>CM061557.1:60116996-60564496 GCA_030864225.1 Capsicum baccatum var. pendulum
AATGCTTTAAATCTTAGTAGACATCAAAGTAGATCTTGATAGACATTCACTATAATGTAAATACATTTAGAGCAGCTACAATATATATATATATATATATATATATATATATATATATATATATATATATATAGTTATATACTAATTTATAAAATATATATATATGTATACACTAAATATATACGTCTATAGAAGATATATACACATATATATGCACCATTCAATATATATGTACTATTTTAAATAAAACATATACTAAAATATATAAATACTTATATATATATATAGTTATATATTAATTTACACAACATATACACATGTATACGTTAAATATATACGTCTATAGAAGATATATACACATATATACACACCATTCAATATATATGTACTACTTTAAATAAAATATACTACAATATATATATATATATATATAGTTGTATACTAATTTAATAAACATATGCACATGTATACGTTAAATATATACGTCTATAGAAGATATATACACATATATACGCACCATTCAATATATACGTACTACTTTAAATACAATATACTATAATATATATATATATATATATATATATATTGTAGTATATATATATATATATATATATAGTTATATACTAATTTATAAAATATATATACACATGTATACATTAAATATATACGTCTATATAAGATATATACACATATATACGCACCATTCAATATAGATGTACTACTTTAAATAAAACATATACTACAATATTTATATACTACAATATATATATATATATATATATATATATATATATATATATATATATATATATATATATATATATATATAGAGTTATATACTAATTTATTAAATATATACACATGTATATGTTAAATATATACTTCTATAGAAGATATATACACAACATTCAATATATATGTACTACTTTAAATAAAATATACTTCAATATATATATACGACAATATATATATAGTTATATACTAATTTATAAAACATATACACATGTATACGTTAAATATATACGTCTATAGAAGATATATATACACATATATAAATTAATAATACTTTTATAGTACATTAATAATATATTAAAACTAAGTTATAATTAAATCCAATTTAAAAAAAAAAAATTAATCGGGCCGGTTAACCGGCAGGCCCTGGTCGGGCTTGATCCGGACCAATTTAACCAATTCCAATCAAAAAAATAAATCGGTTCGGTACCCAGTACCCTACAGCCCATGGGGTGACCGGGCAGGTTGACATGCGTAAATCATACCCTCAGTTGATTGAAGAATCGTTTTAATATACTGAAGAAACGTTTTAATAAACCTTACTGTGGAGTCATGACTAATTAGGATAGATAGGGACATTTATTTGGAATCAGCAGGCATGCCATTTTCAACTTTTTTCTTCTGTCGCATGCATGCAGAAGACCTATTTCGTTTACTTTATTTTTCATGGAAATTGAAGTAGTACTCTCCCGTCTTTAATTACTTGACATACTTTTATATTTTTTTGCATAACTTTAAAATAAAAATTAATATGAGGTGTAACTCGACTAATATGACCTTATTTAATCTTGATTAGATGAATCATCTTGAATTAACATGAATTTAGATGGAAAAATGCGATTAATTATTTGTTAAATTTTTAAACATGCCAACTATTTTAAGATAATTTTGTAAGCAAACATGTCAAGCAATTTGAAATAGAGGAACTACTTACTTATCTTAAAAAGTACAGCAGTAAGATATATGTTAGAGTTATTAGAATTTATGTATATTTATTAAATTAATTATGAGAAGACCATTTAAAAATAGAGAAGCTTTTAGAAAAATTAAAGAATCTTTAATTAGTAATTATTCAGAATATATAAGTCTAAATAAAACAAAAGAAAATCCACAAAGATTAGCCTACCTAATTACATTAATATCTAGTAATTATTCAAATTCTATTTTTATTTTTCTAACTCATATTATTATTTCTTTTTCTGCTATATTTTTATTATTTATTAAACTTCTTGGTAGATCTGGGCACATATCATTATCAGTTTTTATTTCTTCATTTTTTACTAGATATTTTGCTATATAATGTTCTTCTTGTCCTGTATTTAAGAGTATTAAATATTCTTTTTCATTTATTTTTCCTGTTATGTAATATTGGTTTAAATTACTTATTGAATTTATTTCATAACTTGTTCTTTTTTATGAGCTTGATGATTCTTGTTTTTATTAGCTGTTCTTTTTGTTGTACTTATTCTATCATTTACTATTTCTAAATTTTCTTCTATATCTATGTCTCTATAACTATAATCATTATAATCTATTGTTTTTACAATTTGTTCGAATGGGCTTTCTATTCCTATCTTGTTAATCTTATTTTTTCCTGTTATTTTATGTTTTGTTGTTAATACATATAAATTTTTGCATATTGCTGTAAATATTTTACTTCCTGGGGTTAATTCTATTCCTGATATTTTCCAATATAATACTAGTGATTTATCTATATTTTTATCTGTTACCACTACTGAATAATTTGCACTTATTATAAATTTAAATTTTTGGTATATTAAATTTCCTTTTACGACAGTTATTATACTTTTTTCTATAGGTTTTATAATTCTATCATCTGCTAAATATAATATTATCGGTGTATCTATTCCTTCTCTAAAACATGCTTTTATTAATATTTCTGTACCTTCAAGGTGTACATATTTTATTGGATCTCCTTTACTTTTTATATCATTTATCTCTTTATTAATTATTCTTTTTGTTACTAGTGGTATACTAGCTTTGCCTTTTACATATCTACAGTCTATTACATGTTCTTTTTGGCATACTACATAATATTATCCTTTTTCCTAGTAAAAATATTTTTTATTGTTGGTATTTTAAATATTTTTTCTACACTTAAATCTAATTCTTTTCCTTTTATTTCATCAAATATATTAATGTCAAATATTATCTTTTGTTCCGTTCCTTCATCATTTAAATATTCTTCCTTTGTTATTATTTTTATATCTTCTTTAGTAATTTGATTCATCTATTTCAGTATCTGTTTCGTTTTCTAAAATTTCATATATACTATCCTCACTTTCTAATTCATAATCTATATAATCTATCAGCATATATTCTGTATTATCTATTTTTATTTCTGATATTTGTTTATATTTTGGATTTTTAGGTAATTTACAATCTCTAGCTAAATGTCCTAACTTTGCACAATTATAACAAGTACATTCTTTTATAGATTTCTACTTTCTATATGGTCTATTGTATTTATAAATGTTTTACATAATATCTTTTTCTTGGTTTCTTGTATTTATATTTTAATTTTTTATATTTCTTATATTTCTTGTGTCTTTTTCTTTTCTTATAATATCTTTCTTCACATTCAAATTGAGGTGCTATTTTATTTTTGCAACATGCTAAATTTCTTATTAATGTTTTGCATTTTTAATTCTTCTCTATATTTTTCACATAAGTTTCTATACCATTGTTGTAAAAATTTTATTCTTGCTCCTAACGTATCTACTATTTTTGCTTCTTCCCAACTTTTTATTATTTTTGAACTAAATGGTTCAGGTAATTTATTAAAATATAATTTTCTTATTTCTTTACTTTCTTCTATACTATATGCTCCTTTATAATAATATTCTTTAAATGCACAAGTATATTCATCTATATAGCACATATTACATATTGCTAATTTTAACATTAAATTTCTATTTGTATCTTTTTCTTCACCAAAATAGTTATTTTAAAGCTTTTTTCTCCAAAATAGTCATTTTTTCTTAAAACGTTCTTATTTTTAACAAGTGAGTGTTTGATCAAACTTCTGAAAAAATTATTTAGAGATTTATAATTTTTCAAATCATTTCGTTTGTCTCAATTTATGTGGTATAATTAAAATTTTGAGATTCAAATTATTTTTTTTTTATTTTTTAAGTACATATAGCATGTATTTTAACGCTAATTGCTACCTTTTAATAGTGTGTTCAGATATATTTTTAGTGATCGATCTGACTCATACGTGCAAAGCAAGTAAACTAAGCTAGTCTTATTAAAAGTGTTAAAAAAAGTCTGCTATCTTTCATTTAATTATAAATTATGCCCTTTCAAAAAGTCCATATTTTTCTATTTAATTACAGGATTACCCAGAAGCTACACTAAATATCCTAAAATATAATAATGCATGGTCTAGTAGTACTTTCAAAATTTGTCATAGTTTAATTTAAATTGTTCAAATTTAATAAATTTAATACGATAATAATTTTATATTAATTAATTATAACATAATATTTAAAGTAAATAAATTTTATTATTTTAATTGACTTTCATATGCAAAATTATTCTTTTAATTATTTAATTTAAGAAATTTAAATTTAAAAATTATTTTGGTCTTATATAGAAATACTAATATTTATAATTAACTTTAGAAGTTTAAAGTATAAAATTAATAAATTTAATTAATAAAATATATTTCTAATGAATATTTTCTTAAGATTTGTGTAGACAATATGTGTCAAGAAAAAAAATAAAGTAAAACATATAATAAAAATTTTATTATTGTGAGAGGTAAACATAATGCACTATCCAGTAACATGTAATGATGTCGTATTTTATTTATGCAAAACATATCTTTCGTATTTGATTAATATACTATTCCTGTGAGTTATCCATGATTAGTATTGGATATGATAAAATTATGTTAATGTTGATAGGAGTAACATAATCGGTTATGAAATTTAAACTGTAGATGTTAATTATCTCACATAAACTGATGGAAAAGACATAATATAAATCGCATAATTAACAACTTAAAAAAAAAGTTGAAATTATATTAGGGTCACTTAAAATGAAATGGAAGAAACAATATTATAAATCACAATAAATAAAAATTTAAACTATTTTAACCAATTGATTATCTAAATTCTATTTGTGTCAGATAAATTAAAATAAAATAATATATAAATTGAGCCTGTACTAGCATGGGCCGTCAATATCTAGTCTTATAAATATGAGTAATCGGATGACTCTGTTCATCAACGTTATATATGTGACAAGCAATATCTTAATATATTTGTCTCTGCTAAAATTTAGATTTAGATTTATGTTATATTATAAATATTTAAGATTCATTTGATTCACATACCAGTTATAAGAGGGTTTAATCTATTAATTAATTACCGTGATTAATAATGAAGACATTATTTTGTGGCGATTAATAATAAACAAATTGTTATATATGTATTGCTTGGTTTAAAAGGAGGAGACTGATAAAAAAATTCTTGGTAGAGGGGTTTGAGCATCAAATGCAATGACTTCTAATTAGTTTAATAAATCTGCTAATTAATGGTTAAAGCATGAGATAACTTTGCCATCCATAAAAAGGATTAATTATATTCATTTTAGATACTTCCTGTGTCTATTTTTACTTGTCCATTATACTAAAAATATATGTTAAACAATACTTGTCCAATTTGAAAAACAAATGAATAATTTACCTTTCTATCCATTTTTATCTTAGCATATCATTCATTATCTATTGTACTTTCTAAAGCATTAAATTTATAATATTCAAAGGATATTATGATAAAATTACCTTTGTCATTTACTATTTCTTAAACTCTGTCAAGTAAATAATGGACGACTATCGAAGGACGAAGGAAGTAATAGTTAATTTGGTATGCTAAAGTTACACGAGAAAATTGAAGGAAATGTGTCTTTTAAGTGTTGAATGAAAGATTGGTGATATTGACCAACTTAAAGGGTCAAACATCATTAGAAAACTTGATTAAGTTAATTTTGGACTTGATTAATATTTTTAAAACTTTCTAATCTTGTCAAAAATACAAATCAACCCAACCTACACCCATTTTCAATCCAAATCAACCACTCTCTCTCTAGCTTCTCTCAACTCTCTCCCAACCAACAGTTCTGCAAATTTCTCCCTTCAACCTTCGATAATAAATAGTCGGGCGAGTTCCTTTTCGACTTTCAACCATCAATCGACGTGAAGACTTCTTCGACGATAACAACTTTGAGTTCTTCGTCGTTCCATTTCCTTTTTCACTGGTAAAAAATTATGAAGAAACAGAGGAACTTGAGCCAACTACTCTTCTAGTATTGAAATGTGGACTGAATAAAACCCTAATTTTTGGCATTTCTTCTTCTTGTTGTTGTACTGTTGATTCAAATTTGTTGGTGATTTTTGGTCACAGTTGATGTTCTTAGTATGTGTGTGTGTGATGTGTTGGTGTTGCTGGGTTGATTTGTTGTTTGTCTTGGTAAAAATGGTATTGCAATAGATGTAACAGCTGATGTAATAGATGAAACATATGATACAACAGATGAAAATCTGATGCAACAGATGAAAATCTGTTGCAATAGGTGAACAATCTAACAGATCATTCATCTGTTGTGACAGAAGACTCTTCAGTTTGGAAGAAATCTAAAAAATATTGATCCAACAGATAACTGATTAGTGATCTATTTTTATTCTTTCCAACGGTTTACTCTTTATTTTGCAACAAATTAGGACTGTTTTTATTCTTTCCAACAGTTTACTCATCCGTTGCAATAGGCCAGTTATATGTTGCAATAGATAACATACCTGGTGCAATAGATTAGTGATCCATTTTTATTCTTTCCAACGGTTTATTCATTTGTTGCAACAGGTCGGTTATATGTTGCAATAGATAAAATATCTGGTGTAACAGATTAGTGATCTATTTTTATGGTTTCTAACGAATTACTCATCTGTTGTAACGGGTCAGTTATATGTTGCATCAGATAAAATACCAGGTGTAATAGATTAGTGCTATTTTTATGGTTCCCATGGATTACTCATCCGTTGTAACAGATCGGTTATATGTTGCAACAGATAACATACCTGGTGCAACAAATTAGTTGTCTATTGGAATTGTTATATTACTGTTATGCATTAATCAATTATAATCTATGTTATGTTTCTGTTAATTTAAGATAACATAGCTCCCAAAAGAAAAAAAATCGAATCAAGTCCAAGTAAAGGAACAAGTGCAGCAGCTCAACTACATCCACCACTCTATGAGCTTGCTTTACAAGCGTTATCTCAATCAGGAGCAGAAGATAATGAACACGGGGAGGAGGAATCTTTCAAAAGAGATGATCCAAATGCTAATAGACCTTCCGCCGTAGAGTTGGTCAAAACCTTCAGCATTGATCATTATCCTGTGAGAATGCAGTGTGATGGTTCCACAGATTTAATGGGTGATCTCGTGGTTAAGTCAGTCATGGGAAAATTTTTTGACGCCTTCAGAAAAATACTTCGAGAATAAAAATTGGATTCTTATTTCAAGGAAAGCTACTTTGGGCAATATCTTGATTTACCGGAGGACAACAATGCTCGTTTCCAGATAAAAATGGTATATGATCTTATCAAGCACAGGTTTATGTATGAAAACAAAGATAAGATGGATGAGGTGTGGATAAATTATTGTGGCATGCCTGTTTGTTTTGGTTAGAAGGAGTTTGCCATAGTTACCGGACTAAAATGTTATCCTCCTCCTTCTCAAGTTATACTTACTCTGGCCCAAAAAAAGCACCCCGCACACCCAAAAAAGGAAAAGGCAAGTCAAGTGATCATGATGACCTGTGTCCATTATTATTCCAAGCTTCAAAAATAAAAATCTAATAGAAGCATTGAAAGGTAAAGGACTTTCAAAGAAGCACAAGCAATCATTGTGCTTGGTTTGGTTTGTACATAATGTTCTTTGGGCTAGAGACGTTAACAACAACATAAACCTCAGTTTAATAAATATCTCCAAGGATCTTGAGGCATTTAACAGCTATCCTTGGGGTTATGAAAGCTTCAAAATGACTGTCAAATATTTGTTGACTCCGTTAACGCCAAAACAGTCAACTTATATGGCTTTCCATGGGCCTTCATGGTAAATATTTCTTTTATCATGATATGATTCATCATTTTTTTATACAATAATGCTTTTGATTTATTGGCGTTATATTATAAGCTTGGGCATTTGAAGTCATTCCTTATTTGAGACAACAAGTAAACTACCAGGAAGAAGTTTCCTGTCCAAGAATTCTGAGATGGTTGCCGGCCAAAATCGATAAAAATGCAAAATTTTTTGATCTTTTCAACCCCCCCCCCCCCCCCAAGGAAGCAGTAAGTCCAATTATAATCAAGTTTTTATTTTAATTAATGATTAAATTATTTCATCATCATTCTTAATATATGTACTGATTTATTTTAGATTGTCCATCCGTTGCTTGTTCCGACCAACCGAGAGTTGAAGATTCCATTTTTTCTTACTTTACGGTCTGTGAAAACTTTATTGGACCTCAAGGTCGTTGATGGAATAAAAATAAAATTATTTAGAGCAACAACCATCACAAGAAAAATAATTTTGGAGGGTGGGGCTAATGATACTCCTGTTATAGTTTTTGAAACAACAAGCCATTATGATTATGATCATACTGGTTACATAGATTTTGCCGCATCTAGCAAATGTTCTTCATGCAAATGTCAAGACTGCAAGGCGAAACACGATGGAGTGATTAATGCTATTAATGTACTAATTGCTTCTGTAAAGAAAATAACATCTAAAAGGGGTGTCATTCCATCAAAGAGGATTTCATATCCAGACACTCCACTAGAGATCAAAACGGCTAAGAGGAGAATGTATCATCAATCATAAACAAAGAAAGATTGCAACACCTCTGTCTTTGTCTTGCACTGATGTTTAGTGTGAAAGGGCCACAAAAGAGCAACATGAGCTGAAGAAGGTGAATGTACATCATCTATTTCAAAAAACAAACTGACACATATCTATTTCAACAGATGATACATCTGCTGAAAATTATCAAACAGACATATACATCTGTTACAACTGTTGTCTAACCTGCTACATCAGATTCGTTATCTATTTCAACAGATGAGTCTTATATTACAATAGATGGGTCATCTGTTTGAAATTATTGTACTGCTCTGATTTACCTATTCAAATTTGTCCCAACAGATAATCCATTTGCTGCAACATAAGACTCATCTGTTGCAATAGATAGAAAATCCATTGTATATCTCTACTTAGCATTGACAATTCTAGCTTTCTAGGTAAATATCACAGCTACTGCCAAAGAGCATATTATCACAGTTGATAATTCATCAACTACTTCCAAAGATGAAGAAAAAATAGAGCCTGTTAGTTTGGGAGAATGGAAAAATTACCCATTTGAACGGTTCTACATCTCGGATGAGGCTCCAAAAAAAATTAACACAGTTGATCAACGACTATTCAGAATGGATTGCCGATGGGCTTTTAAAGCATCATGCCGGCAGGTACATAAATCAATTTTATAGATATTGGTCTGTAAAATTCTTTTTGTAAGAACCTGACATTAACACATATAAATCATCATGTAGAAAACAAAATGACGAGCGCTACAAAGTGAATGAATCGAGTCCTGGTTTTGATATATTTTACTTTGTTGTTGCACATCCTGGAACGAAGAATTAGTTCTATTTGATGTCACAGCCCCAAACTTGCTGGAATGATGAGGTTTAAATTTCATACATATTACTATTAATTAATACTTTATTTAATTGCATATGCGTATTGATTTTTTCATCACGTAATCCAAAATATTTGATAATATGTGTAGTACATCGATGTAATTTTTTACTACCTATGAAAGAAGGCCAAGTTGCAAACATAAGAACAATACAGATACACAACAGAAAGTTGTTTGTACAAAGTTTACATCAATAATTCGTACGATAGGTATTGTCAACAGCAGCTGGAAGTTTTCCGGAATGAGGAATGCTTAATCAACATTATCAAAGGTTTAAGCATTTCGGCTGGCTTACCTTGGCATTTGGTTGACGAAGTGTATATCTCAATCAATTGTGGTGATGAATTTCATTAGGTGTTGGCTTTCGTCATTCTAAAAGAGAGGCGCATCCGAGTTTATGACTCGGTGTCATAAAGGAGATGTTTCGGGCATATACAAAAGTTGGCCAAAATATTGCCTACTTATCTTGATATGAGTGTTTTTTTGGACCAAAAGGTTCGTACTGATTGGTTGACGATTGAATCATACCAGGATAAAATGGCTAATCCATTTGGTGTACTATATGTTGACGAAATTGCTCAACAAACTATTGATAGCCTGTAAGTTTAAGCGTCATGATTTAGTTTTATTTCACAAATTTCACAACGCTTGCATGAACTGCAAGATATGGATTATCTATTTTTATAATGCAGGGATTGCGGTCCTTTTGTTGCCGCATATGCCGAGTATTTGAGCGATAGATTACAAGTACCAAATGATGGAGTTGATGCCGGATTACTCCGCAAAAGATGTGCTTCTCTTTTATGGAAATATGGAGAAGCGAAAGCTCAGAAGCCACACACAACCGATGTTAACGATCCACAATGACCAAAGTCGAATTCCGTAGCACCGAATGAAGAACAACTTGTCGATATTGATTAGATCTTTATAGCTTAAATCCGTCAATGTAATAACCTATCCTCCTTGGTTTAACTTGTTGATTTATTTGTAGAGTATATCGTTTGTACCCATAATGATTTTTTTTACATTTCATTTATTTGTTGAGTTATTTTATGTAATTTCCAAAGGCTTTGATTTATTTTATTCTGTCTATGAATATAATTAATTCTTAGTTTTGAACATGTTAATTAAAATAGAGTTCTAGATGCAAATATCCCAATAGATAATACATCTACTGCAACAGACGACATATCTTATCAGACAAATTTAGACATATACTGCAACATGAGATGCAACACGTAGGTCATCTGCTAGAAATTATATAACAAGTCTTCCTACTTTTTTTATTTTCTCCAATAGATTACCGATCAGTTGCAACAGATAAGTTATATGTTGCAACAGATCATAAATATGTTGCGACAGATAGACTGGAAATATCTGCATAACGCAACAGATGACCAACCTATTCCAACAGATAATCAATCTGTCATAATAGGTAATATATCTGTTACGACAGATATAAAATCTGTTGCATTATAAAAATTCAACTTGGCTAGACATAAAAATTATTGCCACTACATGTAAAGTGAATTGGCTTGAAATAAAAATTTATTATCGTTTTTGTCTCTGTCTTTGTACATATTTTTTTTATACAAGGGATCCAACCATTTAGTTAGTACCCCATATGCCCAGACCCATTGCATCTTTGCCACAATGGTGTCGCACACATTGGTTATTTGTGTTCCAGTCAGTAAACACTTGATGTATGCAAGCGAGTACGGCCCGCACGCTGCATCGGTTGTATTTCTTGAGAGCTGGATGTTCTTATTTTGACCTTCAAAATCCCATGATTTCTTTGCCAAAACTTCAGCTGGCAAATGATCCATTAGCTTACTCTGCGTCAATAACTTGGGCAATAACTTCAAGAGTGGCTGCATGTAGGTTAAAAACGTCTTCTCACTGGAGACAGTTAAGTTGATTCATAAATCTTAATATTTACCTTGTATAGTAGCATCTCAATAGTGAAAAAATGTGTGACATCCACATTTATGCCTGCAAGGATTCTCTTGGCCTTGGTCCAGCTCTTGCCGTGTAGATATGACCTCTTTTCTTTAACATATTTAATCGCTTCTTCATTCCATTAGAATGTAGAAACTAACTGATCAAATCTCGAGCCACTAGAATCAGCTATCTTACAGAGTTTAGCGTACCTATCCTTGAAATTGTTATAGAAGTTGAGGTCCATTATCCTATCGGCAGCATCATAAGCATCTGGGTACGCTAATTGCCTGCCCCTCATGAGGCAGAGAATTTTATCAAAATACTGTGGTATAAGAATACAATTTTTAAATAGGTTAGTAATTGTAAAGAATAAAAATATAATCGAAAGAATTCAATGCAGAGGGTTCTCTGAATCAGTTCACAGATTACCCAACCAACGCAACTTATGCAATAGATGTGTCTTATGTTGCAACAGAATACCAAGTTTTTGCAATAGATTACACATCTGCTGCGTAGATTATTCTTCATGGAGTAGATTGGAAGGGTAGGTTAGCAAAAGTAAACTTACTTTGTCCTCGTACCACACGCACGTATTTGTCATATTCGAGAAGTCTTTGGCGGCAAATGAATGCATGGTGTATTCTTTTGAACCTTCATCTTGATGAATTCTTCTAGTTCCTTCTTCTTCTCTTTGTCAAGTGCCACGAATATGTCCACCTTCTTCGACGACCCCTGAACTTCAACAGCTATTGGAGCGGAGGAAGTTGCAATTTTTGCTAATTTCAGAACGGAGAGAATTTGTCTAATTTTTCTTCTCTTCCTCCTAACCTCCATTGTAGCAATGCATGGCTCTCTCACCTCGTTGGATGGTATGACACCCCTTCTGGATTTCAAATCCTTGGCAGCTTCAGCAATAGCCTCTAGCTTGTCGAGGAGTTTATCCTCTCTATCCTTACACACTTTGCATTTAGAACATGAGGGTGAGGAGGGATGAGAGGAACTACTGTAAGGGTGGGAGGGACTGGTGTAGGGGTGAGAGAGAGGACCTGTGCAAGGGGTGTTTTCAAACATATTTATTTTCTGCTGACCACCAACATGCTCATAATCACGACTGGCAGCAGAAGCAGCAGTAGGATAGCTGCCACCATCACAAATAACTCCACCAGTAACACCCCCAGAAGAAGCACCCGGATCTGTTGCAGTTTGAGTTTGGTCGCGAAGAGCTTCAACATTAGACTGACCTTGCCTAACTGTCTTCTTATGGATGTTACTCCATACAATTCCTTCTTTATTAACTCTACCATTGGGTCTTCTTTTGCATCAACAAGACCCAGAGTAAGAAAAGAAGTCATCCCCAACTCATCAATGGTAGGCATGATCCAAGGATGAACAACCTATAAAAAAGATAGGAGGAATTTAAATCATATAATAATAATTTGCAGTCAGTTGGGTTACATGTGGATCTAGTTATGTTAAAACAGCCAACTTATACAATATATCATCTAGCTACCACAACAGCTGATCTATATGTTGAAAAAGATTGATAATATATTGCATCAAACTACCCATCTGTTGCATAATTTGCAGTAGATGGGTAATCTTTTGAGTAAGGTTTAGAAACCAAAGAAACTTATGGTTAATCTGTTTCAAAATATGGATCGCCTATAGCAACAGATTACCTATCTGTTGCACCAATTGCAGTTGATGGGTAATCTGTTGCAACAGATAACCCATCTATCATAACCGATGGAACATCTGTTTCAATATCTTTCTTTGAGGCAAATTATTTTAGTTGAAAGAAGGCGTACTGCATCATCCGAAGGGTTAAAGAAATTAGCCTCGTTAATATTTATTTTGCTAGTCTCTACTGCAGCCAACCACCTAAGGATCCTTGGATGAGAAACCTTATCTGGGTAATCCTTGAAATGCTTTTGGAGGGGAGGAATGACTTCACATGCCCAAGCCTAAAAATTGTAAACAGGAAGCAAGCAAAAAAAAATCACAAGTATATTCAATATAAATTAATGAATGAGTAAAAGTAGTGATCAATTTTACCATGAAAGCTCAAGAAAAGCCATATAATGTGGTCATCTTTGGCTTTAGCTCTTTCAGTAAACCGACATGCAACAGTAGTTGATCCAGACTTCATCCATATTTTTTCCGCCCTTTTTTGGACCTTCATCATCCCCCGCATACATGATCCTGCGGTTGAGAAGGATATATACCATGATCATTAGGAAACGAAGAGGGCGGAGCCCAGACAGCTCAAGAAAGTTTGCAAAGCAGCTCTTCTTACAAAGTCCATCTATGTTTTCCTTCTTCATAATACTCCAAAGTTCATCAAAAGATTTCCCCAACTGATATTTAAGTACATGATCACCAAATACTGCTTTAGGGTTATTCATCGGCATCGCAACTCAAAACTTGTCAATACTAATGGTTTTGAAAGAATCATGCTGGAATTTCGATATTATTTCATGCCCCATTGATGAGGAGGAGTTATCACTTTCCTCGACTTCATTTTGCCCTGAATGAGATTGTTCTGGAAGTTTCTCCAAATCTATATGTACTCTAGCCTTTTTTGTTTGGTGATCGGAAGTTGATCCACTTTCTCCACTTTCAGTTTCATTTCTTTTGGGAGACATCTTTTAACTACAAACAAAAGAAAAACAAAAAATACATTGCATTTGATGTCTGCATAATTTTTTTTAAAAAGGTGAGACAAATTTCAATAAATTATTCTTACCACATAACCAAAAAAAAAAAAAATACTCCAACGGACAACCCATCAATTGGAACAGACGAGGAACCCAAATATATTTGAAGACCAATTTAATATCTCCCAAGAGATATTCCACTTGTTGCAACAGGTGGACAAATTTTAATAAATTATTCTACGCCACATTACAAGAAAATACTCCAACGGATAACCCATTAGTTGGAACAGATGGAAAATCATTTTGAAGACCTATTTAATATCTTCCAACAGATCTTCCACCCATTGAAAAAGATAGAACACTACTACCACAACCAATGCCACCAAGACCACCACCAATGCCACTAATACCAACACCAAGACCACCGACACCACCGCCAAAAAACACAAATACCAACACCACCAACAATAACACAAACACCATCCAACAATACCACGATATTCAATAAAACACTAAGAGAAAAAATAGGGTTTTCTCGGGTGCTTCCTACTTTTTTAGCATCAAAACTCAAAAATTTTAATCCATTCTCGAAGATAATACAACTAAAAGTCTTCTTTTTCATCATTAACTAAAAAACCTTATTTTTAGAATAAAGAATAAATGTATAACTCTTCTCAAACTATGTTACATACGAAGACAAAGAAAACAACGAATACAAGCGGGAATGAAGTAAAAAAACAACAACTATATATAGTCGTAAATAGGATAAAAAATCAACCTATTTTGAAGGATTGAGCAATATGTTGAGTAATTGTTGTTTCAATTGTTGAGAGGGAGAGGAGACCCCAAGAGAGAGAGAGGGAAGAGCAAGAACTTAACATTTGAAATGAAAAGTTTTTTTGCGCAAATGGAATATTTGTATGGGTTGATTTGTAATTTTGGAAAAGAATGACAAGTTTTGAAATTGCTAATTTGGTCCAAATTGATCTTAATTAATTTCTAAATTTTTAAAAGATATAGTTTTTAAGACATTGAGTTGATGAGAACTCATTTCAACTCAGAGTGATTGACCGATGACTCAGGCCGGGATGAACGAATACTAATGCCATGCAAATGCAAAGACTCGATTGGTTTTGTAGTTGACCCTGTGAGCTCATTCATTCATGCTTAGTTACACCTAAATCAACTTAGGTACTATAACTATCCTAACATTGAGTTGATGAGAACTCATTTCAAATCAGAGTGATCGATTGACGACTCGGTTTGGGATGAACTCAATACAAATTCTATCCAATTGCAAAGACTCGATTGGATTTGTAGTTGACCCTGAGAGCTTATTTATTCATCTCTAGTTCCACCTAAATCAACTTAGGTACTATCACTATCCTAAAATTTAGTTGATGAGAACTCATTTTACCTTATAGTGATTGATCGACGACTTGGGTCTAGATGAACGCAATACCAACACCATGCAATTACAAAGAATCAATTGGATTTATAGTTGACCTTACGAGCTCATTCATTCATACCTAGTTCCACCTAAATCAAATTAGGTACTATCACTATCCTAACATTGAGTTAATGAGAACTCAGTTTAACTTAGAGTGATCGATCGACGACTCGAGTTGGGATGAACGCAATACCAATGCCATGTAATTGCAAAGACTCAATTGAATTTGTAGTTGACCCAGCGAACTCATTTATTCATCCCTAGTTCCACCTAAATCAAGTTAGGTTCTATCACTATTCTAACATTGAGTTGATGAGAACTTATTTCAACTCAGAGTGATCGATCGATGACTCGAGTTGGGATCAACGTAATACCAATGCCATGTAATTGCAAAGACTCTATTAGATTTGTAGTTGACCCTGCTAGCTCATTCATTTATCCTAGTTCTACCTAAATCAATTTAGGTACTATCACTATCCTAAAATTGAGTTGATGAGAACTCATTTCAACTCAGAGTGATTGATCGATGACTTAGGTCGGGATGAACGCAATACAAATGCCATGCAATTACAAAGACTCGATTGGATTTATAGTTGACCCTATGATCTCATTCATTCATTCCTAGTTTCACCTAAATCAACATAGGTACTATCACTATCCTAATATTGAGTTGATGAGAACTTATATCAACTTAAAGTGATAGATTGACGACTCGGATCAGGATGAACGTAATACCAACGCTATACAATTGTAAAGACTCGATTGGATTTGTACTTAACCCTAAGATCTCATTCACTCATACCTCGTTCCACATAAATTAATTTAGGTACTATCACTATCCTAACATTGAGTTGATGAGAACTCATTTCAACTCAGAGTGATCGATCGATGACTCGGGTCGGGATGCGCGGAATACCAACACCATACAATTACAAAGACTCGATTGGATTTGTAGTTAGCCCTGAGAGATCATTTATTCATCCCTAGTTCTACCTAAATCAACTTACGTACTATCATTAACCTAATATTGAGTTGATGAGAACTTATTTCAACTTAGAGTGATCGATCGACGACTCAGGTCAGGATGAATGCAATACCAACGCCATGAAATTACAAACACTCGATTAGATTTGTAGTTGACCCTGTGAGCTCATTCGTTCATACCTAGTTCCACCTAAATCAATTGCAATAAAATCTATTGCAATAAACGACCGAGCTGTTGAAAATTTTCAAATAGGTATTCATATCTGTTGTAATAGATGACATATCTAATTTAATTATCAAATAGAAATTTAGTTCTATTATGACAGATGACTGAATTATTGAAAATTTTCAAACAGATATTTATATCTGTTGTAACAGATGACATATCTGATTTAATTAATTATCAAATGAACATTTTTATCTGTTGTCATAGATGGCTGAGCTGTTGGAATTTTTAAATAGATATTTATATCTGTTGTAACAGATGACTGAGCTATTTGGATTTCTAAACAGATATTTATATATGTTGCAACAGATGAAATTCTGTTTGAAAATATTTTTTCTCTTTTAATTTTAAAGAAAGCTCCTGGTCCGAGTAGACAATATCAAGTAGAAGTACTTACTACTAAAGGCGATACAAATTGTTTCTTGGATATCTCAAAAGTGAGTTCATTCAGCAGTCTTGTCTTGTCTTTTTAATGTCAGTAGTCTTAGTCTTCCTCGTGCCCCTCAAATTATTAATGAAATTAATGAATATTAATTAATAAATATTGAAAACCACTATGTCTACATACACAATACATACATACATACATCTATAAAAATTAGAAATTATCTCATCTCTTCTTTTAGCTGTAGTTTATTTTTTTCAACTCTCATCTTTTTCTTTCTCTCCTCTTTAGGGTCACAACCTTTTTTCTCTCATTTCTCTTCTCTTCTCATAAAGAAGATCTTTTCAGAGAAAAACCGATCCATATCTTTTCTTGACTTAAATTTCTATTTTGATCCCCTTTTTAATATCAAGGTATGATTCATTATTGCTCTTTCATTCTCGTCTTCTTCTTTGCTAGTTATTTACACCTATTTTTTATTTAATTACTATTACCCATATCATATTTATTAAAAAAATTTGAATGAACATTTAAGTGTTGAATAAACAAACTGAGAATTTTTATTACAATATGAGAAAAAAGTCATCTGTTGGGAGAAGTTTAAAAACCTTGTTGGCAACATTATTTTTTTGTACGTCTTTTGTTTGTTTCTTTATTGTTGATGTAGTTATTGATGTTTTTGGTGGGGTTTACGTTGTTGGAACTTGTGGTGTGGTGTTGTTGATGGTTCTGGAACAAAGGATATTGCTTCTTTGTTGTTGATGATGTTGTTGGAACAAATATTATTATTTCTTTGTTGTTGATATTTATGTTGTTGTTGATGTTGCAACAGATGGAAAAACTATTGGAACAAATAAAACCACCAAAAAGGCTGGTTTGATGTATTTCAATAGATGTTGCAATAGATGTAGAGTCTGTTACATCTGTTATCATGGAAACACACATAGAGTGCACTAATTTTGTGAATGCTATTTTACTGATTAGTCATAGACCGTTCAAACAAGATGTCTGTAATTTTATAGTTAAGTTTGGTAGGTCCAAACTGATAAGACTGAGGGACCATGAATATGGTTCTGATACCCTATTAAGATTTAATGTCGGTTGTTGCTCATGTTTATTTGTTAAGAATTGTGAAGGGATCTAGTTTTGGTGCCATTACAAAGAGATTCAATAGCGATTGGACTAACTTTTAGGGTGCATTGGACCCTTAGAGGGCCTTCGAATCTTATCACTACATCTAAAAAGAACGAAAAAACCAATATAGTTATTGCCCTGGACAAAATTTATATGGTTGGGTTGCTCGCTTGGGGTGATGATTATATGTCAGAAGGTGTGGTAGGAGAATGCCTTCGAGGGAAAATGGGTTGTTGATGGAAGACTATATCATCTGAGAGCTAATTAAAGAAGAGACATATGGTAGAAAGTAACTTTTAGATAATCTGGCCTATGGAATTATCTTAACAGATGTGAAAATCTAAATCAAGTGTAAATATGAAAGTGTATCCGGTAATGTAATTTCATCTGTTGTGTCTCCGAAAGAAAAATAATGCAGATGGACACTTTGATAGGGAGTTGCGTGGTCTGAATTATCACCTAGATAGAAAATAGGAGAAGACCAATAAAGAAGCTTCACGGGCATCTAGGGTTAAAATGATGTACAACAAGTCTAGAAAACTTATGCCAATAGCAACTGCAGTTAAAATAAGGAATCTAAGCGAAGGCGGAAATTTCTGAATTTTGAATTTCATCCTATGCTTTCTTGTTTGTGTTTCCAATCAGGTTCACTGTCGTTGACCTGATCGGAACCACAAATGAGATTGAAAGGCAAATAGAGTATCATTGCTTCCTTAGAAATATGGTTATAATTGATTATGTTTTCTTGCCTTGATATGCTTTCAATAGTCCTTGGAGAAAATCAGATGCTTGCTGTAGTATGTGAATCCCGATAATTTTCAAGCTTGCCTCCAGCTTGTTGATTCTGTATTCAAGCTGGTCGTTGCCGTGTTCAAAGTTAGTAAGGATCATGACACTACCTTCAAAGTTGTGGCATTCTAGAAGCCCTTCAGAACACTTTCTTCAGAAGCCTTAAAGGATACATGGAGGGTCTCTGTGTTTGTTTTAGGTCAAAATATGTTGATGCACTTTGAATATGTGGTCCCAATAGTTGAACAACACATTTTTATCGAGCGTTTCTCCATGCATCTTGCTTAACCAATTTGATAAATTAGTAAGCATGGATTTACATAGCGAGTGATCTAAATCGTCTCTACCAAGCCTATCAAACGTTATATAACTCTAAGATCATTACCCTATAAAAAAATATGACCGAGTTAGTGCACAAATCAAACGAGCTCAATCTCTTAGCCTTTTTGCTGATCGCTCTTCTCCAATATAGATGACAAGATATCTGCTATGCAAAAGTCTGCACCATCGCCAGACATGCTTGCCTAGGAGTAATTTTCTAAAGATATCTGTTGATGTCGTCTGAAGAATTGCTCCCAGGCAAGAATGTCTAGCGATGGTGTAGACTTTTGCAAAACAGATATCTTGTCATTTATATTGGAGAAGAGTGACCAGCAGAAAGGCTGACAGATTGGGCTCATTTAATTTATGCACTAACTCGAGAATATTTTTTGAATAGGGTAATGAGCTCGGAGTTACGTAATGTTTGATAGGCTTGGTAGAGCCGGTTTAGATCATACGCTACGTAACTCCATGCTTACTAATTTATCAAATTAGTTGAGCAAGATGCATGGAGCAACGCTCGATAAAAATGTGTTGTACAACTATTGGGACCACATCTTCAACGTGCATCAATACATTTTGACCTAAAACAAACATAATGACCCTCCATGTATCCTTTAAGGCTTCTGAAGAAAGTGTTCTGAAGGGCTTCTAGAATGCCACAACTTTAAAGGTAGTGTTCTTGATGGAGCTCACAATAGACGAGGAAATCCTTACCAACTTCGAAGATGGCAACGACCAGCTTGAATACAGAATCAACAAGCCGGAGGAAAGCTTGAAAATTATCGGGATTCACATACTACAACAAGCATCTGATCTTCTCCAAGGAATGTTGAAAGCATGCTAAGGAAAGAAAACACAATCAATTAATCCATATTGCTAAGGAAGTAATTATACTTTATTTGTCTTTTAATCTCGTTTGTGGTTTCGATCTGGTCAACGACAGTGGACCTGGTCAAAAACACAAACAAGAAGGCATGGGATAAAATTTAAAATTCAGAAATTACCACCTTCGCTTAGTTTCCTTATTTTTACTGCAGTTGTTGTTGACGTAAGTTTTCTAGACTTGCTAAACATTATTTCTACCCTCGATGCCCGTGAGGCTGCTTTGTTGGTCTTCTTCTATTTTCTACTTCGGTGATAATCCCGACCATGCAGCTCCCTAGCAAAGTGTCCATCTGTATTATTTTTCTTTTAGAGATACAATAGATTAAATTACATTACCAGATACATTTTCATATTTGCACTTGATTCAGATTTTACACCTTTTAAGATAATTCCATCATCCAGATTCGTTAGAAGTTACTTTCTACCCTATGTCTCTTCTTCAATTAGCTCTCAGATGATATAGTCTTCCATCAACCACCCATTTTCCCTTGGAAGCATTCTCCTACCGCACCTTCTATCATATAATCATCACCCCGAGCGAGCAACCCAACCATATAAATTTTGGCCAGGGCAATAACTACATTGGCTTTCCATTCTTGTTTGATGCAGTGCGAGGCTTTGGAGGCCCTCTAAGGGTCCAATACACACTTAAAGTTAAGTCCAATCGCAATTGGTTCTCTGCAGTGATGACAAATATTGATCCCTTCTCAAAACTTGACACACATAAACACGAGCAACAACCGTCAGTAATTCGTAACAAGGTATTTGCACTATCTTTATGAGGTCCTCAGCTTTATCAATTTCGAACCCATCAAACTTAACGGTACAATGCATGATCTTATTTGAATGATCAATACCTAATCGGTTAAAAACTGCATTCACAAAAGCATTGTACTTTGTGTGTGTTGTCCCGGTGACCTTATCAGTAATACATACTTATCTCTCACACATATGATAGTGGATCCATTTACACTCACCTTATTCTTCCTAGCCCATCTATGACTTAAATTGAATAAGCAGATCACTAGCTTGTTGTAACAGATACACATCTGTTTATATTATCAAATAATTGAAGACATCTGTTACGATAGTTGATCAACCTATTGCAGAAATCAAACATATATATACATCTGTTGCAAAAGATTGCCAGTATATTGTAAGTTATCTAACAGAAAGAATATATTTTACAACAGATTACCCATCTGTTAGATTTATTTTAAAGCAATTTTCTTTTCTTTCCGAGATATAATAATTTATAAATAGGTCCCTCCTTACAAATATGGATGATCCAGATTCATACAAGAATATTCATATCGAGTCCTTGCGTGAACTTTAAAGGCAGTTTGATGAACTCCAGAGAGATTTGGCTGACTTCGTAGCAAGGCTGCAGGATGAAAAATGTTCGATTGACAATAATAATAATATTAATAATAATTAGGTAATATTTTTTTATTTTAGAGATTATTTTCCTCCTTTTGTATATCGGATCTACCCAAGGGATTCAAAAATCTTTGAACATTCACTTCATTTTGTTGTCAACTTTGAATTTTTAATTCTTCTTTAGTATTTAATAATAATTATTCTGTTTATTCCTTGTTCTCAACATGTCGACGGTTGGTGGTAGGGATTGAGCCGCAATTTGTGTCAACTGTTAGAGGTTAATCTGCTACGACAGATCAATCATATGTTGCACCTAACGGTTATTAATAAAAAAAAAAGGTTATTGTTGTTATTGAGAGAGTGAAAAGAAAAAGACATGACTTTCCACTTATTCAATATGAAAAATGTTTTGTAAATAAATAATAAGGAAATAAATGATAAACACAATTTATAACCACAATTTTAATAACTGATCATGACTTTTCACCATTTTTAGTTTTGAATTTATTTTTTAAATTATTTATTATATAATAAAATTGTTATTATTTTATTAAGGAAATTGAAAAGGTATTTTTTTTATTTATAAAATAAAAAAATAAGCAAATTTGGATTAATGATATGATGATAGTTAGTTTTTTTAAAAGTAGATTATATGTTGAAACAAATAAATTATCTGATGCAATAGGTTCACTATGGTTGCAATAGATGATATATCTGTTGTCACAGATGATTTATCTGATGCATCCTATATCGAGTCACAACTTAATAAAAGCGGTTCTTGGAAAGAACTAATTAATAATAATAATATGAAAAGTCACGACTTATCACAATATTTCTTAATTTAATTAAGTCATTATTTTTCAGATTAATCAAAAATATAATTAATAAATAGAGGTGAACAGTTAGATTATATATTGCAACAGATATGTTATCTGATGCAACATATTTTATATTTGTTGCAACAGATAATATATCTGTTGCCACAACTCAATAAAAATGGTTATTCGAAAGAACTAATTAATAATAATAATCTAAAAAGTCATGACTTATATCACAATATTTATTTTCTTAATTTAATCAAAAATGTAATTAATGTATGGAGGTGAATAGTCGCACCTTTTTGCCTCTCATTCAAATTTAATCTTCTATAAATAGGTCCCTCCTTACTCAATCGTTCATTCAACTACACTCTATTTATTTATTGCATCTCGTCTTTCATATTACACTCTAGAAGATAAGATTATGGCTGACCCAGTGTGGGACGTTGCTTTTCTTCAAGACGCCGTGAATTAACTTCAGAATCAAGTTCATGACCTGCAATGAGAACTGGGAGGAGTTAGAGCAAGAATGCTCCACGAGATACGTAGGCTGAGGAGGGCCTTGCTACTTCCGGTTGAAGATTGGTTGGCTGGCAATGATGATGATGATAATAATAATAATAATTAGATTATTATTTTTCTTTTAGTTTATTATATGTATTTTTATTTGTTTTTGTTTAATAAATAAATTATGTTTGATCTTTGATATTTTAATCCATATTTAATTTTCATTTTGTCTATTAGCTTCTCAACAAACATGTCGACGATTCGACATAATAAGGAATAATTTATAATTCAGTTGCAATAGCAAGATTTATCTGTTGGGTTTGTGGCAGGGGTTGATGTGTTGTTCAAAATAGATTACTCAAATTGCAACAGATAAGAAGTTGATGTAACAGATAAATAGTCTGTTTCAACAGATGACTAGTTTGTTGCTTTGCTTGGCTCTGACGTTTTAATTCGTACCCCCTCTGTCTCAAATTACCCGTCCCAAATTGAGATGCCACGTTGATTAAGAAAAATAATTAATAACATGTCTGGTTTACCATAACCCACTGATTAGTTGGTGGGACAGTAGACGTGTTTAAAATAACCATTGTTTTCTATTCAATCAAAATTTCATAAGAGAAGAAAGATTTTAACGTAGATCGGCATATGATCCCCCTATTAAATGATGTTTTCATTTTCATTTGAAGAAAAAGTGATTAATGCAAAGGGTAAATCATGGACTTTTTTTTAATCTTTTCTTGATTAAAAACAAGTAAAATGAGAAATCGAATTAGAAAATTTGAGACGAGTAATTGGACATAAGGAATAATTTTGAATCCAGCAGCAATAGAAAGAGTTGAAAACATATTGATTATTTGTTGGGTTTGTGGCAGGGGTTGATTTGTGTTGTTTCAAATAGATTAATCATTCCTTACAACAGATAATTAGTCTGGTGCAACAGATAAACATCCTAATACAACAGGTAATACGGCTGATGCAACAGATAATACGTCTGATGCAACAGATAAATAGTCTGATGCAATAAATAAATCTTCTCATACAACAGATTATTCATTTGATGCACCAGATGATTGATCTGTTTAAATTATGGGCACTTATGCTAGATTTATGATCAGGGTTCTATCCATTGTTGGAAAAACATAAGAGTACCCAGATGACAAATACGAATAAAAATCATAATTTTACTTACTAAAGTCACCTATGAAGTAATGCCAAAGTGGAAAGTGATGTAGTAAACAAAATTTGACCTAAAAAATTGGTCAGATCGCAGCAGTAGCACTATACCAACAACAACAACAACAAATGATCGACAAGAAGAAGATGAAGATGCTAATAAAGTAGAAGATGATGATAATGAAGCAGAAGATGATGAATAAAGTAGTAGAAACAGAAACAATGAACAACAAAAATTGCTAAGAGAGAGAAAACAACAATGGATGAGAAGAGAGAGAAATACGCCTTTTTTTCCTCCATTTCCCGTTATTTTAGGTATACATTGTGATCAAAGTGTAAATTTAAAAACTTGTGGGTTATTTTCAAACTTCCTCAACTTTCTTAATCCATAATAAAGTAATTGTCACCTCCAACTAATAATTAAGACTTGTGTCACCTACACCTCATTTTAAAACTCTTTTGTCACCTGTGGCCCAAATCCTAAGTTACACGAGGTAATGCTTTATTTATCTAAATTAAATGCACATTAAATATACATATAGTTTTCTTTGATACGTCTAGCTAGGTCATGGATAAGATAAAATATGAGATGGTACAACAGTGAAAACTAAAAGTTTATATGATTGTCATATTCTCTTATTTTCATATTCCTCTTGGGCCTTGGCTCTTGGTAATACAATATAATCAATTAAAAAAAGGAATATGAAAGTTTTTAATAAAAATTACATATATACACAAATATAAGTTACATAATTACATAAAAACCCCAATTGGTAAACTAATTACACAAATCCAATAATAATTACAAAAAATTCCTTTATTTGGTAATTTCTCTCTCCTCAATATTATACATGTAACAACCGGTTTTTGGCTTCCATCTTTACTCCCTAATGCTCCCATTATCAAGCCGACTTTTACTTCATTTTTGAAACCCCTCTTTTACGACATACTTGAAGTAACCTCTACTTGTGGTTATCAAATTGGAAGTTATTCAGCAGTTAATTGTTTTTAATATTGTACCTCATTAATTATTTTGATTTTTTTTTTCAACTTTACCAATTCAGGGTTTTTTTTGCATGTTCAAATTATAGTATTGTTCAATCTTATTCAAGTTAAGTAGTTCATTTTTTTGTTATTTTTCATATGGTACAAGTTAGATCTTTGATTTTCTTGTTTTGTTGTTCGATATAATAATATTGTTAAGTTAAAATAGTGTTAATTGGTAATGAATAATCCTTCAAGTTTTAGTTTAGGAATTATTGAGTTAGATGCAACTGTAGAAGATATTCCACTTGGATTTGTTCCTGCTACATTTGATGAACAGGATCCTGATTGGGCAGAGAATCCCTTAAAGAATAGAAACTACCCCGTTACAATGAAGAAATTGAGGGATAAGGTTGCTTCTAAATCGAAAAAGTCTACTTCAAAAGCAAGTAAAAAGAAATTTGATGATTCCGGCCGACCACGTCTGCCGAAGGTATTTATTATGAGTGTATGTATAATTTGACACATGTATAATAAGACACAATAAATTAGTGTTCATCACAAGAATGTATAATATAGTTGTTCTAAAATATTCTTCTAAAGGTTATACATTCTAATAAAGCTGATATTAATTTTTGAAATGTATAAGTTACCCTCATACATGTGTAGTTTTTGTTTATGTTTTGGTCTGATATAAATTGTTAGATGTATACATAACCATCATACATTTGTATATGTTATTTAATTATGGTACTCTTTGAAAATTTTATGCGTATAAGTTACCCTTATACATGTTTAGATGTAGTTTCTTTTTTAGTATAATAAGAATTTGTTAGATATATAAGTAACCATCATACATGTGTATCGATAGAATGGTTAATGTTGGATTTTATTATACATTAATGCAAGTGATTTGTTAATGATTAAGTAACCATCATATATGTCTAACAACTTATATTAATTTTAGATGTATAAGTTAACGTCATATATGTGTTACTGTAGTGTATATGTTGGATTGAAATTATTATACATTTAAACAGTATAAATGTCAATGTATAAATAACCTTCATACATGACTAACAGTTGTTTAATGTGGGTCTGATTTAGTTAATGAATAAGTAACCATCATACATGTTTAACAGATTATATTAATTTTGAGATGTATAAGTTAGCCTTATACATGTGTTAATGTAGTGTATATATTGGATTGCATTTATTAGACATTTAAACAGTTTACTTGTACAGTTATAAGTTACCCTCATACATAACTGACAATTGTTTAATGTTGGTCTGATTTATGTTATGAAAGTATAAATGACCATCATACAATCAGTAATTGTTAGCTAATTATGTTATGTTTTGTTTCCAGGGCATGAAATACCAAATTGATAAAGTCCTACCACACCCATTGCATATGGGAGGCTTATGTAATTATGCTTTTGAGGAAGATATAAAGGAATATTTTGGAGAGGATGTACTTGGAGCATTTAGAAATACGATTTTTGGCATATTTTTGAATTATCCATGGTGCAACTGGATAGGAAAGATTTCAAAATGCCTACTCATGCTTGAAATTCAGCAGGATAACAAGGATGAGCTTCATGTTTGGACACAAGGGGAAATCCTCAAATTCACAATGCTTGAATTCGCCATTATTACTGGTCTGAAGTATACTAATAATATTGATGATTATATGTATACTTCATTATCAAAATCAATGTTGATGTTGAGGTATTTTTCCGACAATAAAGGAGCAATAACTCAGTCAAAACTGATAACACGGGTGCAGATGGGAAACTTTGATAACGCTGAAGATGCTTTGAACCTGGTGATATTGTTCTTTGTTCATACATTCATATTTTATCAGCATAAGGAAGCACCAATCAGTGTTGCACACTTTCAGATTATCAAGGACGGTCAGTACATTCACTTTCCATGGGGGAAGGTCATATTTGAAAAGTTAATGAGTTCCTCGTAGCAGATTTCAATACTGCGAAACAATTATATTTATTGGGTGGAATGACGCACGTTCTAAATGTTTGGATGTTTGAATGCTACTCCGAGGTAGAATTAAAAACTATTGTCCATCAGAGAAACGTTATTCCCAAAATACTAAACTGGTCGGTGGAGTGTATAGGGCCTAAGAACGAATCTTTTATGTCTGGCATGTTTAGTAAGGTAATTGTTTAACTTTGTACGTATTTTGTTTATACAAGTCATTTTATTTATGTGCAAACATTTTATTTTGAAATTATTCTTTCCATCATTCGTACAAGAATATACAACCTATAATCGAAGAAGTTAGTAAGTTGGATTTGTCCTTTTCAAAAGATTTTGAGACATGTAATCCAACACTTATGCTTTAACATCCGATTTTGCAAAGTTGAAAAGGATATCAGATAAACTTCAACAATGTGTTGGTACCATTGCTAAAGAATTTGGTGATTTCAGCACTATACTGCCATGGGAAATCCTCATAAAGGCCGGTTTTGCATCACCTGAATCACCTGAACAACCTTTGAAGAAAAGAAAGAATGTCATGTTTGAGCAAGATAATCAAGATGTGATGGATGATGATACATCTGGACATGATCATGGAGTACATCATGTGTCTGGTTTGTATATTGAAACGCATAAGGATGCAACAGACAAGGGGTAAATTGGCGTGTCTAAAATTCAACATCATCATCATGGAGAAATTGGTGTGTCTTCTCAGAGTCACCAACACAAGTCCGTTCCTTCATCTTTCACACAACCTAAAGGGACTTCTAAATCAACTTTAGATGGTGATGAAATAAAGAATTACATCAACAAATGTGTAAGTTTAGTTTCTTTATCGTACATTTTTTTTAATAGCATGATGTGTTTCTACTAACTTTTTTTACGTGATAAGTTTGCTGAAAAGATGGCTAAACTGGTTACACTAATATCAAAATTACCTGCTGAGGTCGTCAAAGCATTGAAGAATGAAGAAAATAAGCAATCTTAGGTATAACAATTTAATTTCATTATATTTTGTCTAACATTGATGAAATATTCATACATTTAGATTGTTCGGGTTATATAGGAGGACAAAATTGATGAACAACAACAAAGTCAAGAAGACGGATCCAACAAATAGGAGAGACCACATAATGAGGATATGCAGGTACTTTTTGTCTATTATGTTGTTCGTTTACTATAAATCTACATAATTATCTTATCAAAAACAAATGTTGTTTCTTTTTAATACAACATACAGATTATGATAAGGGATCACTTAACGATATGGAAGTATCTCGTGATGAAGAATCTAATAAGCAACACATTATTGAAGAGCAACAGTTGTTGGTATTTTTTCCCCTTAATAGTTGTTACGTACTAAATATGAGAAGTTTAATTTTTCATCATACATTCAGTTGAATGTATAATGATCAGTTATACATTAAACTTACTGTTTTTTCCTTCAGCAAAATACATGTTATTTATGAATATCTTCATAAATATGTATGTCCTTTACAATTACTTAAACAACATCATTCTAGAATCACCTAAAACAAATTTATGAATAACTTTTCATTAAACCAACTTGTTACTTAATTTAGGATGTGAATACGACCGATAAAGAGGCAGGTCGTGAGGATGATTTTGAAAACGAGGACTATTCTGATTTGCAAGCTTTGGAGGTATCTTTCTTTACATCAAATTATTTTTTTTCTAAAATATTCTGTTATTAGTTGACAAAAAGGATATTAACCTTATCGGCTGAATATAAAATTGTACCAATCTTGATGCTTTTAATATTTTGTACATTGTTTAACAAATGTCTTAATAAATATAATTTTTTATCTTCATGCAACTTGGATGATGATAATTATCACATAATTAATAGGATGAAATTATGGCATATGAAGAAGAATGTAGCGATGAAGAATTAGGAAAAAAGAACATTCCAGATGTAGAAGATTTGCTAGTATTTTTATGTCCCTAATATTGTTTAATTACTACAACAACTTTCTATACACATGTAGTTTCTTCTAACATCTTCATATTGGGGTAGTTAAATGTACATAAAACATTCAATCGAATGTATCAAGAAGAGTCATACATTCAACATACAAATATTTTCATGAACATAAAGCTCGTAGTTTATAAATACCGTCATACATATTTATGTTATTAATGCTATAAAATCATTTGTGAATTACATATGACATTGTTTGTTATTACTGATATATTTATATATTCATATGCACCCATTACAGATAGAAATTTCTTATCACTGGTGTAAAAGTTGATCTCAATCTTTTATATTATACCTTGAGTAAATGTTAATACACGATAATTGTTATTTAATATAGGATGTGAATGTAACCTCTAAAGAAGATGTTAATGAAGTGAATTTAAAAAATCAGGAATCTACTGATGTGACAGATGTGCAGGTATTTTTTTGTCCCTAATATTTATTTTGTTTTTACAACAATATATCTATCTATGTGTTCGACTTTGTAAAAGTACGTATTGGGACTTAATGTTATTTCTCTAGTGCATATCAAATTTTTTTCTGTGGATTTGAACCAACTGGAATGTATTAAGTTTTTTCTTTGCTGCATATCAAATTTTTCTGATATTGATGTTGTCATGATTTCTAACATAAATGTCATAAGCATTAATATAGTTACACATTCAGATATTGTATGAATACATTACAAATTCTTATGTGTTCACGTAGGATGAAGTTGGTTGGACAATAACTGATTCAATACAAGCAGCTGTAGATACAATTTTATTTGGTCTTTCAACACCTTCGACTACAAAGTCAGTGAATGTTAGTGCTTCAAATAAAATGACAGAAAGACAATGGGACCTTCCAGACAGTCAGATTCCACCTGACTTCCCTAATGCTCAGGTTCGGGAGCTTCAAGCCTCAAAAGTAAAAGCACCTGTCAAATGAGAAAGAAAGAAGTACGGAGTTTTAAGGTCACCATACATTTCAAAGTATGGTTCTGGCTCTAATGATGCGGTTGATTTTGATAAAGAGGAGAAACTGAAGTATTCTTTTGATGGGTACACCATTAACCAAGATTTGCCGAACGAATTGATGATTGATTACTCCTAGTGGATTGCCGTAGGATTACTAAAAACTCATTCTGCCAAGTAAGAAATTTGGTATTTTTTTCCTAACAATATTATGCCATCTTAAACTGAACGGTAATTGTCATGTGTAATCAATGATGCTTTTCAGGAAAGAAACGTACAACCACTATCGAGTAAATTTTTCTGGGTTAGGTTACAGACAATTGGACTTAGTCGTTGCACTCCCACAGTCCAAGAATTGATTTTACTTGATGTACGAACGCAAGACATGATGGAACGATAAGGTAACTTATTCTAAATATTATCCATATCATAAGTTCTTTTAATGATACTTAATATTCTACAAGACCATAATATATCATACATGTAAACCAATGTATAATAGCATATCATACATGTTAGCCAATGTATAATAACATATCATACATACAGTATTTTCACTATCATTTGTTCAACTTTAATCAACATGTCATGTATAATAACATATAACACTAGCATAGTTGTATATCATACATCTAATTAACAAGTAAGGTTGAAGCTACTGATTTCTTTCAATCATTTTACTATTTTAGCCTGTTTTCACTTGTAGTATGTAGATGTTTTCTTCTACCACTTGAGAAAGAAATCAAAGATTCAGTTGGGTGATAATTATAGATATACGACGACAAGCTACTTCTTTAAAACATATGTTGAGAAGACACATACTCGCTACTATCCAGCAGAACCGGCAGTTGAGCTATCAACGCAACAAGATTATGTAGAATCAATTATGGTGGCTAAGAATGAATATGCTATTGCTAATATAATTCATGGATTCTGTATGCCTTCTAGATTACAATGGTATATGGTTGATGAGGTATATGTTCCAATTAAATGCGGTAAATAATTTCATTGGGTATTGATTGTGATTGTCTTAAAGAAAAGCTTGATACATGTGTATGAGTTACTGTCAAGTAAAAGGAAAAAAGAACCACCAATTGAAATACAAAAGCTTGTAGCGATGTTGCCTACTTACTTGTCAGATAATGACTTTTATGATAGGACTGAGTGAACTGAATGGCCATCACTTAAAGCATACAAAGGGAAGATTACTCAGTAAACTGGTCTTGTAAGTGAAATCCCATTTCATGTTGACTATGTGCAAAACATCCCACAATAAGCGTCTAATAGTTTGTAAGTAAATTACAATTTATTTTTCATGTATAATAATATAATAATTGATGTACTGATTATTATTTTATTTTTTTGAAATTAGGGATTGTGGCATCATTGTGTGTGCCTATGCAGAAATATTAAGTGAAGAACTGCAAGTTCATTCATGTAGATTTGATCCTGCAAGTCAACGTGCACGCTATGCTTCCATACTGTGGCATTACAGAGTGAAAAAGGTAAATGAAGGGTACACGAGTGATAATGGAAATCCTCCTCGACCAAGGAAAAGTGTTTCAAAGAAATTGATGCAAGTACAATTGTTACTTTAGAGCAGAAATATTTTCTAATTGTTGGCATTGAATGAGCTATTTCTTATTTTTCATGGTTAATGTTACACATTTCCAAGATTACTTTCTTAATGTTAATGAGTATTTTATGGATGTCTTCTTTTTTTTTTTTTGAAACAACTGATTTCCAGTTTCTAACACAATACTGTAATGATACAAACTAATTCTTGATCGATGTTGAGTTTGCCTTTTATTTTTTTTTAAGACGTGTATAAGTAAAAATAAAAATATACTGACATTGCATTTGAACACATTATATTTTTACTGTAACGTACATTTTCTTATAAGTTAAAAATACATTGCACTAATAATTAATACGTTAAATATATAACACATAACATAATACATGTTGTCATACTTTTTTTTTCTTAAATAAAATTTACAAACAGAGTTCACAACATTCACTTTTATAAAGTATTACACTATTTCATACAATGATACAAATGTATAATCTAATTTATATATTCGTAACTGAATAAAATATACTTTAGATAAACGTATAACGTGTAATCATTAAGAGTCATTAAAATGACATTTTTTCCTGTATAACATAATACACCAACACAAAGTATAACGCTACATCATACATTTCTTACACAGTAACTACTAACCTATAACAGTTCATACAACTTATGTTTCAATATTTTTTTAAGTGAATGTTATATTTCCCAGATTACATAATACATATATCAATCAGTTGTAACTTACATTAATATGGTTACGAAATATGATAAACAAAAAATTACACAAACTATTCTTATACTATTAAATATTAATTGAACAAGTGAAACTCAAATAACAACCAAAAATCTTAATATTAATTGTTCCAACATTCCAACAAAATCTAAATTAAATGTTTATACTACTAAAACCAATCAAACCATCAGTATGTAGAAAAACATATTATCTTCATCATGATTCCTTTGGAAAAAAAACCGCAAGTCCTATGGTTGTGACCGGCTTGTCCGCATTTACCGCAACGGTTCAAATTTGAAGATAGTGATTCACTTGATTTCAAATTTCTTCCTTTTTTTGGCCTACCAGTAGGTCTTCGATATTTAGGCGGCAAAATTTTTTCATCATCAACAAAACCTAGAATATTCCAATCCTTCTTGTCTAGCATTGGAACTATTGGGAGTTCATATGTCTTCACTATGGTTTGTGGCCTGTATAATTCAGAGCAATAACGACCATAATCCTTTACATCCACATTTTTACTTTTTAATACGGCAATTCCATGTGGATAAGGTAATTCATCAATTTGATACCGGCCACAATTGCACGTGCCAAGCTCAATACCTACAATGTACCTCCATCCCGAATAATAAACACAATAAATATAACTCCCTGCTGGCTTAACTTGTTACCAAAAAGCATAATATGTTTCAAATGTAAAAATATTAATATATAATCAATGTAAACAAACTTTATGTTCCATAATTATTCTAATACATACTGTCATCCGCAAAGCTTTAAAACCATTATGAGTTAGTATTTCTTCAAATCTTCTACCAAGAGTTGTATTGGTGTAAGATGCAATTTTGTTGTTCTTACAATTCCATGTAGCAAATAAGATTCTAACTTCTTCTAGGAAACCTACAATAGGAAGTTTTCTAGCCTCAACCAAACAACCATTAATACATTCGTCTATATTTGAAGTCATCATTCTACCTCTATTCACAGGAGAGTTACACCGAGCCCATTTTTCATACTCAGCGTCCTCCAGATATTCCTTAACTCTTTAATCAACCTTAGAAACCTTTGACATAATATATTCAAAATCTTCTTTTTTTATAAGATTTAGCCATGGAATAATATAGGTCACTAAGTCTATCTTTGCTTTTTCTAAAATAGGTGCAAACTTTTTTCCATAAATGTCAAATACAAGCTAGATGAGGGACATTAGGATAAACAATGCTTACACCTTTTATGATACTTTCATTTCTGTCTGAAACAACACACATGTTGTCTCTTTCACCAAATGCCTCTCTAAACTATTGAAAAAATCAAGTCCACGCATTGTCACTCTCCGAATCAACAACACCATAAGCTAATGGCAGAATACAACCTACATATAAATTAAACAAGGAAATCATTGCAAAAAAAAAAGTCAACTATAAAGGTGCTAATTTTAGCATTTTATGAATCATTATAAATAAAACATCAATGTATAAGATAATATAATATATAGTAAATAACAAAACAAAAAAATAGTACCAAAAATATGAACGCACAGTACCTACACCATCTAATGTGCTTGCCGATATAAATGTTCCTTCATATGGACAACTTAAATATGCCATGTCAACAACTACAACAAGTCTACAATATTCAGAACCCCTTTATCATCGAATGCAATGCAATAAACAAGTATTTAAACTCATTATCTACTGCTTTATGCATCCGAATATGCAATTGTGGATACACTTGGTTTAGCATATAAATATAACGGGTCATTTTTCTATATCTATCTGCTGGTCCACCTCAAGCATCACAATTGCCTTCTCTTTTACGCGTCATGCTTTCATGTAGTTAATGTCGACTCCATAAACAACCTTCATCTCTTCTATAATGTCCGCGGGGTTGTGTTTTATTTTGTGATTGATTAATTTTGGAGCTGTAAATTCACTCACAAAATTAGTTGTCGCCACCACATTATTCAGTACTCTATCGCTAAGACTGCAACTATGCTCCAAAACAAATATTTTAATCACAAATAATTTCGATTCATTCATACAAGACGCCTTCATGACCCACTTGCAATCTTCGGTACGATAAATCAGTACATAGCTGCATCAAAATATAAAAACTTAGTCATTGTATTAAATAAAAATATTAAACTTAAAAATAGAAAGAAAAATAAAATTTATTCCTGAAACTGCCTAATTATAGTATGCATATCTCTGAATTTATAATCAACATTATACATACGTCTTTTAACTTAAAAAAATAATTCATAAAATACAATAAATCTTAGAATGTCTTTATTCATATTATCAGTACATATTTGCATCAAGAAATAAAACCTTAATCAATGTATAAAACAGAACTATTAAAAATTAAAATAGTAAGAACAACAAAGAAATACTTTCACTGCCCCAGTTATATTATACATATCTCTGAATGTATAATTAACATTATACATTCGAATCTTTAACTTAACAAACCAGTAATAAAACATAAAAGACTTCAGAATCTCTTAAACCAATGTATCATACATTTCTTTGACGGGCACGATTTAATTATACATTACCAAACACATATAATATCACATTATACATTCGTATATTAACATTAAACATCAACAGTTCACAAAACTACACAACATAAACTTTTTATAAAAAAATTGCATATGTTATAAGATCAAGACATAAAATTGATAATCTTATATCATACCTTTTTTTGTCGGATTGTTTCGCTTTTGTGTTGAATCCATTGGCTATTGCGTGTCTTACCATTACTGAAACAAGAGTTTTCTTATCCTTGTATATTTGACTCACCGTTATTTTAGTGTTCTTGTAATCAGTAATGAAGTTTTTTACTTCAATTTTAGGCACATATAGCGCATACTGATTATCCGTTTCAACAACTGTTAATGCAACCGAATCATATTCACTACCCTCGATACACATTACGGCACTAGTTGCTTTATCAAACTCTATTTCACTAATGGCTTTGTCGCAAGTTGAAAGGGTAAAATTTCTCTCCCGAAATTTGGCAAATATACTCATACATTCGGCCAAATATTATACATTGGTTGAATGTATGATGAAACAGCTATTCCTAAATTTAAGGTAATTGAAATCAGTAATTATATTACTGTTCCTTCATTAACAACAATAATTAGCTAACATTAATTCATTTATGGATAAAACTAGTAATTGAAATTTGAATTTAAAAAAAAAATCTAAGAATTCAATTTTTATTTTCTGTAATATATGATTCAAGATCTGGAAAGCAAAAAAACTCTATTGCTGCAATAAATTTCTCCTAAAAAAATTCAAAAAAAGCAACAAAATTCTTCTACATACGTTCTTAAATACTTCAAAAAGCAACATGAATATCCCAATATTGCTGCGGCATTCTGGAATTTGGGAGTCTGAAACTACTTATAAGTCATACAAAAGTGATGCAATAATTATTTCGGAAAGTATTACTTTCTTGAAATTGGTTTCTACGATCGCCATGGAGTTGGATATAGACGAAGTGCGTAAAAAAAATTAAAGTGAAATATGTGGTTGAAGGAAATTCTTCTCCAATTGTCATAAGAAACAACAATGGAGTGAAGATTTACGTTGAGTTAAAGAAACAACTTGCTGGTTTGGTTAATTTTCCTCTTTGTGTTTCAACTTTAAATATGCCCTTATATTCAAATAGTAGAAGCTTTGTGCCCGATGGTATCACGTTCATTAATTAGACATGAAATTTTGTTATTCAAATAACATGAGCTTGCAGGATATTGGCACAGATGGCATAGTTTTCTCAAGTAACAAAATTAAATAAATAAAAAAATGAACCTCAATTACATAGAAGTGTGATGGGAAAGGGAAGAAAGTGATGAAAATCGAATACATACATATTGTGTGGAATACTTCTATTATAAATCTCTGTGGCAAATTATGAATAGTTACTTATGTTTATATTATTATTTTTTTGGTTTAAAACATTTGAAGGAACAAAGATTAAATTATCTATTCTTAGTTTTCGAGGGTTGTAAAACTGATATTTTAGGTTAGGAGGATGCACATTAACCTATCATTATTTTTAATACACAACATACTTTTTTAAAGAAAGAAAATTTAAAATGTGATAGACAAACTGATGGAAATGAACACAGTGACCTGCTATTAGTAATAATTGATAGTCGCTCCATTGTGTTTTCTGTTTAGTCATAATACATAAACGTTTCTTTTAACTTGATTTAGTTGACATCTATGTCGATCAATTTTGGATAAGCAGATATACACATTCTACATGACAATTCGCTTGAGACGCCACGTGCCACATAGGACAATGTATATGTCTACTTATTTAATGTCATACAAATTTAAGTGTCCACTTTTACAAGTCAAACTTATATACCTACAAAGACCAAATTAAAAAATACATTTATATATCATCCCCTCTCTTTATTTTGTACACTAAATAATGATTTTAGAATTGTAACAAAAATGGTTAGGTACTGATAGGGATGTGCAGGTTGGAAAGGGGTAGGGCAAGTCTTTATTTGATATGCCCTGCCTACCTTTGCCTCTTCTAGCATTTTCAAAAAATTACCCCACCTAGTCTCGCCCCGTTTATGTTTTCTTTTGTTTCGTTTTTTTTTTTTAAAAAAAACAAAAATGTATTTTAATATAGTATTTATGAATTTTGTTATTTTTTTCGTTAAAATTTAGTCACGCCCAAAACTCATCTTAAAAAGAATTAGTAGTCACTGTAAATATAATCCGGCTCTTAAATCCTGAGTAGAATCCCACATGAAACTAAAGATCAAGTATAGTTATTCAATACCACTAAGAAAATAAGTTTGAATAGTTAAACTACCAAGCAAATAAATAATAAAGCAGTAAAAGGATTATAAATAAAAGAGGATGAAGTAAGAAACAATGTTAAAAAGGTCTAGAGTTAAGATTTTGGAAATTATTAGAATTCTTCTTGCTATGTGTAGACAAGTAAAATTTATTGGATCAAATTTATATAAAATTTGGATTTGACCCATATTTAATTGGGTCTAAAATTATTTTGGGCTATTAAAATAATAAATCCATTTTATTCCTCATCAAGGACTTCAAGGTCCATCTCACCTTGAGGCCCAATATGCCACGTGTCAAGTGACGTGGCATCCCAGTCAAATTAAAGATCAATGAGGCAAGGCCACACACTCAAATGATGTAGCAATCCAAGTTAAGTTCAAGAGACAATAAAATATCGCCAAGTGTCCCAAATGACATATTTTTGACCAGTCACCAGCAACTTATCACATGATAAACTTGAAAACTGAATGGACCAATCAGAATGAGGCAGAAGAGGTTGTTTATACTTGGACTGTCTACCCCTTACAACTATAAATAGGATGGTTACATAATTTTTTGAGGTCATTCTGCAAGCCGTGGAGGAAGCTTTTGCATTGACTACAAAACTCTTCAAAGAATTCACTAACGAAGTTCTGCCCGAAAATCAATTCGACAAGACGAAGTGTTGTCTGATATTCCTGGAGATCCAAACGTATTTCTAGGAGGTTCAAATTATTCTATGTTCGAGAAACACGCTACAAAAGGCCCTCGAATCACGGAAAAACTTAGGAGAGAAAAATCGAGAGAACAACGAAATTGTACCCGTAAAATTCATTTAAATAAAATTATTCTTTTTATTTATTTTATTTTTGCTTGCAGTTAATTTTCAGCACAACGAAACTTTGTTGCGAACGCTATGTTATTCATAATTTCGATAATTTATTTTCTAATAGTCGTGAGCATTCTTCTTATCAAACTTTCTCTCAAGTAATTGTGATAATTTACAAGCCATAACTACTCCAATTACATTAGCTGTACTTTCTTAGTCCTCGATCATAAAAATCACGTCAAGATTTCTTGAATTTCGCTCCTCTCCATTTCTCTTCTCTCCAATTTTCCCAAATTCTTACTTGAATTGAAGGCACATGTCATAATTTAAAATTAATGGTTGAGATTTAATTAATTAAATTAAAATTTTAACTATAACTATCTACTTTCATATAATATAAATCACATAAATATATAAATTTAGAGCCTATATTATAAAATCTAGCCGAAGATTTTATTTTACAAAATCTACCACAAGATCTATCTTTATGTGGTTGCATTAGGCAACAAATAGATTGACTTTTTAGTATCTATCCATTTCTTTTTAGCATTGATCTATATATTTATTTAAAGGTAAAAAAAGATTAAAAAAAAACTCAAATCTCACTCTCTTCATAACCCTTTCAACCATTTTCTTAGGCCCTTCTCGAAAACTCTTTCCACCATTTTCTTTCAAGATTCCACTAATTCATAATCATCCAAAAAATATTTTGAAATAATAGACCAAATTTCTTCTTCTTTATCATATATTTCATCACCTTTATATGTATTCAAAAACCATCACCGAAGCATCTCCACCGGAAAACTCATCTGAAACACTCCAAAACCGAACCCCCATTTCAGTTGCCGATGAATTTCACCGGGGGACGAACAAAATAGACCTATTGTGTGGAAATTTGGTGCAGTTTTTCTTGTTTTTAATGTTGTAGCAAATACGTAATTGTTATCGGTGATATTCAGTTGTAGTGACAGAGATTGTGGCTATTATATCTTCTCTGATATTTACATATTTCTGTAAATGGTATAAAAATAATATAGAAACTGATGTTTCTATAAACATGATATAAATATGGTATAGAAACTGGTATTTCATAAAGATTATACATTCTGTAAATGGTATAGTAATAATTTAGAAACTGGTGTTTCTATAAACATGATATGCAATTGATATAGAAATTGGTGTCATCTAAAAATTATTTAGCTACATCCTAAAAATATGGTATAAATATGGTATAGAAACTGGGGGCTTTGAGCTGTAGGTGATAAAAGAGTTTTAAAATAAGGTGTAGGTGACACAAGTCTTAATTATTGCATGGAGTTGACAATTACATTATTATGGATTAAGAAAGTTGGGAAAGTTTGAAAATAATCCACAAGTTTTTTTAATTTATACTTTGATCCAAATGTTAGTTAATATAACTAGAAATGGGGAAAAGACGTGTTTCTCTCTCTTCTCATCCGTTGTTGTTTTCTCTCTCTTCATTATTATTGTTCTTCATTGTTGTTGATGTTTTATTCATCATCTTATGCTTTATTTTGATCATATTCTACTTCATTATCATTTTCATCTTCTTCCTGTCGACCGTTGTTGTTGTTGTTACCGCTACTGCTGCTATCTGACCAATTTCTTAGGTTAAATTTTATTTCCTACATCACTTTCCACTTTGACATTACTTCATAAGTGACTTTGGTAAGTAAAATTATGATTTTTATTTGAATTTGTCATCTGGGCACATAGTTACTGCTGTTTTTCCAACAATGGATAGAACCCGATCATGAATCCGAAATAAGTGCCCACAATTTAAATAGATCACTCATCTGATACATCAGATGATTAATCTGGTGCAACAGAAGATTTATCTATTACAGCAGATTAGTTATCTGTTGTATTTGACTGATTATCTATTGCATCAGACTGATTATCTATTGTATCAGATGGCTTATCTGTTGCACTAGATGATTAATATGTTTGGAACAATATAAATCATCCCCTGCCACAAACCCACCTGATAACCAATGTGTTTCAACTCTTGTTATTGCTACTAGATTCAAATTTATTCCTTACGTCCAATCATCGACATGTTTGTTGAGAAGATAATAGATGAAAAAAAATTAAATATTCCCTCCATCTCAAATAATCCGTCCTTATCTATTGTGATAGATGATTAATTTATTTGGAACAACACAAATCAGCCCCTACCACAAACCCAATAGATAACCAATATGTTTTAACTCTTGCTATTGCTACTGGATTCAAAATTATTTCTTACGTCCAATCGTCGACATGCTTGTTGAGAATATAATAGGCAAAATGAAAATTAAATACTCCCTCTATCTTAAATTTCCTAATTAGATTTCTCATTTTACTTGTCTTTTTACATTAATCAAGAAGAGATAAAAAAAATCCATGTTTTGCCCTTTGCATTAATCACTTTTTCTTCAAATTAAAGTGTAAACATCATTTAATAGGAGTATTATGGTAAACTAGGCACAATATTAATTATTTTTCTTAGTCACTATGTCATCTCAATTTGAGACGGGTTAATTTGAGACGGAGAAAGCATTAAATAAAATGTCAAAGCCGTGCAACAGACTAGTTATCTATTGAAACAGACTGCGTATCTATTGCAACATATGAGTAATCAGTTTGGAACAACACAAATCAGCCCCTGCCACAAACCCAACAGATAAATCTTAAATCTTGCTATTGCTACTGGATTCAAAATTATTCCATACGTCTAATCATCGACATGTTTGTTGAGAAGATAATAGACAGTATGAAAATTAAATATGAATTAAAACGTCAAAGTTGATCAAACATAACAATTTTATTAAACTAAAACAAATAAAAATACAAATACATAGACTTAAAAAGAAAGAAACAAAATAATCTAATTATTATTATTATCATCATCTTCATCATTATTATTATTATCGTCATCTGGTCAATCTTCGACCGACAGAAGCAACGCCCTCTTCATCCTGCGGATCTACCACAATATCCTTACTCTGATAGCGGTCAACTCCCACTATATATCATGAACCTGCCTCTGTAGTTCTCGTATAACGTCTCATAAAATAGAGACATTCCACACTGGATCAGCTATATCTATAACATGCATAAATTGACAAAAAATTCAAAAATAAAAGTAAATAAAAGAATCTTAATACAATGTATATTTACACAAAAAGCAAGAAAAAAACTTACCAGATACAGGAAAAAGCTATCAAGTCCTTCAAGAGAAAGTAGTTGAAGGTGTAATATGAAAGACAAGAGCAAGAAATAAATAGATGTGTAGTAGATTGAACGAAAAAGGAGGAACCTATTTATAGAGGATTGAATTTGAATAACTTAGGAAAAAAGGCGCGACTTTTCACCTCCATTATTAATACTGGATCCATTTTTATTGAGTTGTGGTAACAGATTATATATATGTTGCATCAGATAACCTATCTGTGATAATAGATATACCATTTGTTGCAATAAATCTACAATTTATTGCATCAGATAATGTATCTGTTGCAACATATATCTTTTTAATAATCATTATATCTTTATCTTTAATCTAAATTTGGTAACTCTTTTTATATATAAATTAAAAAAATATATCCAAAAATAAAAAGGCGCGACTGTTGAGCTTCATTTATTAATACTGGTGACTTTTTAATTACTGTGGAAAGTTATGACTTAATTAGTTTTTTTCAGTAACTGTTTTTATTGAGTTATGGCAACAGATTATATATTTGTTGCATTAGATAACCCATCTGTGACAAGAGATATACTATTTATTGTAAAAAATCCACAATCTGTTGCATCAAATAATACATCTGTTGCAACATATATCTTTTTAATAATCATCATATCCTTATCTTTAATCCAAATTTGGTGACTTTTTTATTATATAAAGAAAAAAACAGATTCAAAAATAAAAAGCGAGACTATTCACCTTTATTTATTAATTACATTAAAACTGGTGACTTTTTAATTACTGTGGAAAGTTATGACTTGATAAGTTATTTTCAGTAATCATTTTTATTGGTTCTGGCAACAGATTATATATCTGTTGCAGATAACCCATTTGTGACAACAAATTATAATTTATTGTGATAAATCGACAATTTGTTGCATCAGATAATATATCTGTTGCACATATAAGCTATCTTTTTTAATAATCAACATATTTTTAATTTACATTTGGTGACTTTTTTATTATATAGATTAAAAAAATAGATTTAAAAATAAATATGTCGAAGAGTCATGATCAGTTATTAAAATTAAATAACTGTTCTGTTATAGTTATAAATTGTGTATATTATTTATTTCCTTATTATTTATTTACGAACCATTTTTCATATTAAATGATCGGAAAGTCTTGTCTTTTCACCTCTCAATAACAATAACCCCTTTTTATTAATAACCGCCTATTGCAACATATGATCGATCTGTCGCATTAGATTAACCTCCGTCGACATGTTGAGAATAAGAAATAAACAAAATAATAATTATATACTAAATAAGAATTTAAAATTCAAAGTCGACCACCATTTCCAAACATAGATTTTCGAATCCCTTGGGTTGATCCGATATACAAAAGGAGGAAAATGAAATACATACGTACATACGCTAAAAGATAAAACATAACCTAATTATATTACTACTATTATTATTATCATTACTATTATTATTATTATTATTACTACTACTATTATTATCTTCAACTGAATAATTTTCATCCGGCAGTAGCAGGACCCTCCTCAGCCTTGCTCCGAAGTCAGCCAAATTCCTCTGGAGTTCGTCAAACTGCCTTTGAAGTTTCCGCAAGGACTCAATATGAATCTGGATCAGCCATATTTGTATTGTAAGTATAGAATGAACGAGTGAGAGTGAGTAAGGAGGCCGGAGGAATCTATTTATAAATGATTGAATTGGAAGGGGTTAGTCAAACAAAAAGCCACGATTGTTCATATCTCGTGACTTTTCAAATATGTAAACTAAAAAAAACGAATCTAAATACAACATTTTATATTTTATTGTGTTTTGGAAAGAAAAGAAAATTTCTTTAAAATAAATCTAACAGATGGGTAATTTATTGCAAAATATATTCCATCAGTCAGATAACTTACAACATATTGACAATCTCTTGCAACAGATGACTAAATCTATTTTATTTTCCAACAAATATGTCATATATTGCAATAGATTGATCATCTGTCATAATAGATGTCTGCAATTACTTCATAATTTAAACAGATATGGCATCTGTTGCAACTTTCTAGTCATCTGTTTATTTAATTTAAGCCATAGATGGGCTAAAAAGAATAAAATGCGTACAGATGGATAGACCCACTGTTATGTGTGGGAGTTAAGTATTACTGATAAGGTCATCGTGACAACACACATAAAGTATAATGTTTTTGTGAATGTAGTTTTTAACCGATTAGGCACTGATCATTCAAACAAGATCCTGGATTGTACAATTAAGTTTGATGGGTTTGAAATAATAAGGCTGAGGGTCCCATGAAAATGGTGCAGATACCCTGTTACGAATTATTGACGGTTTTTGCTCGTGTTTATAAGTGTCAACTTTTAAAAAGGGATCAATATTTGGTATCATTAGAGAGATCCAATATCGATTAGACTTAACTTTAAGTGTACATTGGACTTTGAGAATGCCTTCGAAGCATCGCACTGCATCAAAAAAGAACGGAAAGCTAATAGAAGTTCCCCTGGCCTAAATATATATGGAAAGGTTGATCGAGAAGAAGATTATACGCTAGAAGGAGCTGAAGGAGAATGCCTGCATGGAAAAGGGGAGTTGATGAAAGAATATATCATCTAAGAGCTAATTGAAGAAGAGATAGCGTAGAAAGTAACTTCTAGCGAATTTGGCCGATGAAATTATCTTGAAACATGAGAAATGATATGGGAAAGACTAGGAAAACACGAAACAAACACCAAATCCGTCCACAAGTTTGAAGAACCAAGGACCCCTTTGGTGACCACTCTCGGATTCACTACAACAATAATAAAAACACAATAACAACAAGATATTGAAGATGTAAATGCACAAAAACAACAACAATATAGCAAGATGGACAAAAATAACAAGAAAGGAACAACACAGTTTTACTAACAAGAGATAGAAATCGTTACAAGAACACAAATTACTACAAGATTACAATAAAAGTAAAAGGATAGTCAGATAGACTTAATGAAGGTATAATCTTAAGAACCCAAGATCATATTCCACTCTTGGACCCTTAACACCAAACACAACATTCACCTATCTCTTACGAAGACACAAGGTCAGAATCCGCCTCCCAAACATCACGTTTCCAAGCCATGAGATCAACAAGAGTGATTCCATACTCTCTATGCCTAATTTCGGTTTTGGTTCCTCAAGGAGAGAGGACTTGTATTTCTTTGTGTTTCAAGACTTACAAAATCATGAATAATCTAAGTCTAAAATCCCTACAATGTTCTATTTATACTAGGTTACAAATAAAATACAAAATATCCAAAATGCCTTTTTAAGAGCTAGGCTCCTTTCAAGTGTATTCAGGGGCTGCCTTGTTGTATTCCAAGGCTCTTCTTTACACTCCAAGTGTGAGATTAGGGTAGTTTTGGTGTATTTTAAGTCCTTCACTATCACACTCCAAGCCCTGGGTTCATTACATTCTCACATGCATCCATTTTTGTGGTCGTAATTGTATCATCCTTCCCTCCTCAAAAAGAATTCGACCTCGAATCCATGCCTTGTAAAATCAAAGAGAGACAAACAAGCAGACTTTCTCATGGCATGAGGGTTATGATTAGCAAAAATAAACAATAATGGTATGCATTCAAAACACTCAAAGCTGCCCACACCAAAAAAAAACTGAGGACCCTTTGAGTTCAAGTCTTAGCTCAACAACAAGTCTCGACATGCCAAGGTGGTTCAAATTTGATATATAACCAAGAATCCTTAGCGTTAAACATTATGAAGCCATTGAAAAATTCACCAAAGATTAGATATGATAAGAACCTAAAATAAATGCACCTAAGCCTAGAGTAAATCTTCCCCACCCTAAGATGGCACCGGGATCAAATGGGAAGAGTGGCCATGGACATGGGTCTAAATAACACACCCATTTCCCATAGTCTTTACCACAACCACATGGCTTACTCTATACATTGGCATACATATCATCACAAGTAAAGAGAGAGTAGATAAAGGTTGCGCTCAATTCTACTTCTACTATGGTGTCCTTAGAAAAGTGACACAAAGTAGAAGAAGTAGTTTTCAAGACCACACATTCCTTAACCTTAAGAGTACTCTCATCTTCCAAGAAGAGATTTCCATCTTTAGAAAGAATGTTGTCACACCATAGTGGGTTAGCAGACATGCTATAGCTTCTAAGGCAAGATATACCATCATTTTCACCACGAGGTCTATTAGGAGTGTTTAAACTATCTTCAAACAAGACATTGTACCTAAAGAGTGAATGATCTAACCCGCGGACAGATTTGGAACTTTCACTCTCTAAGGAATCATTATCAAGTTTCAAAGATATGTCAAATACACGATTAACCCTATGAAACAAGCAAACATTAGAATCTTTACAACAACATAGGCTCACGGGTTCACTCCTTTTTACTTGACCAACATTTTCAAATTCTTTACTCACTTGAGACTCATTAATCATATCACACGTATTCTTAAGTGGTGGCTAAATTTTACACACAAGTTGGTCAACACAATTTTCATATGACGATGTACTTTCATTCAACATAATAGCTTCCACACTAGGTGGACACAAATCAATCTTACTAGAAGAGTCGATTCGGTCATCTATAGGATCAACTAGTGTATCCACTCGCACAACATGTACATCTTATACAAGTGGTAAGGAATCAATATACTCATGCGTAGGTAAGATACTACTCACACTCAATGGTTTATTAGTCACACGTTCATCATCCACATGTACCAAAGTATAAGAGATAGCTATTTTACCTTGACGTTTATGAGTATGTTCGTCTTTACCTTGGTGTTAAATTCCTTCACAAGTTTGGGCAGCAACTTCCTTCGGGAAGATATCACCGCAAGGTGTTTGGACCTTCGGTTTTAGATTTGTTGGGATAAGTGTGTATACCAATTGACATAACCATTCAACGTGCTATTTCATGTCTTTAATATTGTCGGTGTCGGTCAAACGTGGCATCGAGATTGGTGTCAGCCATGGTACCTAAAAGAAAACACAACAACAAACAACAAAACAAATAAACTTGTTAGCTCAAAAATGCCTCACCACACTCTCACTCTCGATTTTTACCTCACACTTGGTTTCACAAGTATTGAAAGCCGACTTGTACTTCATGAGTGATTGCGGAAGGAGTCCACCTTAGTCTGGAATAGATTTTTGTTTGAGATGACTCAAAGAAAATTTTCTTACGGACTTGAACCAACAAGATACAACGAATTCACAAAAGATAAAAACATACAACAAACGTTTAACACGAATGAACGAACACAAAGACTAACGAACAGTCTAGTAGATGAGTACTAGTTTGCCAATTAGTATTGGAACCAACGAAATTGAAACTAAGGACCAACAAACAGAAACCACGAAATCTAAAATTTGAGCCAAAATTTGATGTGTGAACATTAACTTGATGTGGCATCCATGTATTGGTTGCGGTCTTTCTAATGAATGGTTATTCTCAAATGTTCATGTCTTGGTCAAAAATTTAATTTGGATTGGTGGAATTTTGTTTTAGGAGGAAAAAATAAGTCTTGGAGCCTTTTTTAATTTTCAATTTTTAAGGCTTGACTTTTTCTTGTACTTCTCCTTAAAACATTGGTCCTTAAATCATGGTAAAGTGTTGGAAAGTGGTTGAGATGTGATTGACTAGTTGATGAGTGATGGTAAGTCTTTCAAGACTAACAAAACTTCACCTTTTTTCCTTCACCTTTATAGATCTAAATTTCACTTTATTTTAACAAGCTATGAAGATTTTGAAGAACTTCAAGAACAAAATCAACAATCACCAAGAACAACCAACAACAATCTCTAAGAACACCAACAATTTCACATGGCCAACTTCCAATTTTCACAATACAATATCTTCAACACTTGGCCAAGACAACAACAACTTCAACAAAATGGTTCTTAGGACACCAATGAACAACAATATCACGTGGAAAAGCTTATAACAACAACAAGATGAAAGCCACAAGGCCAAAACAGTCCACCACAACAATGTTCAACAACAAATTGGCTATTTCCAAGTTCACGACTATAACTTCAATAAATACAAGCTCAAACTTAAATTTAGACTCAAAGTGTTAGTGGAGAACAAAACTAACACTAGAAATACTCAAGACAAGTAAAAATATCGGCCAAGACACAACAAGAACACAATTTTTGGCCAAGAACACAAAATGGACAGATTGTTCTTTTTCTGAAATTTTCAAATTTATTTTTTCAAGTGAGCTAGCCCAAGATTTGATCTTGTAGGAACAATATCAAGCCATGCTTTGATATCAAATAATACGGGAAAGACTAGGAAAACATGAAACAAACACCAAATCAGTCTACAAGTTTGAAGAATCGAGGACCCCTTTGTTAACCACTCTCGGATTCACTACAACAACAATGAAAACACAATAACAACAAGATAATAAAGGTGTAAATACACCAAAACAGCAATAATATGGTGAGATGAACAATAATAACAAGATAGGAATAACACACGGTTTTACTAATAAGAGATAGAAACGATTACAAGAACACAGGCTACTACAAGATTACAATACAAGTAAAAGGATAGTTAGATAGACTTAATGAAGGTATAATCTTAAGAGCCCTAAGGAATATTCCACTCTTGGACCCTTAAAACTACACACAACATTTACCTATCTCTTATGAAGATACAAGGTTAGAATACACCTCCCAAGCATCACGTTTCCAAGCCATGAGATCAACAAGAGTGATTCCACACTCTCTATGCCTAATTTCAGTTTTGGTGCCTCAAGGAGTGAGGACTTATGTTTCTTTGTGTTTCAAGATTTACAATATCATGAATAATCTAAGTCTAAAAAACCTACAATGTTCTATTTATACTAGGTTATAGATAAACTTCAAAATATCCAAAATGCCCTTTTAAGAGCTAGGCTCCCTTCAAGTGTATTTAGGGGATGCCTTGTTGTGTTCCAGGGATCTTCTTTACACTCCAAGTGTGATATTAGGGTCGGTTTAGTATGTGTTTAAGTCCTTCACTCGCACACTCCAAGCCCAGGTTCATTGTATTCTTACACGAGTCCATCTTTGTGGTCGTATTATATCAAGAAATCTGAATCAAGTGCAAATATGAAAGTGTATTCAGTAATGTAAATTCATTTGTTCTCTCTCAAAAAGAAAAATAATGCAGATGGCCACTTTGCTAGGGAGATATGACTAGGTAGCATAGTCGGAATTATCACTTAGATAGAAAATAATAGAAAACCAAAAAAGTAGCCTTACAACCATCGAGGGTTAAAATAATGTACAGTAAGTCTAGAAAATTTGCGCCAACAACAACAATAGTTAAAGTAAGGAATCTAAGCGAAGGTGGCAATTTCTGAATTTTAAATTGCATCCCATGCCTTCTTATTTGTGGTTTCGATTAGGTCCACTATTGTTGACCTAATTGAAACCATAAATGAGATTGAAAGATAGATTGAGTGTCATTACTTCCTCAGAAATATGGATTAATTGATTGTGGTTTCTTTCCTTAGCATACTTTCAATACTTTTTGGAGAAGATTAGAGGCTTGCTGTAGTATGTGACTCTTGATAATTTTTAAGCTTGCCTCTAGCTTGACAATTTGGTATCCAAGCTTGTCGTTGCTGTCTTTAAAGATAGTATAGAGTTCCTGATCTCTTGTGAGGTCGATCAGTAATATTACCTTCAAAGTTGTGGCATTGAAGAAGGCCTTCATAACACTTTCTTTAGAAGCCTTAAAGGATACATAGAGGGTCTTTGTGTTTGTTTTAGGTCAAAATGTGTTGATGCACACTTAAGGTGTAGTCCCAACCATTTAATAGCTCACTTTTATCGAGCGTTGTTCAATGCAACTTGCTCAACCAACCTTCAAAGGATATGATAAATTAATAAGCAAGGAGTTACGTAACGTTTGATCTAAACCAACTTTACCAAGCCTATCAAATGTTAAGTAACTCCAGGCTCATTACCCTATAAAAATACTTTGCTCAAGTTAGTGGACAAATCAAATGAGCTCAATCTCTCAACCTTTCTGCTGATCGTTCTTCTCCAATATAGATGATAAGATATCCACCATGCAAAAGTCTACACCGTCGCTAGAAATGCTTGCCAGAGTGCAAGTTTTTAGAAGGCATCAACAATAATCTCTCAATATCAAGTGATATTGAGATATTCCTAGTCATGCCTGCTCAAGACTTTCTCTACGGCAAAAATTTTTGCTGATGACAAGATATCCGTCATGCAAAAGTCTACACTATCAATAGAAATCTTGCAAGAGCGAAAGTCCTCAGAAAACACTATTAGTAATCTCTCAATATCAAATAAGTCTTGTACGAAAGTCTTCAAAAGACAGTCAAAAATAAGGAAGTTTTCTGCAATGAATACACACAATTACCATCAACAACCTCACTAGATTTACTCCTCGTACAAAATAAAAGGCAGAAATATTTTCATTTGCATTCGCATTTTATTTGTGTAACAACCAAACAAAGATGAACTAAATCTAGCATTCAAAGATGAACTAATGCTAGATTTAGTTCATCTTTGTTTGGTTTGTTAAATAAATAACATGTGAATGCAAATGAAAATATTTCTGCCTTTTCTTTTAAATGAGAAGAGAATCTAGTGAGGTTGTTGATGGTAATTACGTGTAGTTATTGTTGAAAACTTTCTTATTTTTGAATGTCTTCTAAAGACTTTCGTATAAGACTTATTTGATTTTGATAGATTACTAATAATATTTTCTGAAGACTTTCGCTCTTGCAAGATTTCTGCTGATGGTGTAGACTTTTGCATTGCGGATATCTTGTCATCAGCAAAAATTCTTGCCGCAGAGAAAGTCTTGAGCAGGCATGACTAGGAATATCTCAATATCACTTAATCTTGAGAGATTATTGTTGATGCCTTCTGAAGACTTGCACCCTGACAAGTATTTCTGATGATCGTGTAGACTTTTTCATGGTGGATATCTTGTCATCTATATTGCAGAAGAATGATCAGCAGAAAGGTTGAGAGATTGAGCTTATTTTCTTTGTACACTAACTCAGGCAAAGCTTATTAGATTAAATGCTACTTAACTCCTTGATTATTAATTTATCAAATTCCTTGAAGGTTGGTTGAGCAAGATGCATTGAGAAACGCTTGATAAAAGTGATCTATTCAATGGTAGGCACCACATCTTGAGTGTGCATCAACATATTTTTGCCAAAAAACATACACATCAACTCTACATCTATCCGTTAAGGCTTCTAAAGAAAGTATTTTGAAGGGATTCTAGAATGCCATAACTTCGAAGATGGCGTTCCTGATTGAGCTTACAAAAGATCAAAAACTCTATACCAAATTCAAAGACGGCAATGACATGCTTGAATACCAAATCAGCAAGTTAGAGGCAAACTTGAAAATTATTGATATTCGCATACTACAGCAAGCCTCCGATCTTCTCTAAGATATGTTGAAAGCATGGTAAGGACAATCATTTTTAACTATATTGATAAGGAAGTAATGACGCTCAAACTATCTTTCAATCTTGTTTGTGGTTCTGATTAGGTCAACAGCAGTGGACTTAATTGAAACCACGAACAAGAAGGCATGGGATTCAATTTAAAATTCAAAAATTTCCGCCTTCGCTTAGATACCTTACTTTAACTGCAGTTTCTGTTGGCATAAGTTTTCTACACTTAATGTATAGTATTTCAAACTTCGATACCCATAAGGCTGATTTCTTGGTCTTCTGCTATTTTCTATCTAGGTGATAATCCCAATCATACTACCTATTGCAGCTCTCTTGCAAAGTGACTATCTACACAATTTTTTAGAGAAACAACAGATAGATTTTTATTACCAGATATAATTTTATATTTTCACTTGATACAGATTTCTCATGTTTTTAGATAATTTCATCGGCCAGATTCGCTAGAAGTTACTTTCTACCCTATGTATCCTCTTTAATTAGCTCTCAGATGATATAATCTTTTATCAACCACTCATTTTCCCTCAAAGGCATTCTCCTACTGCACTTTCTGGAATATAATCATCACCCCAAGTAACCCAACCATATAAATTTGGGCTAGGGAAATAACTATATTGGTTTTTCGTTCTTGTTAGATATAGGTCTTGACTTCGAAGGCCTTCTCAGAGTCCAATGCACCATCAAAGTTAGTCCAATCTCTATTGATTCTCTTTAAAATAACACAAAAACTATATCCCTTCATAATACTTGACACATAAACATGAGCAGTAACCGACATTAAATCTTAACAGGGTCTCAGAACCATATTTATGGTCCCTCAGCCTTATCAGTTCATACTTACCCAACTTAACTGTAAAATTATAGATATCTTATTTGAATGATCTATAACTAATCGATTAAAACAACATTTACAAAATCAATGTACTCTATGTGTTTTTTCATGATAACATTATTAGTAATACATACCTCCCACATATGAAGTGATTTCATTTGCATGCAACTTATTTCTCTGAACCCATCTTTATTACAGACTCTTATGATGGTCGGGTAAAAGTTGATCAACTTTCAGTTCCTTATATCTACAAAGAAGAGAAAAAAATTAATGTCACAGAAAGAACATTATCCATTTATTGCAATAGATGTAGAGTCCATTGCATCAGATGTGGAGTCTGTTGCATTAGATGCGGAGTCTGTTGCATTAGATGTGGAGTTTGTTACAACAAACATGGAGTCTGATGCAACAGATAGAGTCTGTTGGAATATATCAAACCAACCTTGCTGATGGTCTGATTTGTTCCAATAGTTGCTCCATCTGTTGCAACATCAACAACAACATAAACTACAAAGAAACAACAAATAAAAAACATCAACAACAAAAAAAAAACAGCATTTGTTCCAACACTATCAACAATAAAGAAGCAATATACTTTACTACAACACCATCAACACCACCACACTACAAGTTTCAACAATGCCAACCCCACCAACAACATCAATAATAGGATCAACAACAAAGAAATAAATAAAATACGAATAAAAAATAATACTACCAACAAGGGTTTTAAACTTCTCCTAATAGATGACTTTTTTCACATATTATAATAAAAATTCTTGGTTCATTTATTCAACACTTAAAAGTTTCTTCAATTTTTTCAAATAAATATGATATGGGTAAATGATAATTAAATTTAAAAAATAGATGTAAATAACTTGCAAAGAAGAAGATGAGAATGAATTGCAATAGTGAACCATACCTTAATGTCAAAAGGAGATCAAAACAATAATTTCAGTCGAGGAAAAATATGGATCGGTTTAGATACGAAAGGTTTTTTATGAGAAAGAGAAGATAAAAGAGAGAAAAAAGGTTGTGATAACCTTAAGGAGGAGAGATGAGATAATTCTAGATATAGTGTGTACATCGACGTGAGTTTTAATTTTTATTAATTAATATAGTTAATATTCATTAATAATTTGAGGGGAACGAGGAAGGCTAGTGACATTGAAAAGACAATATAAGACTACTCAATGAACCTATTTTTGAGTTATCCAAGAAATATTTTTTTACAACATTTTGTAGTACTACTTTATCTACTCGGACAGACGCTTGCTTTAAATTTCAAAGAAAAACAATTCAAACAAATATGTCATCTATTACAATAGATACAGATATCTGTTTAAAAATCCCAACAGCTCACAGATGCAAATGTCCATTTGATAATTAAATCAAATATATCATCTGTTACAATAGATATCAATATTTGTTTAAATATCCCATTAGCTCAGTCATCTATGACAACAGATGCAAATGTCCATTTGACAATTAAATATGATATGTCATCTGTTATAACAAATATCAATATATGTTTGAAAATTTCCAAAAGCTTAATCATTTGTCATAACATATACAAATTTCTATTTGATAATTAAATTAGATATGTCATCTGTTGTAATAGATATGAATATCTATTAGAAATTTCCAATAGCTCAGTCATTTGTTCCAATAGATTTCATTCTAATTGATTAAGGTAAAACTAGGGATAAATGAATGAGTTTATAGGGTCAACTACAACTTCAATTGAGTCTTTGCAATTACATGGTGTTGGTATTACATTCATCCCGACTCGAGTTATCAATCGATCACTCTGAGTTGAAAAGATTCTCATCAACTTAATGTTAAGCTAGTACCTAAATTGATTTAGGTGGAACTAGGGATGAATAGGTTCTCATTAACTTAATGTTAAGATAGAACCTTAATTGATTTAGGTATAACTAGGGATGAATGAGTTCATAGGATCAACAACAACTTTAATTTAGTCTTTGCAATTACATGGTGTTGGTATTGCATTTATCTCGACCCGAGTCATCAATCGATCAATCAGAATTGAAATAAGTTCTCATTAACTTAATGTTAAGATAATACCTAAATTAATTTAGGTAGAACTAGGTATGAATGAGCTCATAGGGTCAACAACAACTTCAATTGAGTCATTATAATTGTATGGTATTGGTATTACGTTCATCTCGATCCGAGTCGTAAATCGATCACTCTGAGTTGAAATAAGTTCTCATTAACTTAATGTTAAAATTAATAGTACCTAAATTGAATTAGGTGGAAATAGGGATGAATGATCTCATAGGGACAACTACAACTTCAATTGAGTCATTACAATTGCATAGTGTTGGTATTGCGTTTATCTCGACCCAAGTCATCGATTATTTACTCTGAGTTGAAATGAGTTCTCATTAACTTAATGTTAAGATAGAACCTTAATTTATTTAGGTGGAACTAGGGATGAATGAGTTCATAGGGTCAACAACAACTTTAATTGAGTCGTTGCAATTACACGGTTTTGGTATTGGGTTTATCCCAACCTGAGTCATCGATCGATCACTCTGAGTTGAAATGATTTCTAATTAACTTAATGTTAATATTAATAGTATCTAAATTGATTTAGGTGAAACTATGGATGAATGAGCTTATAGGGTCAACTACAACTTTAATTGAATCATTACAATTGCATGGTGTTGGTATTGCATTTATCCCGATCAAAGTGGTCGATCGATCACTCTGAGTTGAAATAAGTTCTCAATAAATTCATGTTAATATTAATAGTACCTAAATTGATTTAGTTAGAACTAAGTATGAATGAGCTCATAGAGTCAACAACAACTTTAATTGAGTCATTGCAATTGCATGGTGTTGGTATTGCATTCATCTCGATTCAAGTCGTCGATCGATCACTCTGAGTTGAAATGAGTTCTCATTAACTTAACATTAAGATTAAAAGTACCTAAATAAATTTAGGTGGAACTAGTGATGAATGAGTTCATAGGGTCAACAATAACTTCAATTGAGTCGTTACAATTACACGGTGTTGGTATTACGTTCATTCTGACCCAAGCCATCAATTGATCACTCTGAGTTGAAATGAGTTATCATTATCTTAATGTTAAGATTAATAGTACCTAAATTGATTTAGGTGGAACTAGCGATGAATGAGCTCATATGGTCAACTACAACTTCAATTGAGTCATTGCAATTGCATGGTGTTGGTATTGTGTTCATCCCGACCCGAGTTATCGATCGATCATTCTGAGTTGAAATGAGTTCTCATTAACTTAATATTTTAAAAACTATGTCTTTTAAAATTTTAAAAATTAATTAAGATCAATTCAGACCAAATTAACAATTTCAAAACTTATCATTCTTTTCCAAAATTAAAAATCAACCCATACAAATCATCCATTTGTGGAAAAAACTTTTCCTTATTTTAAATCGTAAGTTATCGCTCTTATCTCTCTCTTCCTCTCAGCAATACAGACAACAACTACTCAACATATTACTCAACCCTTTAAAATAGATCAATTTTCTTCCTACTTTCGACCACATCATTGTTATTTTCAACTTCATTCTTCCTTGTATCCGTCGTTTTATCTATATTCATAGGTAGCAAAGTTCAAGAAGAGTTCTACATTTATTCTTTATTCTAAAAATTTAACCTTTTTAGTTAATGATGAAAAAGAAGACTTTTAGTTGTATTATCTTCAAAAATGGGTTAACAATTTTGTGTTTTGATGATAAAAAAGTAGGAAGCACCCGAGAAAACCCTAGTTTTTATCTCAGTATTTTATTGACTTTGGTGGTATTGTTAGATGGTGTTTATGGTGTTGTTGGTGGATGTTGTTGGTGGTGTCAGTATTTGTGTTTTTGGTGGTGGTGTCGGTGGTCTTGGTGTTGGTATTGGTGGCATTAGTGGGGGTATTGGTGGCATTGGTGGTGGAGCTGGTTGTGGTGTTGGTGGTCCATCTATTATAATAAGTGGAAGATTTGTTGGGATATATTAAATAGGTCTTCAAATAGATTTCCTATAGTGACGGGCTTGAGATGCGATCGTCCAGAAGAACCTCTCATCAAGAAAACATCCCACAAAAGGGTTCAAGAAATGCAAGTGAAAATAAGATGGGTTGTTGGGCATTGTTAGAGGTAGTAGCTACAAAATGGATGATTTGGTGGCAGATCTCGAGGATAAAAACATACCAAAGAACTACATGGAGAAATTTTACTTAGTTTGGTTTGTCCATTCCGTTTTATTTGCAAGAGATGTTAGGAAAGTCATAGAAGATGATTTGTTGGCGCTTACTGATGATTTTGACAAATTTAACAATTATCCCTGTGGATATGACAACTACTACTTGACTGTCGAATATTTACTGAAAATGTTATCCCCAAAGAAGACCACATTATATCGCTTTCCTTGGGCTTTCATGGTAAAATTGATCACTATTTTTACTCATCTATTAATTTATATTGAATAAATTTATTATGACTTTTTTTGCTTGCTTCCTGTTTATATTTTTTAGGCTTGGGAATGTGAAGCCATTCCTCTCCTTCGAAAGCAGTTCATGGTTTACCCGGATGAGGTTTCTCATCCAAGGATCCTTAGGAGGTTGGCTGCTAATGAAGTAAAAATATTAAGGAGGCTGCTGATCTCTTTAACCCTCCGAATGATGTAGTATATCTTATTTCAACTAAAATAATTTGCCTCAAAGAAAGATATTGAAATAGATATGCCATCTGTTGCGATAGATGGGTCGTTCGTTGCAATATATTACCCATCAATAATAACTGGTGCAACAAATGGGTAATCTATTACGAAAGATGATCCTTATTTCATAACAAATTAACTATTTGTTGCTCTGATTCTCTGAACCTGACTCAACAGATTACCCATCTACTGTAAATTAGTCAACAGATAAGTAATCTAATGCAACATATTATTAATTTGTTGCGACATTCAGATTAGCTATTACGGCAGCTAGATTGACTATTGCATAAGTTGGCTATTTTAATATGTAACCCAACTAACTATAAATTATTATTATATGATTTAAATGTCTTCTGTCTTTTTTATAGGTTGTGTATCCTTGGATTGTGCCTACTGTTGATGAGTTGGGGATGACTTTTTTTCATACTCTAGGTTTTTCTGATACAAAAGAAGACCCAATGATAGAGTTAATAAAGAAAGAATTGGTTTGATCAACATCCATAAGAAGAGCAGTTAGGAAAGGTCAACCCAATCTTGAAGCTCTTCACAACCAACCTACTGCAGCAGATCCAGGTGCTTCTTCTGGGGTGTTACTGGTGGAGTTGTTGATGATGGTGGCAGCCATCCTGATGCTGCTGCTACTACAAGTCTTGATTATGATCATGTTGGTGCTATAAAAAATATATATATTTAAAAACACCCCTTGCACAGTTCCCTTTTACCTCTACACCAATCCCTCCTACCCTTGCAGTGGTCCCTCTCACCCCTCTTCACCTTCATGTTCTCATTGCAAATGCAAAGTAGGTAAGGAGAGAGAGGAAAACCTTTTTGAAAAACTAGAGAATATTGCTGAAGCTGTCAAGGAGTTGAAATCCAAGAAGGGTGTCATACCATCCAAGATGGTGAGGGAGCCATACACTCCTATAGTGGTAGTTATGAGGAAGACAAGAAATGTTAGACAAATACTCTCTATTATGAAAACAACAAAAATTACAACTCTTCCTGCTCCAAGATTGTTGAAGTTCAGGGGCCGTTGAAAAAGGTGGACATATACGTGGCACTTGGTGACGAGGAAAAGAAGAAACTGGAAGAGATCATGAACGATGAGACAAAACCTCCAGAAGAGTACACAATGCATTCATTTAACGTTGAAGACTTCATGAGTATGACAAATATGCGTGTGTGGTACATGGACAATGTAAGTTTACTTTTGATAACCTAGCCTTCCAATTTACTCCATGAAGAAGAAGCTACACAACAGATATGTAATTTGTTGCATCAGCTGGGTATTCTCTTGCAACATAACACACATCTCTTGCATAAGTTACGTTAGTTGGGTAATCTGTGAACAGATTTAGAGAACCCTATGCAACAAAATCTTTCCACTGTGTTTTTATTCTTTACAATTATTAACCTATTTAAAAATAATCTTCTTATACCACAGTATGTTAATGAAATTCTTTGCCTCATCAGGGGAAAGCAATTAGCATACTCGGATGCTTATGATGCTGCTGAATGGACCTCAACTTCTACAAGTATTTCAAGGATAGGTGCGATGATATCTGTGGGTAGGATGGTCCCTATGTTCGGAGATTTGATATGTTGATTTTTACGTTCGAATGTGACAAACACGTGATTAAATATGTTAGAGGGAAGAGGCCATATCTACATGGTAGGAGCTGAACCAAGGAAAAGAGAATCCTTGCAGTCCATGGAAGTCAAACATTTTCTCCTTGTTGAGATACTACTCTACTAGGAAAAGATTAAGGTTTATGACTATACTTAACTGTCTTCAATGAGGACATGTTTTTAACCCACGTGAAGCCACTCTTGAAGTTGTTCCCCAAGTTGCTGACGCAGAGTAAGATGATGGATAATTTTCTAGTGGAAGTATTGAGGAAGGAATCATGGGTTTTTGGAGGTCAAAATAAGAATATTCAACTTAAAAAAATAGAATCGGTGCAGTGTGTGGGCCGTACTCTCTTTCATACATCGTGTGTTTGCTTACCGGTACAGAAATGACTGGTATATGCGATGCTATTGTGGGAAAGATGCAAGAGGTCTAGGATTATGGGGTACTGACTAAATGGTTGGAGCCCGTGTATACAGAAGAATATGTACAAATACAGAAATAAACACGATAAGAATTTTTTATTTCAAGCCACTTTACTTTACATATAGTGGCAATAATTTTTATGTTTGGCGAAAGTTGAATTTTTATAATGCAATAGATTTTATATCTGTTGTAATAGATATAATACCTGTTGTGATAAATTGATTATATATTAGAATAGGTTGGTCATCTGTTGCATTATGCAAATGTTTCCCAATCTGTCTGTCGCAACAGCTATATAATTTGTTGCAATATATAATCTATCTGTTGCAACTGATAGGTAATCTGTTGGAACAAATCAAGAAAGTACGAAGACCTGTTATATAATTTTCAGTAGATTACCTAACTAAATAGTTGTAGTCCATGTATAAATAAGAATATGTTAAAAGACAGAGACGAACACGATAACAATTTTTTATTTCAAGCCACTTCATTTCACATGTAGTGGCAGTAATTTTTATGTCTGGCGAAAGTTGAATTTTTATAATGCAACAGATAGTATATCTATTGTAATAGATATAGTACCTGTTATGATAAATTGATTATCTTTTGGAATAGGTTGGTCATCTGTTGCATTATGCAGATGTTTCCAGTTTGTCTGTCGCAACAGATATATAATCTGTTGCAACTGATAGGTAATATGTTGGAGCAAATCAATAAAGTAAGAAGAGCTGTTATATAATTTCCAGCAGATGACCTAACTAAATGGTTGGAGCCTGTGTATATAGAAGAATATGTACAAAGATAGAGACGAACACGATAACAATTTTTTATTTCAAGCCACTTCACTGTACATGTAGTGGCAATAATATATATGTATGGCAAAATTTAAATTTTTATAATACAACAGATTATATATCTGTTGTAACAAATATAGTACCTATTATGACAGATTGATTATCTGTTGGAATAGGTTGGTCATCTGTTGCATTATGCATATGTTCCCAGTCTGTCTGTCGCAATAGATACACAATCTGTTGTAACATATAATCCATCAGTTGCAACTAATAGGTAATCTGTTGGAGAAAATAAAAAAAGTAGGAAGACCTATTATATAATTTTCAGTAGATGACCTATATGTTGCATCTCATGTTGCAACATATGTCTAAATCTATTTGATATAATATGTCGTCTATTGCAGCAGATGTATTATCTGTTGTGATAGTTGAATCTAGTATTCCATTTCAATTAACATGTTCAAAATTAAGGATTAAATTATATTTATAGATAGCATAAAATAAATTGAAGCCTTCGAAAATTACATGAAATAACTCAACAAATAAATGAAATGTAAAAAAATGATTATGGGTACAAATGATCTACTCTACAAATAAATCAACAAGTTAAACCAAGGAGGATAGGTTATTACATTGACGGACTCAAGCTATAAAGATCAACTCAATATGGACAACTTGTTCTTCATCTGGTACTACAGAATTTGGCTTTGGTCGTCATAGATCTTTAATGTTGCTTGCATACGACTTCTGAGCTTTCACTTCTCTGTATTTCCATAAAAGAGCAGCATATATTTTTTGGAGTAATCCTACATCAAGTCCATCATTTGGTACTTGTAATCCATCACTCAAATACTCAGTGTAGGCGGCAACAAAAAAACCACAATCCCTACGTTTTACAAAAATAGATAATCCATATCTTGAAGTTCATGTAAGCGTTGTGAAATTTGTGAAATGAAACTGTGAAATAGATTATCCCAGTATGCTTCAATCATCGACCAATCAGTACAAACTTTTTAGTCTAAAAAGTCACTCATATCAAGGTAAGTAGGCAATATTTTAGCCAGATTTTATATCTCAGATGATGGCCCAAAACTTCTACTTCACCACATCTAGTCATAAACTCAAATGTACCTCTCTTTTAGAACGACGATAGCCAACACCTAATGGAATTCATCACCATAATTGATAGGTATGTGCATTTCCTCGACCAAATGCCAAGGTAAGCTAGCTAGAATGCTAAAACCTTTGATAATATTGATTAAGCATTTCTTATTTGGGGAAACTTTTGGATGTTGTTGACAATAACTATCGTAGGCAATATTGATGTAACCTTTGTACAAACAATTGCCCGTCGTGTATCTTTATTGTTCTTGTATTTGAAACTTGGCCTTCTTTCAGAGATAGTAAAAAATAACATTAATGGGCTGCACATATTATTAAATATTTTGAATTACGTGATGAAAAAATTAATACGCAGATGCAGTTAAATAAAGTATTAATTAATAGTAATATGTATGATATTTAAATCTCATCATTCCAGTAAGTTTGGGACTATGACATCAAATAGAACCAATTCTTCATTCCGAGATGTGCAACAACAAAGTCGAACATATCAAAACCAAAACTCGATTCGTTCACTTTGTAGTGTTCATCATTTTGTTTTCTACATGATGATTTGTATGTGTTAATGTCATGTTCTTACAACAAGAATTGTATAAACCAATATCTTTAAAATTAATTTATGTACCTACCGGCATGATGCTTTAAAAGCACATTGGCAATTCATTCTGAATAATCGTTGATCAACTATGTTAGTTTTTTGGAGCCTTGTCCGAGATGTTGAAGCGTTCAAACGAGTAATTCTTCCGTTCTCCTAAACTGACAGGCTCCATTGTTTCTTCTTCTTTGGAAGTAGTTGATGGATTATCAACTGTGATATTATGCTCTTTAATAGTAACTTCTACTGTGGCTCTACTTGGAAAGCCAGAATTGTCAATGCTAATTACAAATATACAACAGATTGCCCATGCAATAGATGAGTCTTATGTTGCAACAGATGGATAATTTATTGGGATAAATTCGAACAGGTAAATCAGAGAAGTACGATAATTTTGAATAGATGACCCATCTATTACAACATAAGACTCATCTGTTGTATTAGATAATGCATCTGATGCAATATGTTAGACAATAGTTGCAACAGATGTATATATTTGTTTGATAATTTTCAGCAGATGTATCGCCTATTGAAACTGATATGTGCTTGTTTGTTTGTTGGAATGGATGATTTACATTAACCTTATTCAACTTATGCTTCTCTCTTGTGCCCCTTGCACACTGAACAATGGTGCAAGACAAAGACAGAGGCATTGCAATTTTGCTTTTTTTTTTTATGCTTGATGATGCCTTGGAAATATCTTTCCTTCTTCTCTTATCTACCTTGATATCTAGTGGAGTGTATGGATATGAAATCCTCTTTGATGGAATGGCACCCCTCTTTGGTATTATTTCCTTTACAGAAGCAGTTAGTTCATTAATAACATTAATTACTCCATCATGTTTTGCCTTCTAGTCTTGACATTTGCATGCAAAACATTCGCTAGATATGGCAAAAGCTGGTAAAAATCTGTATAACCAGTATGATCACAATCGTTATGGCTTATTTCAAAAACTGTAAGAAGAGTATCATTAGCCCCAATAGCAGCACTACTACCACTACCACTACCACTACCACTACAATCATCAACAACAACAAGCCCACCCTCCAAAATTGTTTTCTTATGATGGTTGTTGCTCCAAATAATTTTATTTTTATTTCATCAATGACCTTAGGGTCCGATAAAGTTTTCAAAGACTGTAAAGTAAGAAAAAAATAGCATCTTCAAATCTCAAATGGTCGGAACAAGTCACAGATGGACAATCTAAAATAAATTAGTACATATATTAGAATGATGATGAAATTATTTAAAATAACCATTAATTAAAATAAAAACTTGATTAGAATTAGACTCACTGCTTCCTTTGAGGGATTGAACAGATCAAGAAATTTTACATTTTTATCAGTTTTGGCCGATAACCATCTCAAGATTGTTGGATAGGAAACTTCTTTCTGGTGGTTCACTTGTTGTCTCAAATAAGGAATGACTTCAAATGCTCAAGCCTATAACATAACGCCAATAAATCAAAAGCATTATTAAATAAAATAAATCATATCATGATAAAAGAAATATTTACCATGAAGGCCCATGGAAAGCCATATAAGTTGACTGTCTTTGGCATTAACGGAGTCAACAAATATTTGACAGTCATTTTGAAGCTTTTATAATCCCAAGGATAGCTGTTAAATGCCTTAAGATCCTTCGAGAGATTTATTAAACTAAGGCTTATGTTGTTAACGTCTCTTGCTCAAAGATATTACGTACAAACCAAACCAAGCACAATGATTTCTTGTACTTCTTTGAGAGTCCTTTACCTTTCAACGCTTCTATGAAATTTTTATTTTTAAAGCTTGGACCAACAATGGACACCAGGTTATCACGATCACTTGACTTGCCTTTGCCTTTTTTTGGGTGTGCGGGGTGCTTTTTTGGGGTCAGGGTAGGTATAACTTGAGAAGGAGAAGGAGGATAACATTTTAGTCCAGTAATTTATTCACACCTCATCCATATTATCTTTGTTTTCATACAGAAACCTATGCTTGAGAAGATCGTATACCATTTTCATCTGAAAACGAGCATTGTTGTCCTCTGGCAAATCAAGATATTGCCCAAAGAAACTTTCCCTAAAATAAGCATCCAATTTTTATTCTCGAAGTATTTTTCTGAAGGCGTCCAAAGATTTTCCCATGGCTGACTTAACCACGAAATCTCTTGTTAAATTTGTGGCACCATCGCACTGTATTCTCACAAAATAATGATCAATGCTGAAGGTTTTGACCAACTCTTCAGTAGAAGGGCTATTAGCATTTGGATAATCTCTTTTGAAATATTCCTCCTCTCCGTATTCATTATCTTCTACTCCTAATTGAGATAACGCTTGTAAAGCAAGCTCATAGAGTGGTGGATGTAGCCGAGCTGCTACACTTGTTCCTTTACTTGGACTTGATTCGGTTTCTTTTCTTTTGGGAGTCATATTATCTTAAATTAATAGGAACATAAAATAGATTATGATTGATTATTGCATCATTAAAAAGGGATAACAGTAAATCTAACATACACAATGGTAAAATAACAGTTCCAACAAACCACATATCTATTGCATCAGGCATGTTATCTGTTGCAATATACAACTGACCTGTTGCAATGTCATAGTAAACCATTGGAAACAATAAAAATAGATCACTAATCTGTTGCACCAACTATTTTATCTGATGCAATATATAACCAACCATTGTAAAGGATGAGTAAACCATTGGAAACCATAAAAATAGATCACTAGTCTGTTACACCGGGTAGTTTATCTATTACAACATATAACCAACCTGTTGCAGCGGATGAGTAATTAGTTGGAAACAGTAAAAACATATCACTCATCTATTTCACCAGAAAGGTTATCTATTGCAGCATATAACCAACCTGTTGCAAGGATGAGTAATCCATTGGAAAGAGTAAAATCAGATCATTAATCTATTGTACCAGGTAGTTTATCTGTTGCATATAACCAACCTGTTACAATGGATGAGTAATCCATTGAAAACCATAAAATAGGTCACAAATCTATTGCACCAGGTAGTTTATCTGTTGCAATATATAACCAGCCTGTTGTAATGGATGAGTAATCCATTGAAAACCATAAAAATAGATCACTAATCTATTGCACCAGGTATTTTATCTGATGCAACATATAACGAACCATTGCAACGAATGAGTAAACCATTGGAAATCATAAAAACAAATCACTAATCTATTGCACCAGGTAGTTTATCTATTGTAACATATAACCAAACTGTTGCAATGGATGAGTAATTCATTGGAAACAGTAAAAATAAATCACTCATCTGTTGCGCCAGGAAGGTTATTTGTTGTAACATATAACCAACTTGTTGTAATGGATGAGTAATCCGTTAGAAATAATAAAATAGATCACTGGTCTATTGATATATATCACTCATCTGTTGAAAAATGAGTTATCTGTTGGATCAATATCGTTTAGATTTCTTCCAAATAGAAGAGTCATCTATCACAATAGATGAATAATCTGTTAGATTGTTCATCTATTGCATCAGATTTTTATCTGTTGCATCAGATATTTTCATCTACCGCATCAGATATTTCATCTATTGCAACACCATTTTTACCAAGACAAATAACAAATCAACCCAACAACACCAACACATCACACACACACTAAGAATATGAACTTTGATAAAAAAAAATCACCAACAAATCTGAATCAACAGTTCGACAACAAGAAGAAGAAATACCAGAAATTAGGATTTTATTCAGTCCACATTTCAAATTTAATCTAGAAATATTAAAATTATTAACCAATACTAGTAGAGTAGTTGGCTCAAGTTTCTCTATTTCTTCATAATTTTTTACCTGTGAAAAAGGAAATGGAACAAAGAAGAACTCGAAGTTGTTGTCGCCGGAGAATTCTTCACGTCGATTGATAGTTGAAAGTCAAAAGAAAACTCGCCTGACTATTTATCGCCAGAGTTTGAAGTCGCCAGGGATTGTAGGGAGAATTTTTCATAACTTTTGATTAGGAGAGAGTTGAGAGAAGCTGTCGAGAGAGAGGAGAGAGACGGTTGATTTGGATTGAATGGGGGTGTGGGTTTATTTGCATTTTTGAAAAGATTAAAAAGTTTTGAAAATACTAATCAAGTCCAAAATTAACTTAATCAAGTTTTCTAATGATGTTTGACCCTTTAAGTTGGTCAGTGTCACCAATCCTTCATTCAAGAATTAAAAGACACCTTTCATTCAATTTTCCCTAGAAACTGGTGTTCCATAAAGGCTATTGCAAAAAACTTATGCCATCTGAATATTGTATATTTCTATGAGGTATAATTACCTTCTAAAATAATGATATAAAAATGATATATAAATTGGTCCTCCTGTAAATATAGTATGAAATTGATATAGAAATTAGTGTCCTCTAAGATTATTTAATTATATCCAAAAAATATAATATAAACATGGTATAGAAAGTGGTGTTTTGTAAAGATTATTTCAAAAGAACTTATGATAGTTGAATATTTTGGTATATTTTGTAAATAAAAAATGCCTTTTGTAAATAAAAAAATAATACTGGTAAATTTTGTAATATAGACTCTAAATTTGTATATTTATGTGATTTGCCCTTTCATATATTTGTTGCTTAAATATTTTTAACAATCCATTATATCTTTCTTAAATATATTAAACTATTTTATTTCTACCCTTGAATAATTTTCTATTGGAATTTTATTTTTTATTTTTTGCTAATGTTTGCCATTTTTATTAAGTAATAACTTTCAAATAAAAAAATAAATATTGTGGCTTGAAGTTTTTCTAATTTTATTTTCTTTCTGTGTCAAATAACTTCATTATACGTAAGCCATATTAAATAAAAAGATTGTGCCAAATAAATCTGTTATAATTTCTTTATGTAGCTCTTTTGAATTCTCAGATTAGAAAAATTAAGATTTTAACTATATTATCAATTTTTAAAAAAATATATTTAGGAAAAGCTTTTAATATATATTTTGTAGCAGTGAAGATTCTTTTAAAAAAATATTAAGTAAAAGATATAATGGATATTTAAGGAACAAATATAATTAAATATATGAAAGTAGATAACTATGAATAGAATTTTAATTTAACTAATTAAATATCAATCATTAATTTTAAATGATGACATGTGTCTTCAAGCCAAGCAATAACTTAAAAAAATTGGAGAGAAGGGAAATAGAGAGGAGCCGGATCCAAATTTCTTTATGTGTAAATTCACTTATTAACTCACGATATTAATCTTTCATCTTAGACATAAGGAGTGATGTTTCAACAACTACCAAATTATTCTTTTCTCAAACAGTATAGAACAATACGTAAAAAAGAGGCACAATTAATTGATTGCTATTTAATAGATCCAAAAATAAGATCAGATTCATGCACTTGCTCATTTTATATTTAACTTATTTATTCATCTTAGCAAAATCTAGTACTACAAGTACCCCCCAACTTTGGTACCAGAGCTATATTATTTAAAAATAGAGGAGTTATATGTATTTATTTAAGGAATGAATATTATGATAGAACTAGATTTAGAAATCTACCAAAATATTATAAATACTAATGAATAAAATAGACCAATCCCTAAATATAAGGAACTAAAATAAATATTATCTGAGAAACGAAGAGAATTAAAAATAAGAGAAGAAAGACTACAATATAATTTAATTGTTGAAGTATGTCAAAAATTAATAAAAGCACAAAAAAAGACATATCATATTTAGAAGCTCTAATAGATAACCTAGAATACATATATCAACATGACTTATATACAATCAAATAGATAAAATGAATAAAGAAGAATTCATAATAGATGAAAAAACATATGAAAATCATGAAGGGTTAAACATAAGAATAATATTTTCTAATTTAGGAAGAATATATAAGAAAATAGGTGAACATTTATATTTAATGTTAGAAAAAGAAGAATTAAAATTAGAAGATAAACTAACAGTTATGGTAAGAATAACAAAAGAAAATGAAGAAATAGACAGGAAAAAAGAAATATAAAAAATAAAACAACAAACTACGGATGAAATACGAAAAATAGAAGAAATAAAAAATAATAGGATTACTGAGTTAGAAAAAGAATTACAAATACTAAAAGATATATATTAAAAAGGACAAAGAGAAAAAGACGAAAAGGATAAAGAATAGAAACTACTAGATGAAATAAACCAATTTAAAGAAAAATTACAAACAAAAAATGAAGAATTAAAGACCAATGAATTAGAAATAAATACAATAGATACTAAAAAAACAAATGATTATGATTCGGAAGATAGTGAAACATATACAAAAATTTTAGAAAGAATAGAAGATCTAGAAATTAAGGAAAAAGAAGAAGAAGCTAATAAAGAAAATATAAAAGAAATAAATACTCTTGATAAAAAAGATGACGAAAACATAATACCTAGTACATCAGAAATAAGAAAGCCAAAATATAATTACAAAAATAAGTACAACCCAAAAAATGAATATAGATGGACACCAAAATAAATAGTTAATAAAAATTACAACTTCTTAGATTTAGACTGTGTAATAGACACAAAGAAGATGATACAATTACGGGTAGGATATATATCAAAACAATTACTTGATAATAGCATAGACACAGCAAATACACCAGAATATATAGAAAGAATACTAATAGGAATAGTAAAATTATGGCTATCAAATTGAAATGAAGAAAGTAAAAAGACACTAAGATCTGACAAAAATACAGAACGAACAACTAAAGCATCACCCATAGAAATATTAAAAAAAAATATGAAATAGCTATAAGAAATGAATTTAGTAGTACAGAAACAGAAGAAGAAGAACAAAATATAGAAAATGATACAAATAGGAATTTAATGTTGAAATTAGCAATATCTGATATGTGCTACATAGATGAATATACATGTGCATTCAAAGAATATTATTATAAGGGAAAATATAATGTAGAAGAAAGTAAGGAAATAAGGAAATTATATTTTAGCAAACTACCTAAACCATTTAGTTCAAAAATAATAAAAAGTTAGGATAAAGCAAAAATAGTAGATACTCTAGGAGCAAGGATAAAATGTTTACAACAATGGTATATGAATATATGTGAAAAATATAGGAAAGAATTAAAATGAAAAAACGTTAATAAAGAATGTAGCATGTTGCAAAGAAAAAATAGCACCTCAATTTGGATGTGAAGAAAAATACTACAATAAAAGAAAAAGACATAAGAAATGAAATATAATAACTACAAGAAATCCCAATATAAATATAAAAAACCAAGAAAAAGATATTACGTAAAAGACTATAAACATAAAAGACCATATAGAAAGAAGAAATCTATAAAATAATGTAAATGTTATAATTGTGGAAAATTAGGACACCAAGCTAAAGATTGTAAAGTACCCAAAGATCAAAAAAAGAAACAAATATCAGAAATAAATATAGAAAATACAGAATATATGCAAATAGATTATATAAATTATGAATTAGAAAGTGAAAATAGTATATATGAAATCTCAGAAAATGAAACAGCTAATGAAATAGATAGCGAATTAGATGAATTAAATGACTGAAAAAAGTATACAAATAATAAAAAAGGAAGAATATATAAATGAAGAAAAAATAGACAAAAAAATTATATTTGATAGTAATATATTTGAAGAAATAAAAGAAAAAGAGTTAGACTTAAGTGTACAAAAAATATTTAAAATACCAATAATATGGAATATATTTCTTAGACGGAAAGAAGAATACTACTTAGTAAGCCAAAAAAAACATATAATAGATTGTAGATACGCTAAAGGAAAAGATAGTATACCACTAGTAACAAAAAGAATAGTTAATAAAGAAATACAAGACGTAAAAAGTAAAGACCCAATAAAATATGTACACCTTGGAGGAACAGAAATAATAATAAAAACATGTTTTAGAGAAGGAATAGATATACCAATAGAACTATATTTAGCAGATGATAGGATCGTAAAACCTATAGAAAAAAGCATAATAAGTGCTATATGAGGGAATCTAATATAACAAAAATTTAAATTTATAATATGTGTAAATTATATAGTACCAATAACAGATAAAAATATAGATAAGGCAGTAGTACTAAATTGGAAAATATCAGGAATAGAATTAACCCTAGAAAGTAAAATATTAATAGCAAGATGTAAAAATTTATATGTATTAACAACAAAGCATAAAATAACTGAAAAAAATAAAATAAACAAAATACAAATATAAAGCCCTTTTGAGCAATTTGTAAAAATCATCGATAGTAATGATTATAGCAAAAAAATATAGATAAAGAAGAAGATTTCGAAATAGTAAATGAAAGAATAGGAACACCAAGAAGAATATCTTGTGTAAAACCAGAACCATAAAAAATAATAGCACATGAGATAACTCCAAAATCTAACCTAACTCAATGACATATAATAGGAACAATAGACGAAAAAGAATATTTAATACTAATAAACACAGAACAGGAAGATAATTATATAATGAAATACTTGGTAAAAACTGAAGAAATTAAAACAAAATAATGATAAATGTTCAGATTTGCCAAGAAACCTAATAATTATTAAAAATATGACTAAAAAGGAAATTATAATAGGAGTCATAGAGATAAAAATTGAATTTGAAGAAAAAGAAGGAACACAAAAAGCAGATATAATATTAGGAATAAAATGGTTGGAACAAGTAAAACCATACAATATAGAACATACCCAATTAACCATAATGTATAATAAAGAAAAATTGTTAATAAAAAGATCTTTAATATGAAAATATACGTACTCATGAAGATTATAGTATAATGATATTATAATAGATATTATACGCCAATGATAGATACTGGAGTAGAAGCCAATTTATGTAGATATAACTATTACCAGAAAGTAAATGGGATAAGGTATAAATACCAATAGTAGTTAAAGGATTTAATAATGAAGGTAGTCTAATTACATATAAAGCTAGAAATGTAAAACACAAATATGGGATAAAATATTAATAATATAAGAAATTTATAATTACGAACTAACATCAAGAGATATGCTTTTAGGAATGCTATTTTTAGATAAAATATATCCACACATAATATCTAAAACACACTAGCGGTTTACAACACGATGCAAGCAAAAGGTAAGAGTAAAAAGAGTTACTAATAAAATAAGAAAGAAAACAGATTGGATAAAAGAAAGTGAAAAAATTACACAAAAATTAACAGATAATAACTACTAAAGATACGATAGAATTAATTATATTCTCTATAAATAAGGAAGAAATGATCATATTTTCAATAGATAAAGTAGAAATAATCAAAAATGAATTAAAACAACTATATAGTGAAGATTCATTAAAAAGATGAAAAAAAAACATAAAACTATTGTAAAAATTGAACTAATAATTAAAGATAGTATAATAACTCAAAAACCACTAACAAACAATTTTGATGATCTAAAAGAATTTGAAATGCATATAAATGAATTATTAGAAAAACAATATATAGAAAAAAAGTAATAGTAAACACATTAGCCCAACATCTATAGTAAATAAACATAGTGAACAAAAAAGAGGAAAAAGTAGAAAGGTTATTGACTATAGAAATCTAAAGGCAAAAACTATGACATATAATTACCCAATACCAAATAAAATATTAAAAATAAGAAAAATACAAGGATATAATTATTTCAGCAAATTTGATTGTAAATCAGGATTTTACCATTTAAAATTAGAAGAAGAATCCAAAAATTAACTGCATTCACAGTACCACAAGGATTTTATGAATGGAATGTATTACCATTTGGATATAAAAATGCACTAGGTTGGTATCAACATTTTATGGATAATTATTTCAAATAATTACCTAATTGTATAGTATACATAGACGATATATTCCTATAATTAAAAACTAAAGAAGAACACCTAAAATTATAAGAACAATTTATAAATATAACATAAAATTCAGGAATAAGCTTAAGTGAAAAGAAGGCAGAAATAATGAAAAACTAGATAAAATTTTTAGGAATACAAATAAATAAAAATGGGTAAAAAATGCAACAATATATAGTACAAAAAATAATAAATTCAAAAGAAGAATTAGATACAAAAAAAGAAATTACAATTATTTTTAGGATTAGTAAATCAAGCAAGAGAATACATACCAAAATTAGCAGAAAATTTAAAAAAATTAAAGAAAAAATTGAAAAAGAATGTAGAATATAATTATAGTGAAGAAGATAAAAAACAAGTGCAAAAAATAAAGATACTTTATAAAAACCTGCCAAAATTACAATTTTCCGATGAAAATAAAAATTTTACATACATAGTAGAAGCAGATGCGAGTGAGCACAACTACGGAGGAGTACTCAAATACAGGTATGGAAATGAAAAATTAGAACATCATTGTAGATATTACTCAGGAACGTTTAACAAAATAGAAATTAAATGGGAAATAAATAGAAAAAAATTATGTTCATTATATAAGTGTTTATTAGCATTTGAACCATATATTGTATTTAACAAATTTATTATACGAACAGATAATACACAGTTACGATGGTGGCTAACTAAGAAAATTCAAAATTCAGTAACAACAAAAGAAATACGAAGATTGGTATTAAATATATTGAATTTTACATTTATAGTTGAAATAATTAGTACTAACAAGAATGTTATTGCAGATTACAAATCAAGACAAAGCTACACAGACTGATATAACAAAAAATGTTACATTAGAAGAGATACTCAAAACCTTAACTATGCTATCATTGAAAGTGGACAGTATGGGCAATGAGGTAGAAAAGCTAAAGACTAATGAAGGTAAACTGAGTTCTAAAGCTACAAGTCAGCCTTATGACTATAAAAATACAGAGCTATGTCGATCGAAAGACATCAAAATTTCAGAGCTAAATGAAGACATTGGGACACTCCATAAAACCCATAATCTTTATCAATTTATGTTTGCAGGTATAAGAAAAGGAGTTAATAGACAAGGATTAAATCTAAATAAGATAGTTGAAAAACCATTTATACCAAAAATACCAAAAAACCCTTTATTTATACCACCACAAACTACCACATATCTAGAAAGTTTGAACCAAGACAAAAAAGCCTATAACCATATAACTAGATTATACATAGTAAACATCCACAAAATACAAACTTACTTGAATCTTAAACCCAAAGCTACAAATATCCAAGAACCAAACATAGACTATATAACTCAAAAACTACAAGGATACAACAAGTTAATCGCACTAACAAAAATCAATCCAAACCTAGTTAGAACTTGTTTCAGTTATGGACTACTGAATACCGAATATACTCAAGACGGAAATAAACTAACAACTATACAAGAAATATACAAAGCATTCACTACTTACTAAAAAATAACCAAAGAAAACCTATTTTTTATAAATTTTTATACCGCACCAGCTGAGATATTATATAATGAAATAAAACCAGTTATACAAGTTGTGAAAATTGGATTAACCAAAGATATGATTATACCAGAAGACATTGGGCAACAACCAAAGATACCAAAATTTGAGATACCTAATTTTTACGCAAATAAATGAATCATTGGAATATCTACAATTATCCAAGAGCTAGAAATAACTATCTTAATGGAAACTCGATTTGGAGTTACTATTCGCGAGACCAACTAATGATCTATTCAAATTTAAGGGAGCTACGACAGTTAGATATGGAAAAAGTCCAAAGATGAATTTTAACATTACTCAATCCAGAAAAATAACCAACCACAAGAGTAATTAAGAAGGAATTTATTTCAGAAGAGCTACTGACAAGATATTGTAAATTAATAGGACATAAATATTTAGACAACCTATGCTCAAAATGTAATGGAGAAAATAATGTGATCTTGGAAGTTCAACTAGAATAAAAGAAGATAAGGACGCCAGCTGGAAGGCAGATAAAAGATAAAAACCAATGGAGCAATGAATAAATAAACAAGGAGACAAGATATTAAAAGCTATGAAAGTGAAATGTGAATAGCCTTTTTAAAAAACGTAAATTATTGTATAAGCCTTTATTAGTTTTGGCATTTTTGGCAAGTGTCATTATTAGTTTTGTCTTTTTGACAATTGTATAATAGGAATAAGCTTTAGGATTTTCATTACTTTTGTAAAAAGTAGACAGGTGTAAAGATAGAAATAGTAGTTTACACATTTTTTTTATCTTTTAGAGATTATAAATAGAAGAGCCGTTGGAAGATCAAAGGCAAGACTTTCTACACGGAAATCAAGCCTCCTTGTACACAACTAAAAATTTCTCAAAATATTTAATAAGATATTCTGTTTTATACTCAACTATGGAAAATCAAAGCTCAAAATCATCAAACCTACAAGAACAAGTATTTCCATTTATAATTATGAATAGCTAAATTCATAAATTCCTGACAATCATGATATAATAAAAATAAGTTCATGTAAGTTACTAGATAGTAGAATTATTCAAAGGGTAATATGTTATGAAGTTTATTAGCAAAGAGGAAAAGGAGAAAAATTCCCAGAACTATGTCATCCTAAAGGTGAAACCAGTAATGCAGAGAAGCCATAATAGGGTAGTAACCAGAGTTGAGGCGCTGTTTAGGGAAGAAGTATCCAAATGTACCATGCTAATTGTGACAGAGGAGCATAATTATCTAAGGATAATCTAGTACATAGCGATCTAAGATGACCATATTTTGTTATTTATATGATTGAAGGAAATATTTTGAAATAAGCATCATATGAAATAAAATGACTAACTACTTATCTGATGAAATGATAGATAGGGTCAAGATACTTATTTTGTATATACTTAAGGATATAGAAATAATAGGTATAAGAAAATTCATATGGGAAAATATATTTGATTTTGATGATGAGTTACTAAATGCTGAATGGATAGAACAAGAGTTAGATAATATAGATTTTGATAGTAGATATTATTATTCAGATTGGTATTACTCATACTAAAATGTTAAATTACGAATACTTAGACTATAAGAGGAAAGATATGGAGCAAATAAGATTAATAGAAATACTTATGAAAAAGAATCTACTCGATTACATAAAAACTAGAAATATGGAGCATATAGTATACCCTAAAAATAATATAGATGAATTAATAAGGTTAAAACAAAATTAATAAGGTTAAAACAAATAACTAAGGAATGCTATGACATAGCATTTCAACAAATATGATAAATCTAGTACTACAAGTACAAGTACCCCCTTATTATTTGTATACTTTCTTCAGTCATTTAATTCATCTAATTCGCTATCTATTTCGTTATCTGTTTCATTTTTTGAGATTTCATATATACTATCTTCACTTTCTAATTCATAATTTATATAATCTATTTGCATATATTCTGTATTTTCTATCTTTATTTCTGATATTTGTTTCTTTTTTGGATCTTTGGATACTTTACAATCTTTAGCTAGGTGTCCTAATTTTCTATAATTATAACATTTACATTCTTTTATAGATTTCTTCTTTCTATATGGTTTTTTTATGTTTTTAGTCTTTTACGTAATATTTTTTTCTTGGTTTTTTATATTTATATTAGGATTTTTATATTTATTATATTTCTTATGTCTTTTTCTTTTGTTCTAGGATTTTTCTTCACATCAAAATTGGGGTGTTATTTTATCTTTGCAACATGCTAAATTCTTTATTAATATTTTTTCTATTTTTAGTTCTTCCCCATATTTTACCCATATATTCCTATACCATTGTTGTAAAAAAATTATCCTTGCTCCTAAAGTATCTACTATTTTTGAAAGAAGTTGTATCAGAGCTACTATTAGGTATCTCAACTTTGATATATGCTATTAGGTATCTCAACTTTGGTATCAGAGCTATGTTATTTAAAAATAGAGGAGTTGCATGTATTTATTTAAGGAATGCATATTATAATAGAACTAAATTTAGAAATCTACAAATATATTATAAATACTAATGAATAAAATAGACCAAAAATGTAAGAAACTAAAACAAATATTATCTGAAAAACGAAGAGAATTAAAAATAAAAAAAGAAAAACTACAGTATAATTTAATTGTTGGAGTATGTCAAAAATTAATAAAAGTACAAAAAGAAGACATATCATACTTTGAAGCTCTAATAGATAACCTAGAATACATACATCAACATGACTTATATACAATCAAATAGATAAAATAAATAAAGAAGAATTCATAATAGATGAAAAAACATATGAAAATCATGAAGGGTTAAAAATAAGAATAATATTTTCTAATTTAGAAAGAATATATAAAAAAATAGGTGAACATTTATATTTAATGTTAGAAAAAGAAAAATTAAAATTAGAAGATAAACTAATAGTTATGGTAAGAATAACAAAAGAAAATGAAGAAATAGACAGGAAAAAAGAAATATAAAAAATAAAACAACAAACTACGGATGAAACACGGAAAATAGAAGAAATAAAGAAACTACTAGATGAAATAAACCAATTTAAAGAAAAATTACAAACAAAAAATGAAGAATTAAAGACCAATGAATTAGAAATAAATATAATAGATACTTAAAAAACAAATGATTATGATTCAGAAGATAGTGAATCATATACAGAAATTTTAGAAAGAATAAAAGATCTAGAAATTAAGGAAAAAGAAGAAGCAGTTAATAAAGAAAATATAGAAGAAATAAACACTCTTGATAAAAAAGATGACGAAAACATAATACCTAGTACATTAGAAATAAGAAAAACAAAATATAATTACAAAAATAAGTACAACCCAAAAAATGAATATAGATGGACACCAAAACAAATAGTTAATAAAAATTACAACTTCTTAGATTTAGACTGTGTAATAGACACAAATAAGATGATACAATTATGGGTAGGATATATATCAAAAAAATTACTAGATAATAGCATAGACACAGCAAATACACCAGAATATATAGAAAGAACACTAATAGGAACAATATAATTATGGCTATCAAATTTAACTGAAGAAAATAAAAAAGGTACTAAGATCTAACAAAAATACAAAGTAACAACTAAAGAAGGAACAACTAAAGCATCACCCATAGAAATATTAAAAAAATATGAAACGGCTATAAGAAATGAATTTAGTAATATAGAAACAGAAGAAGAAGAACAAAATATAGAAAAGGATACAAATAGGAATTTAATGTTGAAATTAGCAATATCTAATATGTGCTACATAGATGAATATACATGTGAATTCAAAGAATATTATTATAAGAGAAAATATAATGTAGAAGAAAGTAAGGAAATAAGCAGATTATATTTTAGCAAACTACCTGAACCATTTAGTTCAAAAATAATAAAAAGTTGGGATGAGGAAAAAATAGTAGATACTCTAGGAGAAAGGATAAATTTTTTACAACAACGCTATAGGAATATATGTGAAAAATATAGAAAAGAATTAAAAATAGAAAAAATATTAATAAAGAATTTAGCATGATGCAAAGATAAAATAACACCCTAATTTGGATGTGAAGAAAAAGACAAAAGAAATGAAATATAATAAATATAAGAAATCCCAATATAAATATAAAAACCCAAGAAAAAGATATTATGTAAAAGACAATAAACATAAAAGACCATATAGAAAGAAGAAATTTATAAAAGAATGTAAAAGTTATAATTGTGGAAAATTAGGATACCTAGCTAAAGATTGTAAAGTACCCAAAGATCTAAAAAAGAAACAAATATCAGAAATAAAGATAGAAAATACAGAATATATGCAAATAGATTATATAGATTATGAATTAGAAAGTAAATATAGTATATATGAAATCTCAGAAAATGAAACAGATAACGAAATAGATAGCTAATTACAAGAATTAAATGACTGAAGAAAGTATGCGAATAATAAAAAAGGATGAATATTTAAATGAAGAAGAAATAGACAAAAAAATTATATTTGATAGTAATATATTTGAAGAAATAAAAGAAAAAGAATTGGACTTAAGTGTAGAAAAAATATTTAAAATACCAACAATAAGAAATATATTTAATAGACGGAAAGAAGAATACTACATAGTTAGCCAAAAAGAACATATAATAGATTGTAGATACGCGAAAGGAAAAGCTAGTATACCACTAGTAACAAAAAGAATAGTTAATAAAGAAATACAAGATATAAAAAGTAAAGACCCAACAAAATATGTACACTTTGGAGGAACAGAAATATTAATAAAAACATGTTTTAGAGAAGGAATAGATACACCAATAGAACTATATTTAGCAGAATATAGGATCGTAAAACCTATAGAAAAAAGCATAATAAATGATATAAGAGGGAATCTAATATACCAAAACTTTAAATTTATACTAAGTGCAAATTATATAGTACCAATAACAGATAAAAATATAGATAATTCAGTAGTACTATATTGAAAAGTATCAGGAATAGAATTAATCCCAGGAAGTAAAACATTTACAGCAAGATATAAAAATTTATATGTATTAACAACAAAGCATAAAATAACTGAAAAAAATAAAATAAATAAAATACAAATATAAAGCCCTTTTGAGAAATTTGTAAAAATCATAGATAATAATGATTATAGCTACCAAAATATAGATATAGAAGAAGATTTGGAAATAGTAAATGAAAGAATAGGAACACCAAGAAAAATATCTTATGAAAAACCAGAACCATAAAAAAGAATGGCATATGAGATAACTCTAAAATCTAACCTAACTCAATGACATATAATAGGAACAATAGACGAAAAAGAATATTTAATATTAATAAACACAGAACAGGAAGATAATTATATAATGAAATACTTGGTAAAAACTAAAGAAATTAAAACAAAATAATGATAAATGTCCATATTTTCCAAGAAACCTAATAATTATTAAATATACGACTGAAAAAGAAATTACAATAGGAGTCAGAAAGATGAAAATTGAATTTGAAGTAAAAGAAGAAACATAAAAAGAAGATATAATATTAGGAATAAAATGGTTGGAACAAGTAAAACAATACAATATAGAACATACCCAATTAACCATAACGTATAATAAAGAAAAATTATTAATAAAAAGATCTTTAATATGAAAATATACGTACTCATGAAGATAATAGTAGAAGGATATTATAATAGATATTATACGCCAATGATAGATACAAGAGCAGAAGTCAATTAATGTAGATATAACTATTTACCAGAAAGTAAATGAGATAAGTTAAGAACACCAATAGTAGTTAAAGGATTTAATAATGAAGGTAGTCTAATTACATATAAAGATAGAAATGTAAAAATACAAATATGGGATAAAATATTAATAATAGAAGAAATTTATAATTACGATCTAACATCAAAAGATATGCTTTTAGGAATGCCATTTTTAGATAAACTATATCCACACATAATAACTAAAATACACTGGCGGTTTAAAACACGATGCAAGCAAAAGGTAAGAGTAAAAAGAGTTACTAATAAAATAAGAAAGAAAACAGATTGGATAAAAGGAAGTGAAAAAATTACATAAAAATTAAAAAATATAAAAACTACTGAAGACATGATAAAATTAATTATATTCTCTATAAATAAGGAAGAAATGACCATATTTTCACTAGATAAAGTAGAAATAATCAAAAATAAATTAAAATAACTATCTAGTGAAGATCCATTAAAAGGATGGGAAAAACATAAAACTACTGTAAAAATTGAACTAATAAATAAAGATAGTATAATAACTCAAAAACCACTAACATACAATTTTGACGATCTAAAAGAATTTGAAATTCATATAAATGAACTATTAGAAAAACAATATATACAAAAAAGTAATAGTAAACACACTAACCCAACATTTATAGTAAACAAACATACAACAACACCAAACCTAGTGTATTCCCACATAGTGAGGTCTAGGGAGGGTAGGATATTGTAATACCCCAGAAAATTTTTTCGTTGAAATTTTGTGCATAAATGTGTCGGGATCCTATATTTGAGAATGATTTATAATTTTTCTGTGTGTTATTTCTTGGATTTCGACCCACCATTTCGTAGAGCATCGAATAAGCTTTCCAACGATATGTGGATCACCCAAAACGGACACTCAAGCAATGAGTTACGACCATTCCGATCAAACTACGACCATTCCAATCGAACTGTGAACAGTAAAATATGCAGGAAAAAAAATACTGCAGCCAGGCGATTTTTTTGGTCAACTTCAAACGATCATAACTCCTTATATATAATGAACTGTGTGAGATGCTATATATCAACGGAAAGCCCTGAGAGTCTTCTTTCCAAAAAATTGGTTTCATCCAATTTGGATATCGGAGTAAAAAGTTATGGAGAATTTACTTCAGCCTATCGGATAGATCACTGAAGGACAGATTCGGGTTTTATTTGTTTCTTAGGGGCATTTTGGTCTTTCACCACTCTTTTAAACCTCTATAAATACCCCATTCATCTAAGAACTTATATTATTTTTCTCTCATTTCTCTTATATCTCTCTCTCAAAATATATGCATATATATAGAGAGAGAGAGAGAAGAAGAGGACTTAGGGTTAGGGTTCCAATTGGGGGAAAATCAATTTAAGGCTTCGCTTTATGAATTGCTTCCGTCAACCTATTTCGTCCATGAAATCTAAGGTATGCAAGTGTTTATCTATGGGCTCCTTTCGTCCATAGAGCCCACAAATCCTTTTTCAAAGGCTCACGATACATGTGTACATATATATATATATATGATTATACTTTCTAAATTTTCATTGTGTATGTGTGTAGTATTCACATAATGGTTGAGATATATGTGTGGGATGATTATGTGTGTTGGTTGAAGTATATGTGTGTAGTATTTGTGTGATGGTTGGTGATTATATTGTTGAAGTTGATGATATCCAAGAAAGGATCTTTGTATGTTTGTGGAAACTATGGTAGTGTGTGATGTATAAATATATGAAATGGGTGATTGAATACTTGTAATCTTGATGAATCCACCTATGCCTAAGAAGTGCATGTAAGGTGTTAGTGAAAATACCTAAGAGACTAGAGATTTTGTTTTTATAACATAATAGGTCCAAAATTAATTGATTATGAATATATGATGATTTAAATTGTTAAGCCTTGATTTGTACTATTATTCCATTATTTCCTTGTTATGACTTGATAATTGTTATTGGAATTATATATCCCTACTATTGATTGATTTGTCAAATATTTTCTAAATGTGAGTTGGATTTTGAATTGAGAAATGTGGATATTGAAGTTGAAGGATAATGGTGTTGTGGTGCATGAAATTGAGCATTAAACCTATGCCCTAAATGGTGCATGTAAGGTGATTGCTAAAATGCCAATGTGAAGAAGAATTAAAATTAAGTATTTAACATGTTTGTTATCCAAATTATGATTTCATGCCATATCCATACGCTTAACTTATGTCTACCATATGTTTGACAAAATATTTAAGAGAATAGGAAACTATGCATTGTGGTTTATTAGGTCTTAAAAGATAAATTCATGCTTTGTTCCTATGGATAGTTGATTTTCTTGAATTTGTGGTGCGTTGTGGATGTATGATGAATTGTTGAGGTAACTATGATGTTTGTGTGTAGTATTTGCTGTGGACCCAAAGTATGCTCCCCACGTGTTTGATTGAATGCTTATATGAAGAAATGAGACCATTTGATTTGCTAAGTGTGAAGTCCTCAATTATGTGTTGCTTATGATGGCCTATGGGCATGTTGTGTATGAGTTATCTATCTTGTGTTACTTTATGCTATTGTGTGTTGGGGGTACGTATGCCCGAAATAGTCTGCTGGTCTAGAGCCGAGTCAGTTTCATGGTAATCTCAATCGATCGATGAACAATGAACTCCCAGTTAGTTTCAAAACTTGGGGAAAACTTAGTAATCTCGAAAAGCATTATTTATCGAATAATCAGGCCATGAAGCTCTGAAGTCTTACATATCAAGTCACTTCGTTACAGACCTCTGTACATTTTGTGAAATAGTAAGCTTATCTTAAAAGTAAGTGGCAATTAGAAATACTCCGTCAGAAAACGGAATCAAACGAACTCTGTCATATTGATAAAGTATCATAACGTGAGAACAAATTCAGTTCAGTTGAGTACAGTTAAGAACCGGTTAAATATCTTTCAGTTGGGAGTAGGATTCCGCACCAAACGAGCTAAGGATGGGAACATTCCTCCGAGTGGAGAGTTTGATTCCTGGTAGCAATCCTTATGCTCTAGAACTACGTCGCCAGTGTAGGTTAAGACATCTATCTTGCGAGTAGAGGGTCCCACCGTTCTTGTTTGAGGTCCTAATAGTAGAGGGTCCTATGCAGTTGTCTTTACTGGTGGCGCGGTATTGACACCCTTCTAGCTGGGGTACAGGTTGGATCCCACTTGTGGTAAGTGGGGAATGTCGGTCAAATAATCATTCCCACAGTTTCAGTAACAGTCTCAGAAAAGAACTCAGTTAATGTGCAGAAGTTGAGGCTATCAGATACAGGCCTCCCAGTATTGCTATCATTATCATTAAGTAGAGAGACTTCCCGTGAGATGAGGGTTGCTCTCGAACTTATTTACCCATTATCATTATCGTTGAGTATAGATACTTCCTGCTAGATGAGGGTTGATCTCAGATTCAGTTGTTCAGTGTTTTAGAGACTTCCTGCTAGATGAGGGTTGATCTCAGATTTAGTTGTTCAGTGTTCCAGAGTTGGTGAATTTGAATATCAAATATCAGTAATATCAGTTATCCAATTTCTCAGTATGGATAAGTACAAATGTCAGCTCTAGTAGCTTCACATACTCAGTATCTTATTGTCAGTATTATTATTTTCGGGTGTCAGCGTTCAAAATGTAACATTCAGTGTCATGATGATTTCAGTTGTACTTTATGCATCCATGTGTGTTTTGTTGATCAGATATGTTTCAAAATTGGTAACTGCAGAGTTTCATATATGTTTATTCCAATGAATACATATTGTTTAGATTGTTATGTTTATGCATAAGCCTTATATTTTACTGTACCCTATCCTTGTATACTCGATACATTCTTTGTACTGACACATTCACGCTATGGTGTTTTCCGCACCATAGGTTCAGAAGAGCGAGATGTAGAGTATATTTAGCTATCAGATCTTGTAGCAGTGGGTGCAGCAGTGAGTCCTCATCATCCGAGGATATTCTATTTCAGTGTTTTGGTGATTTTAGTAGACGGAGTTAGTTTGGGAATTGTCCCTTCAACTCCACAGTTCAGACAGTGTAGTGGCTTTTCAGAAAGATGTATTGATATTTAGTTTTCAGTACTGTATATTTAGTTGTTTGAACCTTATGGCCAAAATTAGCCAGTTTCCGCATTTACCGTATTATATTATGTAGTGAATAGATACGGATATCAGTGAAGGGTTAGCTTGTGCTCCCCTCGGGGTCACGAGCACCGTGTGGCGTTCTGGTTTATGGGAATCAGGGTATTCCAGATGTACGCAGTCCATACCTCTACCTCTAAAGAAGTAGAAAGGCTATTTCCAATAGACCTTCGGCTTGAGACACAGAAAAATGATGCACACCCAGTGGGACTCGAACCCACAATCGCCTTAGAAGTCAGACGCCTTATCCATTAGGCCATGGGTGCTTCTTTAGTAAATAAACATAGTGAACAAAAAAGAGAAAAAAGTAGAATGGTTATTGACTATAGAAACCTAAACGCAAAAACTATGACATATAATTATCCAATACCAAACAAAATATTAAAAAAAAAGAAGACAAATACAATGATATAATTATTTCAGCAAATTTGATTGTAAATCAGGATTTTACTATTTAAAATTAGATGAAAAATCTAAAAAATTATCTACATTCACAGTATCACAAGGATTTTATGAATGAAATGTACTACCATTTGGATATAAAAATGCACCAGGTAGATATCAACATTTTATGGATAATTATTTCAAACAATTACCTAATTGTATAATTTACATAGACGATATATTGCTATAATCAAAAACTAAAGAAGAACACCTAAAATTATTAGAACAATTTATAAATATAATAGAAAATTCAGGAATAAGCTTAAGTGAAAAGAAGACAGAAATAATAAAAAACCAGATAGAATTTTTAGGAATAGATAAAAATGGAGAAAAAATGCAACAGCATATAGCACAAAAAATAATAAATTCAAAAGAATAATTAGATACAAAAAAGAAATTACAATCATTTTTAGGATTAGTAAATCAAGTAAGAGAATACATACTAAAATTAGCAGAAAATTTAAAACCATTACAGAAAAAATTGAAAAAGACGTAGAATATAATTATAGTGAAGAAGATAAAAAACAAGTGCAAAAAATAAAGATACTTCGTAAAAACCTGCCAAAATTATAATTTCTAGATGAAAATAAAATTTTACATATATAGTAGAAGCAGATGCGAGTGAGCACAGCTACGGAAGAGTACTTAAATACAAGTATGGAAATGAAAAATTCGAACATCATTGTAGATATTACTCAGAACGTTTAACGAATAAGAAATTAAATGGGAAATAAATAGAAAAGAATTATGTTTATTATATGTGTTTATTAACATTTGAACCATATATTGTATATAACAAATTTATTGTACGAACAGATAATACTCAGGTCCGATGGTGGCTAACTAAGAAAATCAAAATTCAGTAACAACAAAAGAAATACGGAGATTAGTATTAAATATATTGAATTTTACATTTACAGTTGAAATAATATGTACTAACAAGAATGTTATAGCAGATTACATATCAAGACAAAGCTACACAGAATGATATAACAGAAAATGATACATTAGAAGAGATACTCAAAACCCTAACTACGCTTTTACTGAAAGTGGACAGTATGGGCAATGAGGTAGAAAAGATAAAGACTAATGAAGCTAAACTGAAGTCTAAAGCTACAAGTCAACCTCATGACTAAAAATACAGAGCTATATCGATCGGAAGACATCAAAATTCCAACGCTAATAGGAGACGTTGGGACACTCCATAAAACCCATAATCTTTATCAATCTATGTCTGCAAGTACAAGCAAAGGAGTTAATAGACAAGGATTAAATCTGAATAAGATAGTTGAAAAACCATTTATACCAAAAATACCAAAAAAAACCCTTTATTTATACCCCCACAAACTACCACATATCTAGAAAGTTTGAACCAAGACAAAAAAGTCTATAACCATATAACTAGATTATACATAGACTATATAACTCAAAAACTACAAGGATACAACAAGTTAATCGCACTAACAAAAATCAATCCAAACCTAGTTAGAACTTGTTTCAGTTATGGACTACTGAATACCGTATATACTCAGGACAGAAATAAACTAACAACTATACAAGAAATATACAAAGCATTCACCACTTACTAAAAAATAACCAAAGGAAAACTATTTTTTATAAATTTTTATACCGCACCAGCTGAGATATTATATGATGAAATAAAACCAGTTATACAAGTTGTGAAAATTGGATTAACCAAAGATATGATTATACCAGAAGACATTGGGCAACAACCAAAGATTCCAAAAGTTGAGATACCTAATTTTTAAGCAAATAAAAGAATCATTGGAATATCTACAATTATCCAAGAGCTAGAAAATAACTATCTTAATGGAAACTCAATTTGGAGTTACTATTCTGAGACCAACTAATGATCTATTCAAATTCAAGGGAGTTACGATAGTCAGATATGGAAGAAGTCCAAAGATGGATTTTAACATTACTCAATCCAAAAAAACAACCGACCACAAGAGCAATTAAGAAGGAATTTATTTCAGAAGAGTTACTGACAAGATATTGTAAATTAATAGGACATAAATATCCAGACCACCTATGCTCAAAATGCAATGGAGAAAATAATATGATCCCAAAATTTCAACTAGAATAAAAGAAGCTAAGGACGCCAGCTGGAAGACAGACAAAAGATAGAAAACAATGGAGCAATGAATAGATAAATAAGGAGACAAGATAAAACTATGAAAAAGACATGTAATTAAGCTTTTTGACTTTTTAGGACCTATTGTATAGCCTTTATGACTTTTTAAAAGTAAATTTTTTATAGCCATTACTAGTTTTATCCTTTTTTGACAAATGTAGAATAGGAATAACTTTAGAATTTTCATTACTTTTTGACTTTTGTACAAAGTAGGATAGGTGTAAAGTTAGGAATAACAATTTATGCATTTTTCATATTTTAGAGATTATAAATAGAAGAGCCGTTGGCAGATCTAAGGCAAGACTTTCTACACGGAAAGCAAGCCTCCTTGTATACAACCAAAAATCTCTCAAAATATTTAATAAGTTATTCAGTTTTATACTCACTATGGAAAATCAAAGCTCAGAATCACCAAACCTACAAGAACAGGTATTTCCATTTATAATTATGAATAGCTAAATTCATAAATTCCTGACAATCATGATATAATAAAATAAGTTCATGTTAGTTACTATATAGTAGAATCATTCGAAGGATAATATGTTCTGAAGTTTATTAGCAAAGAGGAAAAGGAGAAAAATTCCCAGAACTATGCCATCCTAAAGGTGAAACCAGTAAAGCAGAGTAGCCGTGATAGGGTAGTAACCAGAGTTGAGGCGCTGTTTAGGGAAGAATTATCCAAACGTACCATGCTAATAGTGATAGAGGAGCATAATTATCTAAGGATAATCTAGTACATAGTGATCTAAGATGACCATATTTTGTTATGTATATGATTGAAGGGAATATTTTGAAATAAGCATCATATGAAATAAAATGACTAACTACTTATCTGATGAAATGATAGATAGGGTCAAGATACTTATTTTGTATATACTTAAGGATATAGAAATAATAGATATAAGAAAACTCATATGGGAAAAGATATTTGATTTTGAAGATGAGTTACTAAATACTGAATGGATAGAACAAGAGTTAGAAAATATAGATTTTGATGGTAGATATTATTATTCAGATTGGTATTACTCAGACTAAAATGATAAATTACGAATACTTAGAGTATTGGAGGAAAGATATGGGGCAAATAAGAATACTTACGAAAAAGAATCTATTCGACTACATAAAAACTAGAAATATGGAGCATATAGTATACCTTAAAAATAATATAGAAGAATTAATAAGGTTAAAACAAATAACTAAGGAATGCTATGACATATCTTTTCAACAAATATGATAAATCTTGTACTACAAGTACAAGTACCCCCCAACTCTAGTATAATTATCAAATTTGTACTTTATTTTTCTTTAACTTGCTTTTCTAACTTAATCAGATCATTATTGAATTGATATTTATACCGCTGAAAAATAATTTAAGATAAAGGTTTGATTAAAATGTGTGTTTTTGATCTCATATAAAATTCAGCGGTACTAATTTTCAGGGTAAACATATCATCAGACTTTTGGATGCTTTGATAGATATACATCACGTAATTTAAATATATAATTGATCAATCATTTCTAATTATTTGTAACATAGTTTCACGAGGTCTATGCTAAACTCGAGCAAAAAACAACATAGAAAAATAAAAATTTTAATTTATATATAATTTATTATATATTTTTTACTTTATAATTAATATAATCTAATGATATGTAAATGTCTTGTTAATAAGTTTTTCTTATTATGTAATTAGATAATTTTTAAGGAAAAAATAATTGTGAAGTACTATCAGAGAACTAGAATATATCAAAGGACCACAAGTGATTCAATATTTTGTAATATAATATAGTTTAAAATATTTAAATAATTATAATTTGAAGATCATAAATAAAAAAATATTTCTATTTTAATGATTTTGTGAGTATCTAATTATTTACTTATATATAAAAGTAAATTTATTTTGATACTTATTGAGTGTTAGTTTGGTTCTATATTTCATGTAGCAAGAGTTTTAGGATAACCAACATAAATTGTGGTGCAGTGGATGGGGCTGTTCTACCCTTAACCAGAGGTCGAGGGTTCGACCCTGGGTATGGAGAAAACTTTGTTGGGAGTGTTGCCACCTTAATGAGCCCTGCAATGCGAGATTTAGAATAGTCGGGGCTCCAATGCGGGTACCGAACACTTGATGGGAAATCGAAAAAAAGGTTTTAGCATAGTTCTTTTTTTTACATCTTATAAAACATCTATTACAACAAATATATTTCAGTGACTTCAAGTTTATAGTATATACTAGTTTAGGTGTACGTTCCTCACGCGTGTACGTCACTTTATTGAGTTCAAACGTTACACTAAATAGGATATTTGTTTAAATAATAAAGATGAATACAATAATTAAATTCAACATCTTTTGGAGAATTTATTTAATTATACCTAACCTTTACCAAACATATTTCTCAAAGCCTTTATAGTAAGATTTTCTCAAAGTTATTTAACACTCATCTACCACCTGTAAACTATGTAATAAAATAATACGACAATAGAGATATCAAAATAATACGTCTAAACTTTACACACAAGAAACAATTCTTAAAATAAAGATATAAAAACAATAGAATTAAACCTAACCTTTACCTAAAAAAATTCCTCAAAGCCGACCAACATTCATCTACCACCTGCAAATTCATCTATAACTTGTAAACTACAATAAAATAGTACAATAGTGATCATAAAGCTTCAATTTTGATGAAAATTATTCTTGTTTGAGCAAAATTTTGACACTGAAGAATGACTTGAATGAAGAAAAAAGATATATATATATATATATATATATATATACTTGTTTAGGTGTACGTGCCTTGCGCGTGTACCTCACTTTAATGAGTTCAAATATTACATTAAATAGGGTATTTGTTTGAATAATAAAGATGAATATAGTAATTAAATTTAATATCTTTTGAGAATGAAAAGATGGAGAATTTATTTATTAAACCTAATCCTTACCAAAAATATTTTTAAAAGTCGATCGACATTTATCTACAACAACAACAAACCCAGTGTATTCCCACAAAGTAAGGTCTGGAGAGGGTAAGATGTACGCAGTTCATACCGCTACCTCTGAAGAAGTAGAGAAGCTATTTTCGATAGACCCCAGCTCATGATAAAGAATAGTAAACAAGGGGATGTATGACATAACAGAAAGGGTGTCAGAAATAATAAAATATAAATCAGAGAAATATGAAATACGAGCGATAAGGTAACACGAAATAAGAAAATAAGAACTAAGAAATTATCAATGGGGAACCCACCTAGAAGTAAAAAAACACTCACAAACGAAAGACATCTATGTACACAGTCCTAAGGTTACTAACCCGGCTACCCAATATCCCTCCTGACGACTTGCTACAACCCACACCCTCCTGCTAGCCTTCTACCCTTATCCGCAACCTCCATACCTTTCTATCAAGGGTCATGTCTTCAGTAAGCTGCAGCTGCTCCATGTCATGTCTTATCACCTCCCTCCAGTATTTCTTCGGTCTGCCTCTACTCCTTCTAAATCCATCCAATGCTGGACTCTCATACTTACGAACTGGGACATCTGCGTCCCTCTTCATTGTATGACCAACCCATCTCAGCCTTCCTTTCCGTATATTGTCCTCTACCAAAGCCACTCCCATCTTTTCTCGGATAATCTCATTCCTAACCCTATCCCCTTTAGTAAGTCCACACATTCAATGCAACATCCTTATTTCTGCCACCTTAAATTTTTAAAAGTGGAAGTGCTTGACTGGCCAACACTTCACTCTATACAACATGGCCGGATGGACTTCCACTGTATAGAATTTGCCTTTAAGCTTAAGGGGTACCTTCTTATCATACAACACTCCTGAGGCGAGCCTCCACTTCATCCAACCTACTCTAATTCGATTAGCCACATCCCCATCAATCTCACCATTCCCCTGAATTTTAGACCCAAGATACTTGAAACTATCCCTCTTACAAATATCCTGGGAGTCCAACCTCACCACCACATCGTACTCCTGTCCTAATTCACTAAACTTGCATTTCAAAAACTCCGTCTTGGACCTACTCAACCTGAACCCCTTAGACTCAAGGATTTGCCTCCAAATCTCTAATTTGTCATTCACGCCCCTCTGCGTCTGATCAATCAGCTCTACAGCATCCGCAAATAACATACACCGAGGTGCCTCACCTTGAATACTCTGCGTCATCATATCCATTACCAACGCAAATATGAAAGAACTAAGGGTCGATCCTTGGTACAACCCTGTCTCGATCGAAAAATGGTCTGAGTCTCCTCTCGTTGTCCTTACCCTGGTCTTCCCTCTATCGTACATGTTCTTAATAGCTCTGATATATGCCATTGGGACCCCTCTCACCTCCAAGCATCTCCAAAGAACCTCCTTCAGGACTTTATCATACGCTTTTTCCATGTCGATGAACACCAAGTGTAAGTCTCTCTTCCTTTCTCTATACTGCTCCACTAATCTCCTCACTAAGTGGATTGCCTCTATCGTTGAGCGACCTGGCATAAATCCAAACTAATTCTCCAAAATGGACATGAACTTTCTCAATCTCTGCTCAACCACTCTCTCATAAATCTTCATAGCGTGACTCAACAGTTGAATACCCCTATAGTTGTTGCAACTCTAAATGTTGCCCTTGTTTTTATATAATGAAATCATCGTGCTCCATATCCAAGACTTAGGCATTCTAGCAGTCTTGAAAATGTTGTTAAACAAATCCATCAACCACCTTAGAGCTGCCCCACCAGCATACTTCCAAAAATCCACCGAAATCTTGTCCGGCCTCGTCGTCCTACCCCTCCGTATCCTACGAATAGCCTCTTTGACCTCCTCAACCTTAAAACACCTACCATCAGTAAATTGCAACAAAATAATACAATGATAGAGACATCAAAATAATACAAATAAATCTAATCTTTACACATAGAAATTTTCTCAAAGTCGTCTGCCACTCATATACCATTGTAAACAATAACAAAATAAGACGATAATAGAGATATCAAAATAATACAACTAAATATAACCTTTACATAAAAAAAAATTCAAAGTTGACCAATCAAGCATCCACCATATAGACATGCAATCGAATCAAGTTAGATGGACATCAATCATATTCTCCCAATAGGAAAACTAGTTTGTTCTCTAATTTAGCACACATCTCAATATTTATAGAAGTATTTCCTTAATAGAGTCTTATTTTAGGAGTATTTTTCTAATTGAACAGTACAAAGAAAAATATTAATTAATTCTCCTACCATATATTTTAGGAAGTCTAGTAGAAAGAAAATATTAATTAATTCTCCTACCATATATTTTAGGAATTCCATGTATTTTAGGAAGTCTAGTTAATATAATAAAAAATAATTAAATAATAAATTAAAAAATAGTGAAAAGATAATTTTGTCTAAAGAAGAGTCTTTTAATGAAGGCTAAAAAGTTCAAATCACTTTTGTAAGGGTCTTCACACTTTTAATATTATATATATATAATAAAAATAATTAAATAATAAATTAAAAAATAGTGAAAAGATAATTTTGTTTAAAGAAGAGTCTTTTAATGAAGGCAAAAAAGTTCAAATCACTTTTGTAAAGGTCTTCACACTTTTAATATTATATATATATATATATATATATATATATATATATATATACATATACATATAGACACACATGTTGAATTCTATTATGTTGGGTTAGAAAATTAAGCATCCACCAATCTAGACATGCAACCGAATTAAGTTAGATGAGTATAAATCATATTTATAGAAGTATTTCCTTAATAGAGTCCTATTCTAGGAATATTATTCTATCCTATTTTGGGAGTATTTTTCTAATTGATCAGCACAAAAAAAATATTAATCGATTCTCCTTCCATATATTTTAGGAGTTTCATATATTTTAGGAGTCTAGTTAATATAGTAAAAATAATTAAATAATAAATTAAAAAAAAGTAGAAAGACAATTTTGTCTAAATGAGAGTTTTTTAATGAAGGATAAAAAGTTCAAATCATTTTTCTAAGGGTCTTCACACTTTTCATATATTATAGATTATAACCTTAATTTAGAGGTTTTACACAAATTAACTTCATAATAATCTATAAGGATACTAAATAATAATTGAACTGCATTAGTAGATTACTCCATTCAGTTCATTTGTTTGTTGTGTTTATATTCGAAACTCCCCATAAAAGAATATCTTACCTATCCAATTTTAATTATTGCTTTATCTTTTTCATGTTTGCAAAGAAAAATAATATGTACAAGGTAGTATTTATTAAGTTATCTTATTTATAATATATTTTTTGAGAATTGTACAATACTAATAAGAATTATAAGAGCGCAGTTGAAAATCAATGCAAATTTTAGTTTTGTATTAACAATTTTTTGTGATGATTTTATGAGCTAAATTGATTGTTAATAAAAGCTAAATGAAGTTTTAACTAAAATGTAATTTAACAAGCGACAAGAAGAGATCATAATAAAATCCAAGTGAGAATGATCTTAAGTAAAATAATAAGAGAAAAATAAAAATATATTAGAAAAAGACACCATTAATTACCATGTGTGGTAATCTTACTTAACAAAAAAAAACATAAAATACGACTGTGAGGACTACCGAAATTTATATGTTCTCTTATAATAGTTAAATGGAAAAAGGGCTCCAATATGTCATCAAACTATAAGAAATAACTCATATATGTCATTCATTATATGTTTGGCTCATCTATATTGTTGTCACTAAGAGACTGCTTATCTATGCTACTGCCATTACATAAACGTTCATTCGTGTCATTATTTATAATGGTGATTTTATAAAGTTATTTTTGCCACTTATCTTTTATTAAAAGTCTATGTCACTAAATCTAAATCAATCAATATTACATAAAATCAAAATAAAAAATTAAACCCATTAAAATTAAAATCAAAATAAGCTTATCTTGGTGCCTTGAGAATCACACAAGTAAGGCGCCAAGAATCATGGTAATCCAATAATTTTCTTTTTACCCTCAGACAATCAACAAAAATTATGTGAGACATTCTTCTATTTGAACAAGTGGCTCTTCAATCAAGGGTTCAACCTCACAGTCCATTGCTTCAACCACATACTTGTAAACTTAAAGTGAGTACCAATAATAGTCATTCTCGCATTGTAAAGTTTATAATTTATTAGTATAGAAATCCTACAATTCATAGTTGTAAGTCACCAAGTCGGGGCGAACCCACTTGCAGTCAAGTTACTTGAGAAGATTTAGTTGAAAGGCCACTTTGAAAATTTATTTTGGGAAATAGACATTCTTTTTTTTATTTATTTAAATTTTTAGTGTTTTGAAAACAGTGGTGGGGTATGAGTTAAAGTGTTAGAAAAAAAAAACTTTTTCACCCCTTATGTATTTATTAAATACTTTTTTAATCCCACTTTTTTATTAAATACCAAACTTTTTTCTCTGTCCTCTTCTCTCTTTCGTCTCTCCCACTTCTTCTCACGTTTCCACCATTTTCTATTTTCTAGGTTGTTTAAAGCTTTGAAGAATTTCAATCTTTAACTTCAGGTAAGTTATATTCATCTCCCGAGTAATTTGTCCTTCATATTGATGTTTTTTTTCATTTTTTTAGTGTTTTGGTTTCTGCCGATTATGGTTAGGGTTAAAAAAATTGTTTTTTTTTTTAAATGGGGCTTGATTTTAATGAAATTGATTACTTTTAGTTGGTATTTATTCAATTGTTGATGGATAATTGGTGTATATAGATTATCCTTGGCGATTGCATGTTGATTTTTTTTTTTTGCTAATTTCATTGAAATGTGCAAAGAAATGTGATTTTTATTCAAACTTGTGTTCAATGTAATGGTGTTGTAGAAGCATATTCATGTTTGGGATTCCTTGGTTTGAATCATGTATTACATATTTGGACCCAAAAAACTGAAATTTTATTATTAGTCATGCATCGACCAGACTATATTATTAGTCATATCTTTATCTATACCAAACTATATTATTAGTCATGTATCGACCAATTGAGTCTATTTTCAAAGGAGGTGAGATTAAAAAAAAGAGAAAAATAAAATAAACATCATTCATGCAATGTAAAGTGACTAAATATCATAATATGAGATTACAAAATAATTGGATACTCAATCAAATGAGTATAGGAGGAGGGCAATGGTAGTAATAACCAATTACTCAGAACAAATGTCTCTGTTGAGAAGGACTTCTTGTTCTCAGACACTACTTGTCCATCGAACACTCACAAGTGACAACTACCACTCTTCCTTATGGTCATTACACAGGTCTAATCTCTTGTCAAGATATGTAGTCGTTCTTGAGTGCTTGGATGATTAATATTTATTTTATTTTATTTTAATTTATTTTATTTCTTCCTTTTTTTATGTCATCTCAATGATCTACGACTACACCATGTCTTAAATAACACTTGATCACATTCAAAAGAGATTGAGAGTCACAATTGATGTATCTAAATTGCTTTACAATGTTTTAATATTGTTAATTGACATCTCTAATTTTATTTTATTTAATTTCACCTTTTGTGTCATTATTTTAAGTTGTCCATATATTCAGTAAGTTAATCATAAACTATATGTTAGGTCGATAATCGACCTTATTCTAAATCGATAATATGTCAATACATGGGATCATCAACACATATATCAGTATATAATTCATACATAACCTAGTCGATTATAACCTTAATATTTCCTTTCTTACGTTTAATGAAAGAGTCTTTAGAAGAGTTTGAACGTACTGTAATCAGTGTTTAGTAGTAGATTATTTATTCGTATTAAGAGAATATAATTCGTATTTAGCGTAGTCGATTATATATTCAATATATCATTTTACGTTTAATGAAATAGTGTTTGCAAATCTTTAAACATGCACTACTGAAGAATCATCAACAAAGACTGAAAGACATAAAATCATTATACATAAATAGAATATAATGAAAATAGAAATTTGTTTATATATAGATAAACGTACATTGCATCTATATTTATAATTTTTGGGGAAAAAATCTCAAACAAAAAGACAAAAATGAAGCTTTCATTTGCAAAATCAAACTATATGAAAGCTTCATTCAACAATGAACTAGAACAAACTAAACTAAACTAAACTAGGGGGATAAAAGGGGACTGATGAGTTCATGGGGATCCAGGCTGAGCCTCTTGGATATGGCCCAAAGAAAATGGGCCATCCACCGAAGCTCTCTGTCCAGCCGCCGTTGATCAGCGACAAGACCTGAAAAAGGAAATCCAGGTCGCTCCTAAGCCTAAGAAACTCTATGTTTTTTATGGTTGTCATTTTGTGCATTGACCATAGTGTGTACCTCTTCCTAGCCATTTTCTTCTCTCCTTCGATTTTTCTTAAGAAATTTGGTTTACAATAGATATGGGCCTCTTTAAATAGACCAGAGCTAGAGACAATTTACCAATAAAAGTTGTACATATGTTGATGGAAAGGATGAAGGCATATGGGAATAGTAAATAAAAAGTCGCGGTAGCTATGGAAGTCGAGGCATTTCAAATCGTATTGTTTCCTTAAGTGTAATAATTACATTGAAATATTCAGTGTATGAGGAAAAGGTTTTCTTTTATAGACTACTTGATTGGTCAATTATACACTATGTAGTTTAACCTATACTCCGTAGACCTTGCATCGATCTATTATATATTTTGAGTCCAGTTGATATGAAATGTGTATAGTCGATTTCATAACTTAGGATGGCCTTTTTCAAAATGGCACCCTTTCTAATGCGTCATATTTATTTTGAATTCAAGTGCATACAAAAAAGGGTTTGTTAAATATACAACCCGATAGGTTTATTATACATTACGTATTGAATATTTACTTTGTAGACCAATCACTGATTTTTTATACATTATGAGGCTGGTTGATTATTTCAATGTATAATCTATTTATTGTGTAGTATATAATATATGAATTGAAACTGATAATGCACAACAAAAAAAGTTGATTTTGACTGCAGTTTAGTAGCTTTGAAAACAGAATACACATTACATATTGTCCAGTGCATTTGACGAAACCAAAAACATAAAATACAATGCCAATCATATTATCCTACGTTAAGGTTGCATGTTATTCTCTTATGTCTCATCTTTTTTCACTTAGAGAACTTGTTCCTTTTCTTGTACCTTGAACGCTCCAACACACCCTTAACAACTTTTACCTTTCTCCTTCCGAGTTTGGAATCGAAATCAGGTGGAAGAACTTGCATTTCTAGATACTTCTGTGCCACACTCCACTCTGATTTTAGTGGTGCTACACAAATAGGTCTCAAGCATGCAAGAGGTATGATTCTTTCGAATATATGGGAGAAGCGTAGTTGTAAACGCTAGTGCCGTATTCATCCCCATGCTTCCAGCAGAATGTTGTCATTGAATGAGTGCATGGCAATTTTACCAAGTCATACTTTCTTTAAGTACATGACCGTCTCTAAAGATTAACTTTGGCGGGATGACCATAACCAAACAGGGTGAATTCATTGATGTTTCCATTTATGTTGTTCACATATAATTTGTCGCCCTCGGTCCTATTTTCCCTCAAGATCATCTCGACTACTGGAACGAATGTTGTCTTTGAATTGTAAACCTCCACATACCTCTTCTTGAATATTTCTCCAAACCTATGTGCAATTGAATTGAAGATGGCCACCACTGGATACTCTCTTTCATCGCACAGTATATTTGAGCGGCTCAATGATGTTTGAGGTCATGACGTTGAATCGATTACCTGAAAAGTAAGTCCGACTCCACTTTGTAAATCCAACATCATGCTCTAGGCAAGCTGCTGCACAGAAGCATCTTTTTTTAAGGTCAATAAAGTATTCATTAAATTCTTCCAACGTGTACTCCTTGGATGCATGGTAGCACAAATAGACAGAATCTGCACAATAGTGATTTGTTCAGAGATTTTCATCGAGATGCATCATAAAAACACCATGATGCGCAAACGGATAATGCCTTGTGAGGATGTTGGCTATGCTTACGTGTCTATTAGATATAAATCATAACTTTGGTTCATCGATAAAAAAGGCCTTAGGCTTCTAGAAGAAGAATCCCCACGATACATCATTCTCCTTATCCACCACACAATACGCTAAGGGATAGATATGATTCTACATCTCTTGAGCGATAGTGGGCAGTAACACACCCTTGTACTTGCCAGAAAAATGCATTCCATCAATGGCAATGACCTTTTTCATGTATGCATATCCACGGATGGAAGCCCCAAATGCCATAAAGTAGTAAATAAACCTAACCGACTCCTCATCGACCATAAGAGAATTTATAAACCCAGGATTGAGGCTGTTGAAAATATATGAAAATATGGGAAGCACTGTGTAAGATCCCGTAAAATTCTCTCATAGTTTGAGCCTTAGAGCGTGTTCAGTAAAGTGTTAATCCGTTCCTAAAAGGTTGAGAAATGTCTTCTCAAGTGAGAAGTATTTTGAACTATATAGAATTTCCACAATATCGACTTTTTGTCATGTAGAGAATTGAATAAGCTTATTTCCAGTGCACCAAAGCAATTCTACCGCGTCGCAGTGTCATTTTAGTTCGCAACCAAGGTGGCAGCGTGATTTTCACCGCATAGCGCCATCAAGTAGTTTCCCGATTGTCTAATTTCCAGTGAGCTGGCGCAATTATGGTGCATTGCGCCAGCATGTAAAATTGGGACTTTTCAGTTTAATTCTAAGGGAGAAAAAGGTCTTTTCCCAACCCCTATATATACTCCTTAACATAGGATTTGGCCTCATTTCACCTAAAATATCATTATTTTCTCTCAATTCGCTTCAAGAACAAGAGCTAGAGTTTCTACAAAATCAAAACCCTTCCTTCTTCTTCAAGAGAAATTAAGAAATCAAGAATCTCTCCAAGAGCTTTCAAGAAAGAGTTTCTCTAAGGTATGCAGATGTTGATTCTTGGGTCCCTTTTATCCAAGAAGCTCAAGAACCCTTTTCTAAATTTCAAAGCGTTTATGTTTATGAGTTTTCATGATTCCTGTGAGTTGAAATTGATGTTCATGCTATGATTGAGTTGTTATTCATGTTTGTTTACAAGGTTTTCAAGCTTTCACCCTAGTATGTGATATTCATGTGATGTTCATGATAAACCCCCTTGTTAAGTGATGTGTTCATGTCAATTAGGTGTAGAAATTATTGAATAAGAAAAGCATGCTCCCCATATGTTTGATAAAATAATTATGTAAAGGAATTAGAGCCTTTGTAGCTATTGGTTAGAAATCCCCAATTGTGTGCAAGCCCATGCATGCCAAGTATTTGTTGAAAAGCCTTAGTGAATTAATTGTTACATGATAGCATGGAATTTCCCAATTATGTGCTCTTTGATACATGCTAAGACTTTAATACATGCTAAGTGTTTGATGCAAGATCTTGTTGAATGAAGTATGATCCAATAGCATGTCCCCCTATATTTTTACATGTTTAGGATTCCTAAATGCTTGAAGTGATGCCTTAGTGATTGTGATGGTGAATGATTGTCCGTGGTCTTGATTATTCAAGAATGGTTATGTTTTACTTTTATGTTATTGAGTCGTGGGGGTATTTATACCTAACAATTTACCTGCTGTCTAGAGCCCGTGTCAGTTTTCATGATATTTCCAGTCGAGCCATGATTCTCAAAACTCAATGAGTTATAGAACTCTGTATTCTCAGACAGTTACAGAACTTAAGAAATCTCAATAATCTCTGTAATTGCCATAATCTCAGTATCTCTAGTAATCTAGCCTCAGTTCTATACCCATCTCAAATTTAGTAGTATTTAAGTGTTTAGTTCTGAACTCTGTAGTAATCGAGTACTCTATTTAAAGCTTAGTGTCATTCAGTAAAATAACAAGATTCAGTAGTATTCTGTCAAATACGGAACCAAGTGAGTTAGCTTAACTAGTCAGATCATTTGGGAAACATAATCAGTGTCAAATTTAGCTTAGTTTGTGTTCAGTTAAGAATTAGTTCAGAGTCTTTCAGTTAGGACTAAGAGCTAGAATCGATCGAGGGCAGGGATAGCGGCTATCCATCAGAGAGACAGAGTCGTTAGGAGCAATCCCCAAAATCTAGAACTGCGTAGCCAACACAGGATGTAGGAGTCATCTGTCAGGAAATGATAGTCACCCGTCAGATAGGCTTGACCATTATATTGCCTTAGGCTTGACTTCCTACGAGGGTCACTCGTCAGGTAGTCTTGACCAGAGAGGTCATTACCCATGACACGATATTGACACTTTTCCAGCTAGGGTTATAGGTTGGACCCCACCAGTTTAGATTCGGGGCATGTCGATTAAGTGACTACTTCCCACAGTTGCAGTTTTAGTATCAATCTTCAAAAATCAAGACTAGCAGATACAGTCATCTATCTCAGTAAGGAACTCAGATAGTTTCATTGATTTATGGACCACCGTCAGACAGACTTGGTCCCATATAAAGTTATTCTATATCAGATCTAGATATCACTCGTTAGATAGGCTTGATCTCAGTCTCAGATTCAGTTGACTAATCTCATTACCAGATCTCGAGATCACCCTATTCGTAACAAATTTTCATTAACGCTGAAAATTAACTGCAAGCAAAAATAAAATAAATTAAAAGTATAATTTTATATAAATGAATTTTGCGGTACAATTCTGTTGTTCTCTCGATTATTCTCACCTAAGTTTTTCCATAATTCGAGGGCCTTTTCAGCGTGATTCTCAAATATAGGATGATTCGAGCCTCCTAGAAATGTGTTTGGATCTCCAGTAATTGTTTGACAGCACTTTGTCTTATCGAGTTGATCTCCGGGAAGAACTCTGTTAGTCAATTCATTGAAGAGCTATGTAGTCAATGTAGAAGCTTCCTCCAATGCTTGCAGAATCCTCCTTTTTCTTTTCTTTTTTTCTTGAATGTTATGTTACTCCCTTATTTGTAGTCGTAGGGGGTAGGCCTAGTTGCTTGTGATTGGTCGAAATATGTCACTTTGCCATTTGGCACCTTTTGACTGGTTGTTGAATTTGAATGAGATTTTCACATCACTTGTACATATGGCGGTCTCTCATTGGTCTTGGATTTTACTGGGATGCCACGTCACTTGATAAGTTTAGTCTTCAAGGTGAGATGGACCTTGATGAGGAATACAATAGTCTTATTATTTTTTAAGCCCAAAATAAGTTTAAACCCAATAAAATGTGGATCGAATTTAAATTTTATATGAATTTGATCCAATAAATTTTATGTGTCCACAGATGCCCCGTACTTCAAGGTTGGTCAACGCGTAGGCCTGCCGAAACTTGGCAGCGAGACTTGAAGCACTCATGAATGTGTTTTCATTCTCGTGATTTCAAAGGTATTTGTTTCTCCCAATGTTGACCATGTCAAATTGAAGCATTGTATGTTTGGTACCGACACTTATCGCCAGATTAAAGTTTCACGTAGTTGGCATCAACCCGCATAGAACTGAGAAGCTTCATCAAGTCAACACTGTAGATTTGTTATATCTTCATTTTTTGTGCAGGTTTATGCAAATGGTCTTGATATCAGACCAAAAGAGTCGACATGATTAATGTTGAACCATTTAGTGCACTACTTCCTTACTGCTTGATAAGAAAATGACTTGGAATGATCTGATTTTATCCTTGACGACGCTGAAAGTTTTCCATTTTAGCTTCAGTAAGCATGTACTTGGTGTCATTCTTGCGATCTTGTGATGATGAAGTTCTGAGTGTCTGAAGTCCATCGTTGCAAAGCAAGTATGTGGTGCATCTCATCCGTGGGGCTCAGTGATAAAGAGGCTTCAAGTGAGAGCATCCCATTCGTTTCCAGGAGCACATACGTGGTGCCATCTATCTTGATAATATTGACAGGGGGTAGCCTTTTCTGACTTTGGTGAGCAATTACTAGGCACTCATCCACAAAAATATTTATTCTTTGATAGGAGAACAAAAAAATGAGTTGTTTGATTCATAAAAAATGGAATTCAATGTCCTATTTTATCAGTTTTGTGCAGCATCACGATAAATTCCGTATTTTGATATAGGAGTATCTAAATCAAGAGCCATTTTTTGTGTTAGAAACTAGACTCATAGAGTTATGTCTTATGCAGGAATCGCAATCAGATTGCATCTGAATCGTCCCAGATATTGCTCCAAAAATAGCCTTCTAATCTTGGTTCATTGGTTATTTCAGCTTTGCCCAGCGTCACGATAAATTCCATATCTTGACGTGAAAGTATCAGAATCAGGTTTTGTTTTTTTTATTGGAAATTAGATTCATAGAGCTATGTATTACACAGAAACCACAATTATATTGCATCCGAATCATCCCAGATATTGCTCCCAAAACAGCCTTCTAATCTTGGTTCGCTGGTTATTTCCGTTTTGCGCAGCGTCACGATAAATTTCATATCTTGACGTGGAAGTATCGGAATTAGGTTCCATTTTTTGCATTGGAAAGTAGACTCACAGAGATACGTCTCACGTGGAAACCACAATTAGGTTGCATTAGAATTGTACCAGATATTTCTCCCAAAATAGTCTTCTAATCTTGGTTCGCTGGTTATTTCAGCTTTCCGCAGTGTCATGATAAATTCCATATCTTGACGTGAAATTATCGGAATCAGGTTCCATGTTTTTTTTATTGCATTGGAAAGTAGACTCATAGATCTACGTTAAGCATGAAATCCATTAGCATATAACCTCTATATTTTCTCAAGTACTTTACCAAAGTTGCAGCCTAAATCTTATGATATTCTATTTCTCCTCAGATTTTGGATACTTCATGAATTTCATCATTTACTTCAAGTTTTGGGCCGTATCACTTCTGCAATATGTTGAAGGCCAGACTAGAGTAATATTCAAAGTATCACAAGTCTTTTTCTTGTTGAGAAGAGTTTATTACTTGGGAGCTAATGAAGAATCTTTTTTCTTTAAGACGACATCTTCAAAGGACTCCAAATATGTATTCAAGCTTCATACTTTTCCTTTTATTTTTTGGAGAGCCGTTCATAGTTTAGACTCATGCAGGTCAGGAGTGACATGCAGCTTAAACTCGTGCCTTAAGGAGCATTTTGACTTACAGTTTAGTCTCGTGCGTCGATTAGCGTCTTGACTTGCAGTTTAGGCTCGTGCATTGAGGAACATTTTTGACTTGCAATTTAGGCCCATGCATCGAGGATCATCTTGACTTTTAGTTTAGGCTCGTGCATCAAGGAAAATTTTAACTTGCAGTTTAGGCTCGTTCATCGAGGAGCATCATGCATTTTATGCTCGTGCCTTAAGAAACATTTTGACTTATAGTTTAGGCTCGTGCATCAAGGAGCATTTTGAATTTTAGTTTAGTCTCATGTGTCGAGGAGCATTTTGACTTGCAGTTTAGGCTCGTGCATTGAGAAGCATCATGCAGTTTATGCTCGTACAACAAGGAGTATTTTTGACTTACAGTTTAAGCTCGTGCAGCATGGAGCATTTTTGACTTACAGTTTAAGCACGTGCAGCAAGGAGCATTTTGGGGAAGAATTCTTGTAATGTAACTTTCCTTTTAACCCTTTGTAATGGAGTATGGATGCACTTCAGTTTGGTATTTATTGCCCCCATTGGTTGAAACAGATTTGCACTTGATCTTGTGTCGACTTTTGAAAGTTCGAGTTTAGAAGCCTTTTGACATTTTTTTTCTTTTGCGTGCAATCAATGTCCAATTATCACCCTTATTGCTATTGGAGAAGTCATTTTGCATGGATTTGCTCATTGTTTTCTTCAAGGCTGGAACCCTAATTGAGTCAAAGCTCCCAAATTGTAGCATGATGATTTTTTCAACTTTTGGTGATTCCACAGAGCGCATGGCTTGTAGAGATTTTGAAATTGAACCTTTCATATGGTGCAGTTTGGCACTAACATAATTTGCGTCAACTATATCTCCATCATCAATGATGATCTTTCCCTCTTGCATTAATGTCATGATCTTTTCCTTCAGGATGAAGCATTTTGTGGTGTGATGACCAACAATGCAGTGAAATTTGTAGTATTTAGGATCATTGACTTTGTTTAATTCTTCGGGTCGCTTTGACTTAGGAAGTTCAGTGACTTCTTTGGCTAACAACTCATCAAGAATTTCAGGAACATCAGAGTTGGGAAAAGGTTATACCCTTGCTTGTAACTCTTTCAAGGTTGGTTGATTTTTTACCTCTCACATTTGTTGCTTTGGAGCTTCCTCTTTTAACTTTTGTCTTGTAGGGGACATCGTAAAACTCATATTTGTCGTCATAGATTCCCCAATTTGGTTTTTAGATGAGTCTTTGAATCTTTTGACTTCCTTCCTAGGATCAAAAATAGGTGATGTCATTTTATGACTTGCAATACTTAGCTCCATGTCATGAGTGCGCATAGCTAATTCTTCAAAAGTTCGAGGCTTAATTCCTTGGAGGAATACACAAGGCCCCAACGCATCCCTTGAACACAAACTTCAATCATGGAAGTTTCAGAAAATTGATCCTTGCAATCAAAGCTCAATGTTCGCCAATGATTTATGTAATCCAGTACAGACGCATCTTTACTTTGTCTTGTGTTTGTCAACTCCATCATGCTGACCATGCGATGGGTACTGTAGAAATAATTTAGGAACTGACTTTCTATTTTCTCTCAATAATCAATTGATCCAGACTCCAAGTTCGTGTGCCAATCAAAAATGTTGCCTTTCAAGGAGCGAACAAATTGCTTGACAAGAAGATCACCATGTGTACCAGCACTGCTACAAGTCTCAACGTAATAAGCGATGTGTTGCCTTAGATTTCTCTTTCCATCAAATTATTGAAACTTTGGCAGTTGATATCCAATTGGCATCGGTAAGACCTCAATTCGCTTAGAATACAGCTTTGAGTATCCTACGAAACTTTGTGACAGACCTTCATATTGTGCCTTGATGGTGTTTGCAATCATATCTTACAATTGTTGAACTGTTAGAGTAGCTACTGAAGCGGATCGATCATTGCAATAATTGTCACTTGTCTTGATGAGAGATTCACCATTAATTTTTTCTCTCGGTGTTAGATTATAATTTGACTCTCCATGATTATAGAGATCTAACTTGCTCATAAGTCGAACGATTTGATGATCTTTCGCATCAACAGACTTCTTCAAGGCTTCAATGGTTTGCTCCATCATTGCAAAATTCTCATCCAAGTTAATTACATCAACCATGAAGGTTTTAAATTTTGTTGAAGTTTGAGAATTCATTAAGTTTTCAGATTATCCAAAGTTGCAGCCAGTTTTAGATGGTTCATCTGATAAAATAGATGCAAATTTACCCCCAGGGGTTGCGGTTACTGCCGAAATTTGAGATTTTCTCCTTTTTGTCATCTCTAAAATGGTGAAGTATTGAGATACATCCAAAGTACAAGCATTGAGATTGCATTAATTGATAGAGCCAACAAGTTTGATCTCAATAGATGTGGCAGTAGTAGACTTCTTGCATGAAATTTCATTGATTTTTCTGAAGTCCATTGTAGTAGTTGAATATGTGATTTACTTTGACTTGTAGGAGGAAGAGATGAAGAGCAGAACTGGTCCCACTGGGTGTGCCAATTATTTCACAGCAAATTTTCGTTAACGCTGAAAATTAACTACAAGCAAAAATAAAATAAACAAAAAAATAATTTTTTATAAATGAAATTTGCGGGTACAATTCTGTTGTTCTCTCTATTCTTCTCTCCTAAGTTTTTTTGTGATTCAAGGGCCGTTGCAGTGTGATTATCAAATATAGGATGATTTGAGCCTCCTAGAAATATGTTTGGATCTCCAGTAATTATTTGATAGCACTTCATCTTGTTAAGTTGATCTCCGAGAAGAACTCCGTTAGTTAATGTGTTGAAGAGCCGTGTAGTCAATGCAGAAGCTTCCTCCAATGCTTGCAACATCCTCTTTTTCTTTTCTTTTTTCTAGAATGTTATGTTACTCCCCTATTTATAGTTGTAGGGGGTAGTCCTAGTTGCTTATGATTGACCGAAATATGTCACTTTGCCACTTGGTGCCTTTTGACTAGTTGTTGAATTTGAATGAGATTTTCACATCATTTGTACAAGTGGCAACATCTCATTGGTCTTGGATTTGACTGGGATGCCACGTCACTTGATGAGTTTGGGCTTCAAGGTAAGATGGACCTTGATGAGGAATACAATAGGCTTATTATTTTTTTAAGCCCAAAATAAGTTTAAACCCAATAAAATGTGGATCAAATTTAAATTTTATATGAATTTGATCCAATAAATTTTATGTGTCCCCACACCCGTCAGATAGGCTTGATCTTAGTCACATATTCAGTTGAGTAATCTCATTACCAGATCCCGAGATCATCCGTCAGATAGGCTTGATCTCAGTCTCATATTCAGTTAAGTAATCTTATTATCAGATCTCGAGATCATCGATCACCCATCAAATAGGCTTGATCTCAGTCTCATATTCAGTTGAGTAATCTCATTATCAGATCTCAGATCACCCGTCAGATAGGCTTGATCTCAGTCTCAGATTCAGTTGAGTATTCTTGTTATCAGATTTGGACATGATCATTTCTTATCATTGATAGTAGACTCCAAAATCATCCGTTTGAGTGGTTTGATCTCCGATGCAGTCAGTTGAGAGTAGAAAGCTCTGAATTCAGTTATTGATGTGAGTATATTCAGTTAATCATCTTCAGTATCCTTAGATTCTAAGATCACTCGCTAGATAAGACTGATCTCACCTCAGTACTCATTTATCTGTATCAGATGATTCAGTTGTTCAATATCTCAGTATTAGTAGTGAGTTCAGATATCAGTAATGCAGTAACCTAGTTTCAGTACTCAGAGTCGTGATGATTGTGATTATGGTTTGTGCATTCATTCATTCGTTCTCATTCAGTACTCTCATGATTATTCAATTAAGTAATTGTTCATGCATAAGCCCTTGCATTTAGCCTTACCTCATCTGCATACTCGGTACATTCTCGTACTAATGCCTTTGCGCTATGGTGGTTTATTTGACATCATAGGTTCAGAGGCAGGAGATCTAGAGTACCCTTAGCAGTTCAGTCCCAATCAGCAGTAGTAGACGTAGAAGTGAGTCCTCTTCATTCGAGGATGATCCTTTTTTCATTTTTGTATTATATTTTGTTTATTTTCAGTAGACGGAGTTAGTTGGGGACATATCCCATCAACTCCATAATTCAGACAGTTTAGAGGCTTTTCGGACAGATGTACCAGTATTCAGTTTTCAATTTTGAGTTATTTTTAGATGTTTTGAACCTTATGGACAGCTTCTGTATTTATTATCTATATTATGCAGTGTTCGAGTATAGATATCAGTAGAAGGTTAGCTTGGGGTCCTTTGGGATCATGAACACCATGTGATGTTCCGGTTCTAGAAAATCGGATTGTTACACACTGCATATCCGTGCTCAGGTGTACTTCAAACTATGTTCTTTCTAATGATGCCTACCATCAAACACTTCCAATAGCTCGGCCTTCAATGCAGCTCCCTAAATACGATTCGCTCGATCTCTTTTGGGCTTGGACCTTTCTTGTCGATGAAAAAGTTCAAAATAAGTGAGGTAATGACCTCCACGGTGACATTCTTGTGCTTTTTCGTGACATGATTAACGCCACAACTATTCTCTTCCACGTACTTGTGGATATAAAACCAACCCGATTCTCCGATAGCACACACCGTCCACCAGCAAGTAGAATCTACGCACTTCACCCTCAAGTATTCTTACAACTCTTCACTGTTGTGTAATTGAAAGACATTTTCAGCAATGCCTGCTTCAACAAAAGATTCAACATTTTCTTATCCTTGAATGTTTGTCCTATAAAAAGATTGGTGTCATCCAAGAAAGAGTGGCTTCCTTGTGGTTCTAACTGCCCGTCCTCACCTCCTCCACACTCCTCTTCTTCATAATTTTCACTATTATCCCATTCATCACCACCCATGCAATCGTATATCATTGTGGTATTATCCACTATCAGGGGTGGGGGTGGGGGAGGGGGTGGGGCTGATGTGGAATCTTCTTCCCGGGACCTTTCAGTAACTTTAACCCACAATATAGGTCTGGAGTTATTAGAATCAATGAGAAACATATATAATTCCACGAGTCTATTATTACTTATGAACGTTGGATAGATTCCCCCCCCCCCCCCATCAAGTAACTAATTACAAACAACCAAAGGAGTGTTGGAATGTTGCTATTGAGCCAACAATTGATTTCAAAATATGGGACTAATTTTCAAGCTTTTTGTATGAAAATGGAAGAAAAAATGGGGTTAAAAATATGTGAAAATGGCTTAAAACAATGGAGATAATGTCACTTTTCGATGGATGCCAAAAAATTCGATGAAAAATGACAGAAAAATTAAGGAAATGGTGGCAAAATAAGGTGGTTGGTAGTGGATTGGTTGAGAAGCTTGATATTTGTTTTTAAAAAATTAATTATCCAAAATTTATATTTTTGGACATGGACTAAAGTATAGTGCTGAAATGAGAAAAGGGCTAACATATATATTTTGTAAGTTGAGTGTTAGGGTAGTCTTTTTTTTAGTTGTCCCATTAGGGTGTCTATTTTTTCAATTAAAAAAATCTAGTATCTAAATATCAAAAAAAAAATTGGATATGGCCATTTAGCAAACTCCCCCCAAGTTACTTCATTGAAATTTTTAATTTAGTATATTATATAGGTTTATAAATTTGATAAAATTTATCATAACATGTTAAATGAACCCACATGAACTAATGCAATCCTTTGTGATTTGATGTTCCAAATGCCTCCAGAACATATTGCTTTAGGTTTTGCTTTATGGTGGTTTGTGTAACCATAATTATTACAGATATTAGATATAGGAGCCCGTGTTTGTACGGGTCCAATATATTTTATCTTTTTTATGATACAGATAAATTCTGAAGAGTCAATTAAATTTTTTATATGATTTTAAAATTTTTAAAATTATCCATAATAACGATATATAATACTTCTTTTCCTTATATAGATTTTAGATAATATATATTACTCTTGCTATTTTAATTTATGTGATACTGATAAAATTTGAAGAGTCAATTAAATTTTTCACATAATTTTATAATTTTTGTATGATTTTGAATACTTTAAGTTATTAATTATTGTAATTTATAGTACTTCTAAATAACTTTCAGATAATTACTTTCTCTGTTCCAATTTATGTGACATTGATAGAATTAAGAGACTCAATCGCATTTTTTATATATAGTTTTTACATATTTTCAGTGGTTAATTATTGTGATTTATAGTACTTGTTATTAATTAATTATCTTACAAATAATATATGTTACTCCCCCTGTCTTATGTAACTATGATAGTATTTAGAGAATAAATTAAAATTTTGATATGTTGTTAAATATTTTAAGTTGTTAATTATTATAATTTATGATATTTTTACATCATTTTCAAATAATATATGTTACTTCATCTATCACAATTTATGTTGCACTGATAGAATTAATTGAGACAATCAAATTTTTATATGGTTTTCAAACTTTGTAGCCATTAACTATTGCAATGTAAAATAATTTTATGTAATTTTTAAATACATATTTATCAATAATTTTTTGATTTTGGTATGATTTTTAAGTATTTTAAATTGTTAGTTATTGTGATTGATAATATCTTACATAATTTTTAAATAATATATGTTATTTTTTCTATCTTAATTTATGAGACATTGACAAAATTTAAAGAGCCAACTAATTCTTTTATATATAGATTTTTTTTACGTAATTTAAGTTATTAATTATTGTGATTTATAATACTAATTATTTTAAAGTAATTTATGTTACTTATAATAAATTTTATACAACAACAACAACAAACCCAGTGTATTCCCACCTGGTGGGGTCTGGGGGGGGTAAGATGTACGCAGTCCATACCTCTACCTCTAAAGAGTTATTAATTAAATAACTAGTTATAACTCAATTAATCTTTCAATTTGTTTTAATCTCTAATTTTTGTTTACCCATGTAATGTCAATTTAATTCAAAATAGGGCTTAAATTAGCCTAATTTAAAATCATGAACTAACCCATTCTAATAACTAGCAACCCGACCCAAATCTTAAATTTAATCTCAGTCATCCACACCCTTGAACAGACGGTCCCTATCCATTCCTTACCGTATTTTCTTTTTAATTATTCTATCACCCCTAACCCTAATTCATTTCGCCCACCCCCCACCATCATACACTTCCCTCCTTCCTCCCACCGCCCCCTCTGCATTTTATAAAAACCCAAACAACGTTGTATATCCTCGCAAGCATATTCTTATGTTTCTTCTTCATTATTTATTTTTGAAAGTGCTTAGAAGCTTCAATTTCAAGAAAATTCCAAATTAAAAAAAGAACAATTTGTATCCCACAAAACCCCATTTCAAATTTCATTTTATGGTGTAACTAGAATGAGGAAAGATAAAGTAATTTTACTGTTGTGTTTTCGGCCGGTGGTGGCCGGTCTCTTATTAATTCTCTGTATTTTCTGCATTTTCTGGTGTTGATCTCTATTTTCTTTAATTGAGTTTTTCTTTTTCTTGTTTATATGTGAGTTTTGTTTGTTATCATAGTCGCCGTTTATGGCGATTGGATTTGCAACTAGAGTTTAGTAGGGGTGGAAATTTATGTGAAATAACAAAAATTCCCTTTAGAAGGGAATTTTGTGGATGGTCAGAATATGTGAAATGACAAAATTGTCCTTTTGATTAAGCTGACAGGACAATCGTCTCCCGCCTGCTTTAAACCACTTGTATAATATAGTAATGTGTATATCTGATCAATTCTAGCATTCTATGATAATACCTTGTTACTTTTTGTTGATGGACCATTTTTTTCTGTTTTCTACTCTTTCTTTTTTCCATTTCAAAGGTTGTTAGCTCATTAGTTAGTCAAAGTATTATTGTGTTGTTTACTAAGCTTAGTTAGTTAAAAAGATTTATGTAGATGGCGTTTGACAAACATTATAATCTGATCAAAATGATTTATATGTACTTTTTTAGTGTGTCAATGCATTTGATAGGCACCCAAATACACATAAGTCAAAGGAATAAGATGGTCATTCTCAACTAATGACTTTCCACCTTATAAATATTTTTAATTTGGCCAAATATTTTACGATTTTGTCCTTATTATTTTTTCTAACGCTCAACGTTTTTTTTTCGAAACTGGACTTCTTTGTTCCTCTTCATTGTATATCCAACTTTCCTCCTTTTCTTTACATAGATACTTTCCTTTCTTTTCTTCTCCCTTTTACCCCTCCTTGGGAGCTCCAACCCTCTTTGCTCACTTGATGACCTAAATTTACAACTTCAAAATTAAAAATGAGGGGTGCTTATCATTCGAGCAACTCTCTCTTATCTACACAAATATTTTTAGATTTATATTCTTGCAAATATTTTTAAGGATATTTTAGTCGTCTAGTGATAGAACACTTATCAATATTTTATACCAAGCACACCAATGGCTTATAATTAACAGTTCATCACTTACATATATCCAAATATGTATATTATTATTTTTGGGTATAAATAAAACCTATATTCAAACCAAAAATTTCAACAAGTAAAAACTCTTAAGAACAACAAAATGAAGTTCAAACTATTTTCTAAAAAATAGAAAATCCAACAAGAAAGAGACGAAGATAAGAAGATTCAAGTTCACCAAATTTATGGTGTATGTCCAAGGAAATTATTTTTCTCAAGTACCCGATGTTATAAAATATATCCTCTAAGAATAAAATGAATCACTTCAACCAAATAGCAGTACCTCAAATTTGTTGAATTTAAAACGCACTCAGTAGTAGCAAATCACACTTGAGTTTTTGTATAAAAAAAACTTTATTACTTCTAATTTTCACGTCAATACTTGAGGAAAATCAACTATTTATAGCCAAAAGTTATTGATTTAGAAAAGAAGCCATGGTTCATAAAAAATTATACTATTTTGGAATGTCAATTTCATGTGCGGACCATGTGTGTTCGCACATGACAAAGTGCAGGCCCATGTCGCCATATTCTCAAATTAGAAAGTGGAGAGCCGATGTACATTGGAATGTGCCCTGACATTTGCACCCATACTTGGACAAATGTGGCCGCACATTCATATTTCGTTATTTAAAATATTGAACTGAAAAATCATAACCCTTTAATGTGCATTTTAACATGGGTCCCCACATGCTTGTTAGCGTTTGTGAATAGAAAATAATTTATATTAATTTTTGAATTAAAAAATTATTAACACTTAAGTTTTAAATAAATTTTGTCTAAAGAAATAGTCTCTCGATCGAACATTTGGCAAATTCACATCTAAATTCAAATTCGAAGCCGAAGTCAAAGTTTGACCTGAGCAAGTGATGACGATGATGACACAAGGGTCTTCTTCATCTTACCCACTAACAATATGCAGTAATGATTTTATAGTTAAGCCTGAAAAAGTTCCTTTCTCCCATCAATGTGATAGAACACTTTTTCCAAAAAGTGAAGACACATTTCACTTTTTCTCTATTTTTCTTTCCTCTATTTTGCATTGAGATTTCGATCTAGAACTCAACAATCTCCCACATGAATAGAAAATAAATATTAGATAAAAATATATACGGACAAGTGTTTGACTAATGAGCAAAGACTAATTATATCTAGATAAGTATGTTTTTCTTTGAACTTTCCATAGTAAACTTATATCAGATGCACTATTCAATTAATAGATGTGACATCTTTGTACCATCAAACATTGTTGTATAGCTAAACAACACAAGTCATGCTACTAAATTTTTATCATTTATGATTCTCACAATCTTATTCATTTATGCCATGAATACTACTGGTTTAATGAGCCTTTGATATAGACCTTTACTATCATCCTCAATGATGCGAATTTTACTTCTTACTCACATAGATTATTACTAAATGTTTAATCCTATAGATGAACTATTCGGTCATATCTGTCGAACTTAAAAATCATTAGAAAGCTTCAAATCTTAATTCTAAAAATTATTTTCATTTTGAGAATTGGTTGATTTTATTTGACAATGTTGAACCATCAATCACAACTTTGGTTGATCTTCTTGAATCTAGCTCTTCGGATATCTTGTATTCTAGGTAGATTTACCATCATGATGACTTGTCTTAGACCCTAATCCATTTCCTTTGATGATCTTTCAACTTTCTCTCTAATTAGGCCTTTTGTAAAAAGATATAACACGTTATCCTTTGACTTCACATGGTCAGTCATGATAATTTCACTTGAGAGTAGTTTTCTGACAATATTATGTCTCTATCTTATGTGACAAGATTTACCATTTGCATCATGCTCCCTGACCTACCTATTGTAGCTTGGCTATCATAGTGTATGTCTAATAGTGCCAACAGTTTGAGCTAAAAAAAATCTTTCATGAAATTTTGGAGCCATTGAACTTCTTCACCGGCCTTATCTGAAGTGATAAATGTAGATTTTGTAGTAGAGCGAGTGATACATGTCGGTTTGAATGATTTATAAGAGACCGTCCCTCCAGAATAAATACATACCCATTATAACTAACTGGAATATTCTTTTTACTCAATTTAGAGAAAAATAAAAGAATAAATAAAAAGAGGGGTGAAGTGCTAACATGTGAATTTTAGTTTACTTTGCTTGGTGATCTAATTTGCATCAGTATATTCTTTAATTAATGTCAGATATTTGTTATGATACAAAGCATAGTTTTAAGTATGTTCTGGATATCCCAAACTCTTTTCATTTCTATACAGTGAGTTTGATTGGAATTACTTCTGAACTGACTCAGTTAACTAATAGCATATACTATATTTGGTCGCATACAATTCCTAATTGATACCAAACAGCATCTAAATGAGAACAAAATAGTCCACAATCTTTGCAAAATAGTCCACATGACAAGACTCCAAACGAAAACAACAAACATAAACTTAAACGAAAAAGAAGATAGGTAACTTGACACAAAGAGAACACATAATGTAGCAACTAAAGAGTAAATTAAACTCTAAAACCTCTACAAAATACGTTAACAAGCACCAAGTTCTTATGGTGACCGCCAATGTAATCAGCTCACCTCAAGATCCACCATTTCCAAGCAAAGAACAATATTGGCTTTTCCAATCCCTAAGCTACAATGGCTAGTCCAAGCCCTAACTAAGAGCTACACTAAGGTGGTCTACTCTCAAGAGAAAAGATTTTCAATGTCTCATATTTTCATCATTAAACAACTAAAGAGAAAAAAACCTAATAAGAGACTATATATAGCCTAGTTTATTACATAGTATAATGGGCCAAAATACCCTTAATGAAAGGGGAGGTCATGGATTGTTTCTTTAACATATGCACACCCCAAAATACCCTTAATGAAGGGTGCCTCTTCAATGCTCCAAAACCATGGGGTCATACTTCAAAACTTGTAGTCTTGAATTGGCATCAAATATAAGCCCCCACGCAATCTTCCACACACGGGTTTGTTTAATGGCATGCTAAAAACGGGTCCTCCATGCATGTTCTTGTATCCTCAAGGTTACCAAGTCTTGAGCTTCTATGTGTTGGCCTCTAAAGATGTCATCGAAAGATAAGATGACCATTTGTCTCGTATCATCCTCCCCTTCTTGAAAAGGATTGGACCTCAAATCCAAACCTTGCAAAACCGAAGAGAGGACAAAAAAATACAAACTCCTCATGGAATGAGGGTTAGAGTTAGAACAACAAATCATCTCAACATGCCAAGGTTGCATATATTTGAAATATAACCAAGGACCCTTTGAATAAAATATTAAAAACTCAATGAAAGATGTACGAAGGTTTTGGTTATGGGAGTCACCAAGAGTGACACTTTGCTTGTCATGTAGACCAAGAAACAAGTTGGGTGCACCAACATCACCATTTCCATATTTGGCACCGGGGTCAAACGGGAAGAGTGGCCATAGACAGGTCTAGACAACACACCCCTTTGTCGTGGTCTCCAACCAAACTAAATGACATACTCTCTATAATAGCATACCTATCATCGATAGAAAATAGTAAGTAGAGAAAAGTATCACTCAAGTCAACTTCTACTAAGGTGTCCTCATGTGTGTACTCACTACTAGTTTCCCATTCATCACCATGAGTAGTTTCAACAATAAAGTCACACAAAGTAGAAGGAGTAACTTCCAAGGCTACACATTCCTTACCCTTAACAGTACTCTCATCTTCCAAGAAACGATTTCCATCTTTTGGAGGGATGTTGTCACACCATAGTGGGTTAACATATAGGCTATAGCCTCCAAGGTAAGTTATACCATCTTTTTCACCACTAGGCTCATTAGGAGTGTTTATATCATTTTCAAACAAAACATTATACCTAAAGAGTGCATGATCCAACCCACGGGCAGATTTGGAACAAGCAAGTTCCTCACTCTCTAAGAGATCAATATAAAGTTTCAAAGTGGTTTCAAGCACAAGATTGTCCAAAGAATAGCTCTCGGGTTCACTCCCTTTTTGTTGACCAACTTTTACAAATACTTTACTCACTTGAGTTTGATTAATCACATCACACACATACTCAAGTGGTGGACAATTTTTACAAATAGGTTGATCAACACTAATTACACAAGATGATGTACTTCCATTCAACATATAGGCTTCAACACTAAGTGGACATAAATTGATCTCACAAGAAGAGTCAATTTAGTCATCAATAGGATCAACTAGTGTATCCACAATCACAACATGTACATCATCAACAAAAGGCAAAGAATCATTAGACTCAAAAATAAGTACGCTGCTACCCACACTCAATAGGATACTAGCCACACAATTATAATTCACATGCACAAAAGTGTTAGAATTAGCTATTTTACCTTGAAGCTCTTGAGTCGACTTTACTTTGCTGTGTTGTGAAGGTCCTCTACAAGCTTGGGAAGCAACTTCACTTTGGCATTGCTCTCCTTTACTTTCCATGATGGTACCTACACAAATGTCCTTAGAAATAGAAGGACAAAAATGTTAGCTCGGTTTGGTGGCAATCCCCTCACTTCGCTCCACACAACCTCACTTTTTCCACTCTTGGATTACCACCTTGAACACCCTTACTTCTCTCAATCTTTTGTCTCTCATAAGCATTCAGATTGGAGTAAGTATTCACTTATCCTTGCGGATCGGGCAGCATGTATATCATGAGGTGATTTCCCCACCGGTCTCTTACAACATTAGGTTAATTTTACATATTTGGAACTCTATGTTATGCAAACCAATTGGTACATAAGCATACATGACCTTATGTCAATGGAAGAATATCGCACCATACCTTCTGATGGTATTCAAATTCGGAGACGACAACTTTGACCCTCTTGGTAACCTTAAACCTATCCAAGAAATATAGAACAAGTAAAGGCTCTCGAAACAACCCCAAGTAGTCAACCGATGGAAGAATGTAGTTTCTATAGTACCTATCATTTAACACAATGAGGCAGCACGGTATCCCACAAATGGTCACCTTTTTGAAGTGTACACTCCTTCTTGGATCAACATTATAAGGCATACGAGTACCTCTCGGTTTTAGAGATGCATACCTTTTCTTCTCGTTGGACAACCTCCACTAGAGCTAGTATAACCATTCATACTATATCAACCTTGATAAGAAGTACTACAAGGTGGAGGATATGAATCTTCATACTCCTCACGTGTACTCTCATCATAGCTCTAATAAGCTTTGCGAACGAAAGGTTATACATAACACCAAATCTAGGTTCGGAGTGAGAAGTGTAAGACTCCTCACATGACTCAATGTCATCATAAGATCTATCATAAGGTCGTACATCATCTCCAAGTTCACCATAAGTACTAGGCCCTTCATTCACCTCATTTTCTCCCTCAAAACCGTAACTTTCCAATCTGCCCAAGTTTTGATCATGGCTATTTTCATAGCCTCCGCAATCTCCCTCAACTTCGTAGCCATAAAACCCCTCACTACAATCATAGTCTCCCATGTTGTAGTCACAATAATCCCCATCCATCGAAGACAAATTCCCCTTATATCACCTTTGTACCTACACAATAAACAAGCAAGATTAGTAGTAAAAGCTCCTCACCAACACTCGTATACACCCACCTTTGTGATTCTCATAATTAGAGCGGCAAATATTGAAAGTTGCTTATACTCCGGTAGTCAATAGGATGCCAATTCTACTTGACGACAGGAATGGATTCTTGTTTTCATCGACTCAAGACACAAAAATAAATTTTACTTACGAACTTGAAACAAAGAAGTTACTACGAGTTAAAAATGAGAAAAAAACACAAATAACAAAGACACGAAAGAAATGAATTCAACAATTAATCTACAGCTAAGTAGGTGATTACTAGTTGTTAATTAATTCTAGAATCAAGACATGAAAATAATGAAACAATAAAATGAAACTAAGAATCTAAAGTTTTTGAGCTTAAGCTATTTCGGTGATGATATGGCAGCCTCTCATTAGTTGTTGAAAATTGTCAAACGTCTTGAGAAATTTTTTTCTTATTTCAATTTGTATTGATCAATGTTCAATTGGAAGAGTGTATTTTCGGTTTGGGAGGGAAACAACAAGATTTAGAGGCTTTTCAATGTTCAAGTAAAAGGCTTGACTTTTCTTTCACCCATTTGGCAAAACACCTTTTGAAGCCTTTGTTCCCCTTTGCTCTTTTGTAGGTCTTGGGAAGACCCCTTTCTTTCTTTTGGTAATAAGACCTTTTGAAAGTTTTTTGGCCCTCTTTCTTCTATTATAATAGTATTAGAATGTGTTTGAAGACAAACAAGACCACACCTTCTTTCTTCTTTGATTTTAGATCAAACAAACCACTTTTTCTTGAACAAGATATGAAGATGCTGAAGACCACCAAGAACTCTAAGAACACAACTTTGAATCTTGGAGTTCTAAGGTTAATGTTGGACCTCCAAAACATCAACAACACATATTCAAGCTCCAATCTTCAACAACAATATCAACATCAACAAAATATTTTTCCAGATACCAATCTTCAACAACAACATCAACAAAATATTTTTCCAGCCACCAATCTTCAACAACAATATCAACAACCTTCCAACATTCAAGAACTGCTTAGATTTAACTCAAAATTTAGATATAGACTCTGTTAGTGTTAGTGAAGAAGGGACTAACACTAGAAACAACAAAATACAAAAAAACACAAAAAAACCAAGCCTCATCCAACATTGAAGAACCACTTGGATTTAGCTCAAAATTTAGATATAGACTCTATTAGTGTTAGTGAAGAAGGGACTAACAATAGAAAATACAAAACAAAAAAAACACAAGAAAACCAAACCTCAAATCTCAGCCCAAACACAAAAATGGGACAAATTATTTATTTATTTTTTGCGTTTTTAAGTTTTTTCAACACTATTTTTGTGATTTTTCAAGAAAGCAAGCCCAAGATTGATCTCATGGGAACGAAATCAATGATGCCTTTGATACCAAATGGTATCTAAATGAGAACAAAATAGTCCACAATCTTTGCAAAACAGTCCACACGACAAGACACCAAACAAAAACAACAAATACAAACTTAAACGAAAAAAAGATAGGTAACTTGACACAAATAGAACACATAATGTAGAAACTAAAGAGTAAATTAAACTCTAAAATCTCTACAAAATATGTTAACAAGAACCAAGTTCTTCTGGTGACTGCCAAGGTAATCAACTCACCTCAAGATCCACCATTTCCAAGCAAAGAACAATATTGGTTTTTCCAAGCCCTAAGCTACAATGGCTAGTCCAAGCCCTAACTAAGAACTACACTAAGATGGTCTACCCTCAAGAGAGAGGATTTTCAATGTCTCATATTTTCATCATTAAACAACTAAAGAGAAAAAACACTAATAAAAGACTATATATAGCCTAGCTTATTACATAGTATAATGGGCCAAAATACCCTTAATAAAAGGAGAGGTCATGGATTATTTCTTTAATATGTGCACACCCCAAAATACCCTTAATGAAGGGTGCTTCTTAAATACTCCAAAATCATGGGGTCACACTTCAAAACTTATAGTCTCGAATTGGCATCAAATGTAAGCTCCCACTCAATCTTCCATACATGGGTTTGTTTAATGGCTGCTCAAAACGGGTCCTTCATGTATGTTCTCATATCCTCAAGGTGACCAAGTCTTGAGGTTCTATGTGTTGGCTTCTAAAGATGTCATCAAAAGATAAGATGGCCATTTATCCCGTATCATTAATGTACATCAAACTTTCTAACAATCTTGCATAGTCAAATTTTGAGTCACTTTCATATTTATTTATTTTTTTGAAGTGCAAAGCTCAATCTAATGGTGTCTTGGAAAAACTGAAATTCAAAAATTTAAATTTTCAAATACCTTTTCAATGTAATGAGACTGTAAAAAAGCTAAACCTTGTGGAGTTCTATAAATTCTTATTCCTAAGATCACATCAGAAAGTCCAAGGTCTTTCATATCAAATTATCTTTCTAGCATTGTCTTAGTAGCATTTATGTCAGAAATATCTCTACTGATGATAGACATATCATCAACAAACAAACAAACAATGACTTTGGAATTTTGAGTAGCTTTAATATAAAAACATTTCTCATACTCATTAATCATAAATCCATTTGTCAATGTGGTTTGGTCAAATTTTACATGCCACTTTTTAGATGCTTGTTTTAGTCCATAAAGTGACTTAACAAGTTTGCATGCTTTTCTTTATTTATTAGAAACTACAAAACCCTTGGTTTATTTCATTTAAATTTCTTCCTCCAATTAACATTTAAGAAAGTTGTTTTCACATTTATTTAATTAATTTCAAGATCATATACCATAGCCTATGCAACCAACATACGAATGGATATAATTCTTGCTATTGGAGAGTACAATCCAAAATAATCAAGACTTTTTTTGTCCAAGACCTTTAATGGTAGATCTTTTCTTGTATTTTGTAAATAGTTATGTTATCTTTCATTTTACTTTTAAAGATCAATTTTTAGCTCAAAGGTTGATTTTTTAAAGGAATATCAATTTTACGATCCAAAAGTTGAAGTCATGATAGCATCTTCCTCGACCCAACCTTGATAGAAAAGATAGACATCCAAAAGGAAAAAGTGTGAAGTAATAAAGGAAATAAGAAAGATGAGATGCCTAGAATGAAAATGAGTGACACATATATAAAGATCACGAAAAACTAAAAGAAATATCAGAAAATCTCCAACATTTGGTATCATAAGTTTAGAGTATCCAAGTACAACATATATAAAGTATAAGATCAACGAGGTATAGGGTAAGCTATGAACAACCTAGAGCATGCCAGTACCTTATCACCAACTTTGAAAGCACCAAATCAACTGCTGTGTCTTATAGTCATACTAGGATATACACTAAACGAGCATAGTAGGGATGAGTACGGTCTATTTATACCCATTTAGTATCATAGGCCGATTGAGCAAAGCGAATAATAATACAAGTAAAAGATATTATGAGCACGTAACCTGCAAATAGAAAAGTTCTCAAATAGTAGCTCACATTGTCTCCATTAATATTTCTAATATACATATGTAGATGGACGTATAGAAATAGACACACACTAAACACATACAGAAGCTAAATACATCTCAAGGACATAAAATATCACAAAAATGTACATGTAACATAATGCGATTAAGATAGGATCAATGATAAATGATTTAAAGTCATTACATGACTTTCTGTATACACCTACCAAGCCTCAACACTACCAAGATATGACCTATGGGGGGTTCACAACCCATATACGAGCTTAGATCTCAACTTTCCACTTTGACTAGTGTTCACTGATCAAGGATTTTGTAAAGTATGTTAATTACCTCTCTCATTATTATTCACAGATCAAGGATTCTTATAAAAGTATCTTATTTCTCTTTCACATCAATGGTTCTCAATGATAACAATATCTTATGAATGTGAATGTATAAAATGAGGAAGTAATACTCATAAGTAATTTAGTATAAAGATAATAATGTATTCAATACATGTATGCGTAAGCTCAATATCAACTTAATATGTCAATAATTCATGATATAAGTTCTCACTTGATATCACTGAATTAATAGTCATGTAGGACATTATTGATATCAAATCAAACTCTAAACTCGGGTATTTCTAATAAGATAAAGGCAAACTACATGCAAATAAGAACTATAATCTCTATACATGCCCCCGCATGGGCATCATATTAAGAATAAGGAAATTGATGCAAAAATAAGGGCAATTAAAGTCAAATAAATCCCTTCTATAAGCAACACATAATATAAGATATCTCAAGTCAACAACAATAAGCATATAAGCTCCCATACGGGCACATAATATTAAATAATCTCTAAATATAAATCCAATAAAATTAACCCATAATATGTTTTATTCAATTATTAATTACCTAACTCAGTCTAAAGAAAGTCAAGTCATAACCTACCTCAAAGTGAAAAAATTCAAGCCTAAAGCCTTCAATACAGAGCCTTTCCTTTTTGAATAATGTTGGAATCAACTAAGACATTCATATAATATCTATGCATTAAAAAAAGCTAATGACACCCATATTGACCATATTTAAGATAGATCCAAAATGGATTAAAAAATGGGTCTAAAACGAATAGGGTAGCACCAAAATTTTATTCTATAAATAAGTTTTCCAAGGTTATAAGAGTCTACAGTTGATGACCCACGTGAAAATGAGTTTAAAATAAAGTTCAAATTACTGAAAAACTATTTTAATCGATACTAGCAAAACCCAAAATTACATTTTAAAATTGAGATTAAAGAGTGTTTTTGAAGATATAATCAGTGAAAATTAATGAAACTAAGATTTTAGATCTTACCCACACTCAGATGGTAAAGAAAACCCTCAAAATATCCTATTCCCTAAGCTTTGATATCCAAAAATGATCAAATTCACAAAAATGAACTATATATACTACTCCAATAATGCCCGCTTTAGTGTCTAAAGGATCAGTAAAATGGCGGATGGTTGATAAAACATCCTGTCCCTGTGGCTAGAGTTCGCTAAAGTGACCCATTATCGCTCAAGCAACACTTACTAAAGTAGTAAAAGGTCTGCTTTAATGATTCAGGCTACAATGGTTGATAGCTAAAGTGTTTCCATGCCCTAATGAAACACCCCAGGTGTTGATCTCTGAGAATTTTTAAAATTTTATCCATACTATCCTAACTATGACTTAACCTACGAGTCATAAGGAGTCTTGATGAGTCATTGAACTTAAATCATAGACTAAATAGTCTGCGTATGGCTAAGTTTTATTTTAAGTACGAGTGGCTCATTATAAGTCATAAGGACTCATTATGAGTCATTTTGTGCAAATCGTAGGATGTCCAATGTTTACCCAAATGGTTTTTATGTTGACTACGACTGGACCCCACAAGTCTTAGGGTCCCATTACGAGTCATATTAGTTGAGTCGTAGTGTCAACAATGTATTTGTGCTCTTGAAAATTTCGTAGCTATGACTCATGGTGATGAGTCATAAAGAATCCCTATGAGTCATATAGTGATCGAAGACACTGGCGACTAAATTTCAGCTTTTAATTTAAGGGCACTTTGGACAATTCCCTTCTTACCCAATTAAAACCCTACGTGCATAAACCATTCAAGGGGGTTATTTCACATACATAATATGATTAAATACTCTTAGAACTTTCTCAAATTCTCTCAATCAAGATACTTATGGTTTCCAAGAAGTAGGTCATCTAAGGGCTTAAAGGTTGAATTTTGTTCATAAAACATAGTATTTCAAGCATGTTATCTTCCCTAATTGATAATTTATTAAATACATATAGTTTTGTCGTATATTGTGATACATCTTGGATAGGATTAGGTTGTGTGTTGATGCAGCATGGCATGGTGGTTACATATGCTTTTAGATAGTTGAAGGTTCATGAGAAAAATTATCCAACTCCTAATTTGGAATTGTTAACTATGGTATTTGCATTGAAGATTTGGTGACATTATTTATATGCGGTCTTTATGGATATTTGTTCTGTTCATTAAGCCTGCAATATGTGTTCACTCAGGAGGATCTAAATCTTAGGCAAAGTAAGTGATTTGAGTTGCTAAAGGATTATAACATAAGTCTCCACTACCATCCAGATAAAGCTAACATGTTGTTGATGCTCTTAGCAGGTTATCCATAGGGATCTATTCTTATGTAGATGAGGAGAAGTGGGATTTGGTGAAGGATATTAATTATTTGGCTAATATTAGAGTCTGTATCTTGGATTCCAAGGATGGGGGTGTGAATGTTCAACAGGTTGTAAAGTCATCTCTTGTTGCTAAGGTAAATGAGAAGTAGATGTTGGATCCTATCTTGATACAACTCAAGGAAGATATGGGTAGGCAGAAGGTGATGGCTTTCAAGATTGTTGGTGATAGTATCTTGAGGTACCAAGGTAGATTTTGTATTCCCAATATTGATTGGTTATGAGGAAGAATTTTGATCAAGCTCATGAGTCGTGTTATACTGTTTATCCTGGTTTGACAAAAATATATCATGATCTTAAGGAAATTTATTAGTGTAAAAATATAAAGTTGGATGTTGCCAATTTTGTGGCTAAGTACATGGTGTGCCAGCAACTGAAGGTGGAGCACTTGAGGCCCAGTGGATTATTTCAAGAAATTGAGATGCATGTGTGGAAATAGGAAATAATTAATATGGATTTTGTTATTGGTCTTCCGCGGTTTTAAAATTAGTTTTATTTGATTTGGGTCATCATGGTTAGGATGACTATGTCTGCTCATTTCTTGCTAGTAAGGACTAATTTCTCTTCTGAGCATTATGCCTAGTTGTTCATTAAGAAGATCATAAAGTTGCATGGTGCTCTAGTTTTTATTATATCTGATCGAGGTACTTAGTTCTTTTCTCACTTTTAGAGTCCCTTTTAGAGAGATTTGAGGACTAAAATGAGCTTTAGCACTGCTTTCCACTCGCAGACAGATAGGTAATCAAAGAGAACCATTTAGACTTTAGAGGATATGCTCAGATCTTTTGTGATTGAATATAGTAAACATTGGGTTGACTAATTACATCTCATAGAGTTTGCCTACAACAACAGTTATCACTCTAGCAATGGTATGGCTCCATTTGAGGCCTTACTTCTTGCTAGTGCGGACTAATTTCTCTTCAGATAATTATGCCAAGTTGTTTATTGAGGAGATTGTAAAGTTTTATGGTGCTCTAGTTTCCATTATATCTAATTGAGGTACTCAATTCTCTTCTTACTTTTGGCGTTCCTTACAAAGAGGTTTAGGGACTAAGGTGAGCTTTAGCATTATTTTTCACCCATAGACCGATAGGCAAGAGGAGAGAACCATTCAGACTTTGGAGGATATGATCAAATTTTATGTGATTGACTATGGTGAAAGTTGGGTTGACCAATTGCCTATCATAGAATTTTCCTACAACAACAGTTATCACTCTAGCGTTGATATGGCATCATGTGAGGCCTTATATGGTAGAAGGCGTAGGTCTCCTATTGGGTGGTTTGAAGTTTGTGAAAATTAGTTATTTGACCCTAATTTAGTTCACCAATCCATATAGAAGGTGAAGGTGATTCAGGAAAAGCTTAAGACTGCCCAAAGTCGCCAAAATCCCTATGCGGATATGAGTCAAAGAGAGTTAGATTCTAATATTGGTGATTGGGTGTTATGAAGGTGTCTCCATAAAAGGCGTGATGCAGTTTGGGAAGAAGGGGATGCTCAATCCCAGTTATGTTGGTCCATATTTGGTTTTGAAAAGAGTTGGTAATGTTGCTTATGAATTGTAGTTTTCATCTAGCTTTAACTCTATCTATCTGATCTTTCAATTAAAACCCCACGTGCATAAAGAACTTAAGGGGGTTATTTCTCATTCATAATGTTATTAAATAATCTTAGAACTTTTTCAAATTCTCTCAAGCATGAGATTTAGTGTTTCCAAGAAGTAAGTCATCCAAGGGCTCAAGGGTTAAATTCTTTCTGTGAAACTCGGTATTTCAGACATGTTACTCTTCCTCAATTGGTAATTCATTACAGGTAAATGTTTAAAGTGTTGTTCATATACTACTGATGATGGTTTTGAAACATGAGTTGAGGGTTTTTAATGTTTGTTTTTGAACAATGTTTCCAATGGTTTCATATGATTGTTTATGCTTTGATTATATTTTTGGATAAATGGGGTGCATAGGTATAGTGAGTAAACTAGGGGATTGTGATTTCCCCAAACTTGTGACTTTTGAAGTGGTAATGACCTCAACACCATATTATAAAATTGGTTTTGAATGTAAAAAGTATGCATATTGAAATACTCTTGAACTATTTCACAATGGGAAAAGCTAGTGAAGCATAAAGATTTTGAATTAAACTTTATGGGGTTGTGTAATTCCCCAAGCTAATGTATAATTGAACCAAGAGGGTTGTGAATTTCTCTAATAATGAAATTGTTTTGGCATGTTGATATTACCTTGTAAGTGTTATTGGTATCACGATACCAACAATGTATGCCTACATGTGCATCATGATTCAATAAATGGGAATGTGTGATAAAGGATTTAATTGGGCTTTTATGAGGGTTGTGTAGATAAGTCTTGAAAGTGGAGGTCCCAAGGAACCAATATTACAAATCATGTTGGCGATGCGAGGGTCTACATGACTGGGTGGTTCGAGTCCCCTTATTCTTAGCATATGATTAAGAGGTTCAAGTCCCCCATATTATATTGTATAATTGGGTGCTTATGTCATATTTATATATAGGGAGGTTTGATTTCCCCATAGTGCATACGTATACCCTCTATTTCATGTAGCCACATGCACTGGGGCCCTTCCATCTTGGAAAGATCTAGGCCTATATAGCTCGTGGGTGAATTCTTGTGTTATGGTAGTTGAGCTACACAATCCAGGTAAAAGTTTTAAAGTGCATGCTAAGCCTTGTTTCCTACCCCGTCATGTAATATATATAGGTATTTTCATATGATTATGTGTAATGGATTTTGGATTGGTTTTGAATTGTTATCCATGAAATTATTTTACCCCATCCCGAGTTACATGCTAGTGCTAAACCACTAACCATCTCCAAACTTTGTTTCCCATGTAGTGCAGGCATAAAAGATACTTCAATTTTTCCTGCAAAAAGTTAGGTGGATCATCTCGTTTCATCATTTCATTGTAGTGAAATGATGAGTTTCTAATCTTTGAAGGACTTATACATTTCATTAGTTCTTATCATAGCCTAGAATTGAGAGTATACATTATTATTAGCATTGTCATTGTCATTATCAGGATCGAGGGCATGTCATGACACCTTAGTGTTTTTGGTTTTATTTTAAAGGCTTTGTTGGATTTAATGTGGACCTGGGTGGTGATGTTTCTTGGTTCTTTTTGCAGATTTTCGGCCATTCACTTATCCTAAAGTCTTTGAGTTTATCTTATACTATCTTATTATATGTTTAGAATTTATCTAATATTAATGTATTGTATTCTATTGGTTAGGAGCAGGGCGTGGTCTCCGATTCTCATTGGACTTGAGATACTCATCATGACCAGACCCTGGTTTGGCTTGTGGCAAAGTTAGTATCAAAGCCTAGGTTTGGTGTCATTAGGTGTCCACAAGGATATGTTAAAGAGAGTTTCTTTTATGGGTGTGTAGCACGCCATACTTATAATAGAGAGGCTACGAGGTATTTAGGAATATTTCCCTTTTTTGTTGTTCTATTCTGGGATATTGATTCTAAGATCTTGAAATCTTCTCTAATCCCCGTATGTTTGCTTTTCAAATCCTGCCTCCCAGAAGATTTGATGTTTGGGGAAACGCTTTTTTCCCATCTGAGGATAATGTGGATGGAGCTCATCCTACTCAAAGAGTTCAGACCAGATCTAGGGTCGCCGCTTTTAATTGCCCTAGTGGAGTTCCACTAGTTCATTCTATCCTTCCTCCGGCATCTTAAGCTGGCGTGTCTAATGCTAAGTTTTGTCAGTCGATCCATCTGCTTACCCAGTTGGTGGCCTCTCAGATTGAGTGTGTTGCCTTTGTTGCTCCATCCTCTAAGGTCACTAGAGTTGTCCAATTTATGAGGTTAAGTCCTTTGACTTTCACCGGTTCTAAAGTTGTGGAAGATCCTTAAAATTTCATTGATGAGATAGAATTTTTTATGTGTGTTATGCATGCTATTGTTGTGGGGGTATGGAGTTCACCGCTTACCATTTGAAGGATGTGAAATATTAGTGGTATGAGGAATGGGACCAGTCCAGGGTGATCATGTTGAGTCAGCTTTGTGGGATGACTTCTCTAGTTCTTTTCTTGATCACTTCTTTCCTTAGAAGTTGAGGGAGACGAATGCTGAGGAATTTATAAATTTGATACAAGGCAGTGTGGGAGAAAAAGAGTATGCCTTAAAGTTTTAGTGGTTGTCTCGTTATACTCCAGAGTTGGTGTCATCTATGAGTGCTCAAATAATAAATTTGCTTCAGGATTGTCCCGTGAATCGGTATTGGAATACAAATCTACTCTGTTGAATAAAGACATAGACATCTCCAGGTTGGTCGTGTATATGCAACAGGTTGAAGAGGAAAAGAAGAAGCAAGTCGAGATAAGTGAAAGGCAGAGTAAGAAGTTTTAGTATTCAAATCAGAGTGGAGGTCAATAATTGAGTGGTGGAGACAGTGGAAAATGATCTAAAATTAAATAAGGCAATTATGGTTCCTACTTTTTAGCTAGTGCCCCTTATACGAAACCGCCAGGTGATCGTCGTTTTCAGAATAGTGTGGGTTCAAAAGTACAAATACCCAGCCTCAAGCTAGTGGGGAATAGACAATACCATCATATCTCCCTTATGGATTTTACGGTCAGGTGCATCATGGTGTTTGTGACAAGGGAAGGAGAAAGTGTTTTAAATGTAGGAAAATTGGTTATATAAAGAGGGGTCATCTTTCTACGATTGCTTCTAGAAAAAATAAGATTTTTGTTTCTACTTCATCAACTCCAACACCAAAATAAGCCACTTCTGCTTCTGGATTTGACACTGGACAAAATCGTCTGTACGCTCTTGCCACTCACTAGGATTCTGAGGTATCCCCCAAAGTTGTTATTGGTACCCTAAAAAATTTCTCTCATGATGTATCTTTTCTATTTGATCATAAGTGTACCCTCTCTTATGTGACCTTTTATGTGGCTATCCATTTTGGTTTTGGCCCTTAGTGTATTCTTGATCCCTTCTTTGTGTCCACCCTGGTAGGTGACTCTATTTTGGCTAGAAGGGTCTATATGGGTTGTGTGATATTGGTTTGTGGTAGGGAGACCTTGGTGGATCTGATAGAGTTGGACATGTTAGACTTTGATGTGATTTTGGGGATAGATTAGTAGAATTCATTCTATTCATCTCTTGATTCCCAAACCCGAAGGTTCAGTTTCCAATTCCCTAATGAGTTAGTGATCTAATATGAAGTTAGTTCCCTAGTTCCTAAGGAAAGGATTATTTCATATCTTAGAGCCCGAAAATTGATTTCCAAGGGGTACCTCTATCAGTCAATGCATGTTAATGATTCTAGATCTGTAGTTCCTTCCTTGCAGATTGTCCCTATGGTCTGTGAATTCCTTGAGGTGTTCTTTGATGATTTTCCTAGTGTTCCTCCCAATCGGAAAATTGATTTTGGGATAGATATTCTTCCAGACGATCATCCTATTTCTATCCCTCATAACAAAATGACTCCGACTGAATTGAAAAATCTCAAGGAGCAGTTGAATGATCTTTTGGATAAGGGTTTTATCTTCCCCAATGTTTCTCCTTATAGTGTTGTGATTCTATTCGTGCGTAAAAAGAATGGGTCCCTTCAGATGTGCATAGATTACCATCAATTGAATAAGGAGATCTTAAATGAATATGTATCCATTTTCGAGGATTAATAATCTCTTTGATCAGCTTCATGGTGCTAAGTACTTTTCTAAGATTGATCTTCGATCAGGATACCATCAGTTGAATAATAGGGAGGTGAATATCCCTATGGCTGCCTTTCGAACCCGGTATGGTCATTTTGAGTTTAGGGTGACGTCCTTTGGTTTGACTAATGCTCCAACAACATTCATGGATATTATGAATCGGGTATTCCTCCAGTTCTTAGATTTATTCAAAATTATATTTATTGATGATATTTTTGTGTATTATAAGAGTGAGATGGATCATGCCGATCATATCCACCTTGTGTTACAAGCCTAGAAAGATCAGCAATTGTATGCAAAGTTCTTAAAGTGTGAGTTTTGGTTAATTGTTATGACCCATCCGGGTCATATTGTTTCAAGTGAAGGGATTATGATATATCCATAGAAGTTTGCAGTGGTTAAAAAGTTGCCTTGACCCACTAATCCAACCAACATTTAGAGCTTCTTGGGTTTAGTCGATTATTATAAAAGGTTTGTGGAAAGTTTCTCTTCTATTGCTACCCTATTAACTAAGCTGATAGAAGAAGGTGAAGTTCTTATGGTCTAATGCTTGCGAGGGTAGTTTCAAGAAATTGAAGTATAAGTTGACTTTGGTTTCAGCTTTGACTCTACCTGAGGGTTCTAATGATTTTGTTTTCTATTGTGATGCTTCCCGAGTGGGACTGGGTTGTGTGTTGATTCAGCATGACAAGGTGTTTGCATATGCTTTTATACAGTTAAAGGTTCATGAGAAAAATTATCTGACTCATGATTTGGAATTGTTAGCTGTGGTATTTGTATTAAAAATCTGGCGACATTATTTGTATGGGGTCCATATGTATATTTATTTAGATCATAAGAGCCTGCAATATGTGTTCACTTAGAAGAATCAAAATCTATCATAAAGAAGGTGGCTTGAGTTTCTAAAGAACTATGGCATGAGTCTCCACTATCATCTAGGTAAAGCTAACATATTTGCTGATGCTATTAGTAGGTTGTCCATGGGGAGCTATTCCTATGTAGCCGAGGAGAAGTGGGATTTGGTGAAGTTATTCACCGTTTGGATAATCTTGAAGTACATATCTTAGATTCCGAGGATGGTGGTATGATTGTTCAAGAAGTGGATAAGTCATCTCTTGGTGCTGAGGTAAAGGAGAAACAGATTTTGGATTCTATCTTGATGAAACTAAAGAAGAAAGCGAGTAGGCAGAAGGTGATGGCTTTCGAGATTGGTGGTGATGGTATATTAAGGTACCAAGGTAGATTATGTGTTCCAATGTTGATGAGTTGTGAGGAAGAATTTTTGACGAAGCTTATGAGTAGTGTTATATTGTTCATCCTGGTTTGATAAAAATGTATCATGATCATATGGAAATTTACTGGTGGAATAATATGAAGCGTGACGTGGTAAATTTTGTGACTAAGTGCATGGTGTGTCAACAAGTAAAGGTGGAGCGCTTGAGGTCCAGTGGATTATTTTAAGAAATTGAGCTACCGTGGGTGATCCTTCATTGGTTGTTCCTTTGGAAAGTATGGGCATTCCGAATTCCTTGTCTTATGAGAAAGTACCGACGAATATCTTGGATCGCCAAGTGCGTCGGTTATGGACAAAGGACGCATCTTCTCTAAAGGTTCTTCGGAGGAACCAAAAGTATGAGAATACTACTTGGGAAGCCATGGAGGACATGAAGTCCAAGTATCTGTTTGTATTCCCAATTCAAAAAAAATTGTGCTTATGGTATGTGTGATCTTAAAATCTTTGTTTTCTGTCTTTGTTAAAGGTAAGTGTGGGTGCATTTCTATGTTAAATCGTGCTAAGGGATGTCTTGACCCATCATTCGAGTACAAATGATCCTAAGGTGGAGACTGAAACCCCCCAGGTGTTGATCTTTGAGAATTTCTGAAATTTTATCCTCACTGTACTGACTAAGACTTAACCTACTAGTGGTAGGGAGTCTTGATGAGTCGTTGGACTCAAATCATAGTTGAAAAAATGTGTGTGTGGCTAAGTTTTGTTCTGAGTACGTGTAGCTCACTACGAGTCGTAAGGACTCGTTACAAGTCATTTTATGCAAATCCTAGGATTTCTAATGTATACCCTAAATATTTTCTATGTTGACAATGACTGGACCCCATAGTCATAGGGTCCAAATATGTGTCATATTAGTCAAGTCATAGGGCAACAGTGTATGACCATTTGACACTGTCTTAGCTATGTCTAGTGGTGACGAGTCATAATGAATCCCTACGAGTCATAACGAATCCCTACGAGTCGTATAGTGACCCATAGACACCGATGACTAAATATAAGCTTTAATTTGAGGGCACTTTGGACAATTTCCTTCTTACCCAATTAAAACCCCACGTGCATAAAGCACTTACAGGGGTTATTTATCATTCATAATGTGATTAAATACTCTCAGAACTCTCTTAAATTCTCTCAAGCAAGATACTTAGGGTTTTCAAGAAGTAGGTCATCCATGGGCTCAAGGGTTGAATTCTTTTCATAAAACTTGATATTTTAGGCATGTTACTCTTCCCTAATTGCTAATTTTTTAAAGTCATATGTTTAAAATATTGTTCATACGGTATTGATGATAGTTTTGAAACATGGGTTGAGGGTTTTGAATATTTTTTTATGAGCAATATTTCCTATGGTTTTCATATGATTGTTCATATTTTGGTCATCTTTTTAAGCTGGTGGGGTGCATGGGTATGGTGATTAAAGTAGGGGATTGTGATTTCCCCCAACTTATGACTTTTGAAGTGTTAATGACCACAACCCTATATTGTGAATTTGATTTTGAATATGAAAAGTATGCATATTGAAATACTCGTGAACTATTATACAATGTGAAATACTAATAAAGCATAATGATTTTGAATTAAACCTTATGATATTGTGTAATTTCCCAAGCTAGTGCATAATTGAACCAAGGGGGCTTTGAATTTACCCAAATGAAGAAATTACTTCGGCATGTGGATGTTGCCTTGCAAGTGTAGTTGGTATGACGATACCAATAATGTATGCCTAAATGTGTATCTTGATTCAATGAATGGGAATGTGTGATAAATGATTTAATTGGGCTTTAATAAGGGTTGTGTAGCTGAGTAGTGAAAGTGGAGGTCCCGAGTGACCAATACTGGAAACCGCAAATACCTACGTGAGGGTCTACATGATCGGGTGGTTTGAGTCCTCTTTATTATTATCATATAATTAGGAGGTTTAAGTGCAACACCCCAAGTCTGCACACCAGACGTCACATGGTGCTTATGACCACGAAGGAAAATAATCTAACCCATGACTGGTACCTATTATGAGCATAGAATAATAATACTGTAATAATATGGAAGTTAGGCTGAAATGTCATAAGGTTCATAATATGGAACTGATAATAACATCTGAAAACTAAATACTGTCTGAATTAGTCTAGTCGTAAAAGTCTCTAACTGAACTGTCTGAATATGGAGTTGATGGGAAAATCCCCTAGCTAACTCCGACTAATAAAATACTGAATCTATTGTAGTACTGAAATAAAAGAATATCCTTGATAGGTAAGAATTCACTACTGAATCTAATGTTGCTTACTAAATCTGGCTAAGCACGATCAAGAACCTGAGCGTCCGAACCTATGATATGATACAACATAAAGCAAGAAAAGAGTATGCGATCAGTACATAAAATGTACTGGTATGCTCAAAGAGGTAAGGATAATATGCATGGGTTCACATACATGAACAGTGACTGATTGGGTGATATGAATATAACTGAATGAGAGTACATGGATAATTGAAGCTGTTGTAAACACTGATTATGCAATCTGTGCATATACATATATATACTATGTTTGAGATTTATACTGAAACCAAGTACTGAGTTCTGATAACTGAGTAACAAGTATCTGAGATTACTGATAATTAAATTATTGATAACTGGGCGACTAGTTCAGGCAGTCCTAATTCTATAGAACTGAATTGAGTTCTATGCCAAGACTAAAACTAAAATTGTTGGAGGTAATCATCTAACCGACATACCCCTCTTTGAACTGATTGGCGTCCAATCTGTAATTCTAGTTGGAAAGGTGTCAGTACTGTGCCACGGGTATAGATACTAGCTTTGTGGATCCACTTAAATGTTGTCCCGAAGGACTAAGGGTCACCCTCTATTGGAAAGTTCCCTGATGGGAGTGGTATTACTCTCAACTGGTAGGTAAACACCTAATCAACCCTTATTTGTTAGGTTGATATCTTAACCTACGCTAGCTACGTAGTTCTGGAACACAAGGACTGCAACTAAGGATCACACCCTCTATTGATAGGTGATCCCCCATCTTTGGGTTCGCTCAGTGTTAAATCATTCTCCCAACTAAATGAAACTGATTATTAGCCTGAACTGAGTTTTGCTAAGTTTTGTAACTGACTGAGTACTATTGTTTGTAAAATTACTGATACTATTCTATAGATACTATAATTCTAGGTAAATAGCTAGATTTCGGGTATTAAATATCCCTAGGACTCGATAGCATTGATAGTAAAGCATGGCATGATAGTAAAAGAATAACAATAATTGTTTGTTAACAATGCATTCATTTAGACATTTTGTCAAACACTTGAGAGGCATAAACTTGTACATGAATGGGAACACATGATAACATGTCATGATTGCACTATTTAATTCACGTAGGCATTCTAACAGAAACTTGGGGAGCATGATTATTTCACATAATAATAAACATATATATAAATAACATGACTACAATATTCAACTTGTATTTAACAGGAGAATCACATAATTCATCACAAGTGCTATCTTAATTTCATGAAACTGGTAATTAATCATGGATTGAAGACCATATAACAATACACACATGAACACAATCCAACCCAAACATATAATTCATGGAATTGCAATCTTGTATTTTTAAAAAGGATTCTTGGGTTCCATGGGTGGTAAGAACCCATGGATGAACATCTAACATACCTGAGAAATTAACTTCTCAAAGATTCTTAGTAGTGTTCTTGATATATGACTTTGATTCTTGAAGGCTAGGGTTTTTACTATTTTGAGAGAGAATGATCTTCATTTGGGAAAAATTACGTGAATAATGACTTAGCAAGGTTATTAGGAATTAAATCACGTGCTTAGACTGATTAGGACCATGAAAAAAGACTAAATTGCCCTTGAAAAAAATTAAAATTCACGTTACTGGATTCCTGATTTTTTCCTTCACCATGATGCAGTGGCATAGTGGTAAGCCACTGGATTTTGTCGACTAGTGTAGTCCAAGGATGAGTGCAAAAATGCACTTTAGTATGACACGGAGGTATCGTGGAGCCTCACTGGAAAGTGATAATTGCGAAATGGCACTCTAGCGTGACATTTCATTATCGCGTTGACATACTGAAAAAAGCCAATTGGGAGCTGGAACTTCACCGAGATGCACTGGAATTGCGGTGTCTCACTAAAAACTGAGGAATTTCATTTTGACCATCACCGTGATGCGGTGCTTCCAAATTTTACATGTTTTATTAAAAGTGCCATAACTTCTAACCGAATATCGAATTTGGGCAAAATTTATATCGTTGGAAAGCTGACTGAATTTCCTACACAATGATGGGTTTTAAGCTTGAAAATTCTAAGTATTTTTTGAAAGTATATATAGGAATTCTCATATACTAAGAGCTAAACTGATCTAGGAAAATACGGGGTATTACAATATCTCCCCTTTGGGAATATTCGTCCTCGAATGAGACTGATTAAACTGAGAAATACTGATAGACTAAGTTTACATACTAAACATGCTTCACTGAAGGATGATTACATGACTGAAACTACTAATAAACTTAGATTTCACACTGAAACATAACATGGTTGAACTAATTCATAAATGCATGACTATCATGAGAATGATATGCAATGGTAACTAATACCAAGTTCATAACTGTAAATGAACATAGAACTAAGTAAATCTGAGGAAGACTGTTACCTCAAGCTGAGTCTGACTATGTGGAGAAAAAGTGAGAATCCTTAGTTACATATCTGGTTCTGCTTCTCAAGTAGCTCCCTCAATGGACTGGTTCCACCAGAGAACTTTGACCAAGGGACTTCTGTCACACCCCAAATCCCATTGGAGCGGACTGGCACCCGTAGCCGAGGAGGCCCGGGAGAACCCGTTCATAACCTATACTTTCACATTTACATTACTTATGAAAATTAGAAATTTGGGCAGCACTTCGTTGTAAATAGAAGAAAACAATACCTGTATCAGCCCAGCAGACACGCATAAATATATATATAAACAGTAATTGGCCGTCATAGCCATCACGTCTATCAACCAAACACTCCTATGGCTGTACAATATGTCTACAAAAGCCTCTACATAGAAACACAACTGAGTTAGGGTCGGACACAAACACCCGCCCACAAAAGACTTTTATACAAATACCAAAAATACATATAGACACGACTTGGGATGCCCCAAAACAACTGGAGCTCACCACTAACAACAGAATGTCCTGGCTCTTACTGCGGAGGTGTACGACCTGAAGTACCTGTTCCTGCAGGCATGAATACGGGTCCCCCGTGAGGGACGTCAGTACAGAAATATGTACTGAGTATGTAAGGCAGTGAGTATCAAGATGAGATACAAAAGATCAACAGAACCCAGATACCAGTGAATAAACAGTATGAGTAGACCACACTTAAAAGAGCTGATGGGATACCTGCACATTACTTTCATATCATTACTTCCTGTAATCCTTATCAATACATCAACATATGTTATACAATGGCCAACTAATCAGTGGTACTAATAAAATGCATCAGGGACCACCCCTGGAATAGCATATATACATAAAATTTATAATATAATGGCCAACTGATCAGTGGTACTAATACAATACATCTTATGATCAATTTAAAATACAGACATTCCATTTCTTAATTCAATTAATCTTTGAGATTGGTTACTTTGTGGTCACGCCTTATGGAACTTGAAACCAGGATACCTCAATAGGAAAACATGTAAATAGGTAATCAATATCATGAAAATGAAGTAGAGAATCATGGATACCTCATTAAACCATTTCGGAGTCAACAATAGTATATGGACATTTTTTTGACTAGCCGGACATCTTAAAAGTGAAAACAAGTTCAATTGGTAGTGTCGAAGATCATATGATGTTATTATGTGTCATGTGTCATAGAAAAATGTTGGAAGCTTACTTGAGAGTGCCATGGGTCATTATTCATGCCAAAGATTAGATAGAGTATGTCTTACATACCTTGATATAACCACTTCAATACAAGTCCAACTTGGCTTCCCGTACTCTTCGAACACTTATCTACAGTAAGTCATTTGTGGCAAACTAGTATTAGCAACCAAACCTTACCATTTAGGTATTAACTTCACCAAATAATGTCTAGGAAGTAATCCTGTAACTCATCAATAAGAGTGCTACATACATCTTCTTATACTCTTATTACATTCACATATCATGCATTTTCATCAAATATCCCTCAACATCACTCTTAGCCTTTATTTCCCTTCTTAATCACCATCCAATACCAACATGATCACTGGGCATACATAACCACTAATATAATGATATATCACCACAATTAATCCTCCATAATCCAATACAACAACTTCCATAATTTACTACTAACAATTTATACAAAACAATTCATAACTATGTTTCTAGTTATCTTCCAACATCAAGACAATACTCATAATCCTTTATCAATACTTATTCAAGGATAAGAATCAAGAATAAACAATATTCATACCTTGACAATGAACTCTTGCATTTATAATCCTCCTTACATAACCATGGGGTGCTTCTCGAAGCTTTCGAGATGGTGAACACAACTACGGAACCAATTCGAATTTTCTACGGTTGAATCAAAAAATATTTAAAGTTGAAATTAGGATAGGGTTTCACCTTCTCTTAATAATTGGATGACATATGATATATATGAGGCTAAGTGTAGGTTTATAAAGATCCATTTTCATCCAAGAGGTAATAGAAAATGACCATTTTGCCCTAAAAATTTAAATAAATCCGAATCTGTCCCCAGTGGACAGTTTTGACAGGCTGAAGTAAATCGATCATAACTCTTTGCTCCGGTATCGGATTTGGGTGAAAACAATTGCATTGGAAAGATAATTCAAAGGGATTTCATTTTCATATAAAGTATACCACCCATTTCTTCCTGTACAAGGAGTTATGGTCGTTTAAATTTGACCCAAAAATCTGTCCCACAATTCTGTTTTTTTTTTGATAGGCTGTAGTAAAACGGGTATAGCTCCTTACTCAGACATTGGATTTGGATGAAACCAATTTCATCGTAAATAAGACTCTCGAAGACTTTCGTCGATATATAGCAGCTCACACAGTTATTTTTGTACAAGGAGTTATGATCGTCTAAAGTTGATCCAAAAAAATAATTGCCTAGCTGCAGTAATTTTCCTGCAGATTTACTGTTCACAGGCTTCCCGGCCACCATTTTGAAATTTCGAATGTGCTCGCTTATATGAAATACTCCTCTGTTTTGGGCAAAATTTATATCGTTGGAATGCTTATTTCAATAGCTACACATACAACTATTTACGGGATACTCCGGAACACCATAAACTTAATTTAACCCATACGCAAGCCTTTAGGACTCCATATAATTGCGATAAGTGTACGAAAAAATTTACGGGGTGCTACAACTTCTTTGTTCCTTAGTCTGCGAATATGAAGACCAAGGATTTGGACTGGAACCTCTTCAAAAAAGAGATAATTCTAAATATCTACACCCTCTAAGGGGACTACAACTGCTGGGTCACCAATGCATTTTTTTAGCAAGGAGACTTAGAATACTGGGTGCACTGAAGCTAAGTCTGAAGGCAACTAAATCTTGTAAGCTACCTTTTTGAAATGGATGAGAATCCTATAAGGACCGATATATCAAAGACTGAGCTTCCCCTTCTTGCCGAACCTCTTCACTCCCTTCATGGGAGAGATTTTTAAGTACACAAAATTGCCAATCTTAGACTCAAGATCCTTTCTCTTCACATCTGTATGTGATTTCTATCGTCTCTGGAATGCCTTAAGCCTTTCTCTGATCAACTGAACTTTCTCTAAGGTATCAAACACTAAATCAGACCCTATCACTATAGCCTCACCTACCTCGAACCAACCAATTAGAGATCTTCATATCCTACCATAAAGAGCCTCAAATGGAGTCATCTGAATACTAGAATGATACTTGTAATTATATGCGAATTTGATCCAAGGCAAGTGTTCATCCCAACTACCTTTAAAATCAAGAATGCAAGACCTTAACATATCTTTTAAAGTATTAATATTCCTTTCTGCTTAACCATCTGTCCAAGGGTGAAAAGTTATATTGAGTTGAGCTTGGGTACCAAGACCCTTTTGGAAGGCTTTCCAAAAATAAGAGGTAAACTGGGTACCTCTATATAAAATGATAGATACTGGGACTCCATATAACGTAAACAACTCTTTGATATAGAGTTTGGCATAGTCCTCGGCTAAGTAGGAAGTATGGACTAGCAAGAAATAAGCAGATTTGGTAATCTTGTCTACAATAACCCAAATTGAATAATGTTAATGACGAGTACGAGGTAAACCCATCACAAAATCCATGTTCACTTTTTCCCATTTCCACGTGGGAATACTGAACTCCTGCATGGACCCATTAGGATTTTTAGTTTTTTTATTTTCTAGTTATTGACTAGATTTAAAGAATTACAAAAATTTTTATCTTTGTTTATGTTCATTGTTTGTTGGTTTCTATCTAGTAGGGGCACACTTCACCCACCCTTTGATTTTTATTTTTGGTTCTTTTTCAAGGGGGATACCTTTGACCCCAGTATCTCTTTTTGATTTTTAGGAGTAATTTTAAAATTTTTGCTATTAGGAATAAAATAAGATGTTCTTGTTGAGTGTTTTGTATGATTACATTATGCAAGTTGGTTTTGAATATAAAAGCATGCAAAATGAATTGAATGAATATTTTTTTTGCACCTATCTATAAACTCTGTGATATCCCTCTTCATCCCATTCTATCAATAGATCTCCTATAAATTACGGTATATCTTAGTATCCCCTGGGTGAATAGAGTAACGCACACTGTGTGCTTCAGCAAGAATTCATTGCCTCAAGTCATCTACACTTGGCACACATAACTGACCCTGGCAATGCAACACACCATCTCTCCCTTGGGAGAAAACCTCTACTTTCTAATCTTTGACTGACTCTTTCAACTTAACTAGACTAGGATCTATATCCTACTTTTCCTCCACTTCAGAAACCAGTGATGATTCTGAACTATTTTGCACCCACATACTACCCTGTAATGAATTTACTAAGTGGGAACCTAGTTAGGCAAGATGATAAACTTTCTGAACTAACTTCGTTTTTCCATTCTCAACATGAGTAATACTACCCATAGACTATCTACTGAGAATATCTGCCACTATATTGGCTTTGCTCGGATGATATAGAACACTCATATCATAATCTTTCAATAACTTTAACCACTTTCTCTGATGAAAATTAAAATCTTTCTAAGAGAACACATACAACAAGCTTATGAGATCTGTGAACACATAAACATGTACCCCATAGAAAAAATGCCTCCAAATTTTTAAGGCAAACATAATAGCTACTAATTCAAAATCATGGGTAGGGTAATTCTTCTCATAGGGCTTACGTTGTCTTGAGGCATAGGCTATGACCTTACCTCTTGGCACTAGGAAAAAATCCAAACCTACTCTAGATACATCACAGTACACAACAAACCCATCTAAACCATCTGATAACATCAAAATTGAGGCTGTAGTGGGTTGGGTCTTCAACTCCTGAAAACTCTTCTCACAAGAATCTGACCATTGAAACTTGACTTTCATCTGAGTCAATCTGTACATGGAGAATGAAATAGATGAAACCCATTCAACAAACCATCAATATTAGCCAGTTAAACCCAAGAAACTCCTAATATCTGGTTGAGAAATGGGTCTAACCCAGTTGCTCGCTGCCTTGATCTTTTGAGGATCAACTATAATGCCATAACCAGAAATAATATGACTAATTAATGCTACTGACCTTAACCAATATCCGTACTTACTAAATTTGGCAAATAATTGATGGGATCTGAGAGTCTGAAGTACGATTCTAAGGTGATCTGCATGATCATTTTCGCTATGGGAATAGAAAAGAATATCATCGATGAATACTGTAATAAAAATTTCCAAGTACTACTTGAACACGCAATTCATTAAGTCCATGAAGGCTGTTGGGGAATTTGTGAGACCAAAGGACATGACTAAAAACTCGAAGTGACCATACCGAGTTTGAAAAGTAGTTTTTGAAATGTCACATACTCTGAGCTAATGATAGCCTGATCTGAGGTCTATCATAGAAAAGTAACTGGCGCCCTAAATTTGGTCAAAAAAGTCATCGATTCTAGAAAATAGATATTTGTTCTTAACTATAACTTTGTTCAACTGACAGTAGTTTATACACATTTTGATTGAACCGTCTTTCTTATGCATGAATAAGAATAGCGCACCCTACGAGAAAACACTGGGTCTGATGAACCCCTTGTATAAAAGGTCTTTTCACTATGCTTTTAACTCTCTAAGTTCATCTAGATACATTCTGTATGGTGGAATAGATATAGGCTGAGTGTTTGGAAGGTCTATTCCAAAGTCAATGTCTTTTTTGGAAGGAACTCTAGCAAGATCCTCGGGAAACACATCTGAGAATTCATTTACTACTCGAACTGACTCAAGACTAGGATTCTTTGTAATAGAGTCTTTTACTCACACAAGATGATAGACACACCTTTTGGATATCATATTTTTCGCTCTAAGGTATGAAATCAACTAACCCATAAGCATTGTGGTACTACCCCTCCATTCAAGGACTAGTTCATTTGGAAACTGTAAATGAACAACTTTGCTTCTATAGTCAACTGAGGTATTGCACGAATGGAGAAAATCCATGCCGAGATTGATGTCGAAATCCGACATCTCTGAATCTACTATGTCTGCTGAAGTGAATTTCTGAGATATCATAACCGGACAGTTCCTGTATACCCACTGGGCTATGATAGACTAACCCACTAAGGTAGAAATTGAGAAAATTTCTGTTAAGATTTTGGGTCTGACTTTAAAGTTGACTGTTATGTAAGGAGTTACAAAAGATAGAGAACTTTTTTGATCTTGTCGGGACTGAAGTGCATAGAGCCTATTTGGGTGTTGCCTACTGGTGGCACTAGAAGTGGCACCCTATCGATCGGGCGATCGAACTGAGCTGAGGGAAAATTGTACTGACCCTGTGAACCTAGTTGAGGATGATCTCTAATTTTATGGCCTGGATTTCCACACCCAAAACATACATCTCTACTAGCTCTGCAGACACCCTCATGGTTTCTGCCATATTTTTGGCAAAGAGGATTTGTTCGAGCACTGCTGACACTACCCTAAGATTTAAAGTCTTGTGCCCTATCTTTGTTACCATTTTTAAACTTAGGTACTGGAGAACTAGCTGAGAATGAAACTGTAACTGAAGATTTTGGACAAAACTGGGAATGGTTACCGCCTTTGACTTAGGCTGACTGAAATTAAAGCTATCTGTTCTAGCTCTCTTATTTTCCCTCTCTCTTTCTCTTTATTCTTAAACTCCTTTATCTGCTAAGCATGGACCATTAGCCTAGGTATGTCCATCTTCTTAATTAACATTACAGTTCTGAACTCTTTGACCACACTTTCTTACATCCCAGATACGAACTTGCTCATTTTGGACCTATTGTCTGCTACTACATAGGGATCATACCTGGCTAGCAGAGTAAACTTGAGGGGATACGCTTTCACACTCATGTTGCCTTGCCTAATATTGATGAACTCTAACACCTTGGCTTTCCTCAAAGCTAAGGGAAAGAATCTATCTTGAAAAGCAGTAGTAAACTCCTCCCATTTTATGGTACAGAAATGTCTATACTTTTCTTTTAGAGGCTATGAGGAATTTAAGAAAAGTTTTCTTTCTTTCATACTCTAGATCATGCAGTAAAGTTATTCCTTCAGAAACTCCTATCTACTCATGTGTTACCCCAAAATTCTTCATCTATGACTTGTTCTTGAAATAACATTATTAGCAAGATCCAGTTCCTCCCCAGATAATGCTTTAAGACATACTAGCAGAAGTTTTAGAAGTCACCCAAAGGGCTTGAGAGGAACTCCCTAGTGTATTAAGTTCCTTAAGTCGAAAGTCTATGTTCTTATCCTTATGACTTGTTCAGTTGAGACAGAATTAGATATGTATTAAGATTGCTCATTGACCCTTTCCCTATAGATAGTGTTCATGAGAAAAGATACTGTAAACCTAGACTGTTAAATATAGTATGCATTTGAGGTATATTATGAACCTCAAAGTTATGATTTATAAATAGTAGAACCTTATTATAGTTGTAAGTATGGGTATAGGAGAGTAGTGACAAGAAAAACGGGAATGACAATTCATAGAAAGTATAAAGATAACCTTATGCATGATTACGAGTTGTGTTAAGGTGATATCTCCTTGTGTGTTAGTTTAATGAAGGTTAAAGAGGGAGTTATTAGTTAAGGTGAATTGTTGCTTGCATAGAGTCTAAAAGGAGTTATTGATCGTATTTATAGTTCTTGAAAAAATATAGGGTATTAATGAAGTGTTTGATGGTTTAGTATCATTAATTTAGGCTTCCCTTGAGGTTGTAAGAAGGAGTTCAGTTAAAAATCATAGAGCTATGATAGTAATTTAGGTATATAGAAGGGTAAATAGTGATGATGGCTAGAACGAGGATGTACATTATAAATAAGATATAACATATGGTTATGATCGGTTATTGTTGTTATGAGATTCTACCGTACTAGTGTTTTTTGATGTTTTATTTCATAGATTCCAAGCGATAATTGTATATGAGGTTGGGTTGTTGAATTATGTTATCACTAGACATTAAGTTTAAACAGTTGAGGGTCATTAAAGTGGATATAATGATTTCTTGGTTAGTGATGCTAGTTATATGAAAGTGATCTAGTAGGCTTGAACAGTGTATGCAAGAAGTTTAAGTTCAATTATCTATAATTAAGTATGATGTTGTAGGTATGATGAAGGAGTATGCCCAAGGCGATATGGTGTTGCATTATTTCCAAGGTTATTATATGTTGTATGTGATTAGTAGTACCGTTGAGTTGCTAAATGGAAGGAGATAAAGAGTTATGGGTACATTATGTTGAGCCTTTTTGGTGTGATCTTGATTCTCATGGTTTAGAAATACAAGTTTAGAGATGTGATATTAGTAATCTCTGACAAAAGTAGTTTGGTTTATTAAGGATTGATGATATCCGTGTTAAGTGTTAGAATCTATGTTTGAATCTTTGAGGATTGAGCAAACAGAAGTAAGAGTTGAAGCTCTAGGTGGTGTGAAATCAGGATATAGTGTTACCCATGAAGATTCTAAGTTAGTAAGAGTTCAAGATATTATGTGATTACTAGTGGAGCTATAGAAAGATAGATATGTACCTCGGGAGGAAGTATTGGAAGTGGGTTTTACACTTCAAGTGTAGTCTTTCAAAGTAAGTTTATTGTTTGCGTGTATTGTTATGTTCCAGGCTCTAGAGAGCAGTGAGCATGGTTTATTTTAGATTTTAGTAAGAGTACCAAAGACTTAGAGTGATGTCTTAAAGCTAAGGAAGAGATGATTCCAAAGTCAGATTTCGAGATTTTAGTAAGTGATGCCAGTGTAGTGTAGAAAGTCGGTAAGAGAGGATAATGCTCGACCCATTCTCATCTCAGTACAAAGTTTCATACATCAGTTATTCCAATATTTATTCATGACTCATGTGTTATTTCCCTAACCATAGCTCATGTTCATACATATAATAGAGAGTCATCTACTTTCCCAATTCCTAGTAACAGGAGTTCTAGTTCATCCCGCAATTGGAATCATATTTCATAAGTCATGAACTCTAAATTCAGGTCATGCATATCATGACTCATGTTCTCATGCTTTATAGTATGTTTAGTTCCAGTACTCCTTCAATACCCTTAACGATTAGCAAAATTCAGAGTTATATCATTTACGACCTCAGATTAGATCTCCTTATTAAATCCATATCGTGAATACTCTATTCTGCAGGCCTCAGTATGGTGTCAAGTTATGCTTAGTATCCCTTTATGTTTTAGACTCTATATTTCACCAACCTTGCAGTGACCTTCCCTCATGTCAAGATAGTGATGATGAGCAATTGTGTGGATGAGAGATAGTAAATATGTTATGTTTGGGAAGATTGTTGTAAGTTGGTTTTATGTAAGTCTATAAGTTTGAAAGAATTTTTTAGGTGAAGTTTATTTTCTTGTGTATGACTTGGTTAGCTGAGAATACTTTATGTGTGTCATCCTAATAATTGAATAGTGCATGGAAGTTATTATTGATAGAGGTATTGAAAAATATGGGAGAGATGCTCTTATGGGTATTTGTTTAGAAGTGCATGTGTGGCTATGAGAATAGGCTTGAATGTTATGTTGGTATCTATGGGGATAGGTGTGTTGTGCATTAGAGGATTTTTAGTAAAAGGTTGGATTTAGTTGTTAAAGTCATAAGAAGAATCATCGTAGAGTGAAAAGTTATGACAATGCTTAGGGTATTGAATCCGTGGTTCAAAACTAGTATTATGGTGGTACCTTGTTATTTCGAGTTAGGTTTGACCATGATGAGAGAAGTTAGTACATTTTAGACTTTAGTAGACAGATTTATCAATGCCATGTAAGAATTATAAATTGAAATAAGTGACTATCATATTTAAGGGAATAGCATAGTTGAGGAAGTGTTGGAGAAGTGTTGCTAAGCTTGAATACAAGATATTGCATTGCTTGAGGCCTTGTAATTCTCTCCTAGCTTATGATTTATAAGTTTATGTTCCATGCTATAGAGCCGTCGCAATGTTGTAATTCCATACTCTGATGTTTTGTTCAGATCATGGCCGGAGTTCTTTGCTCCCGAATACAATTTGAAATTTCTTAGAATAGTATTGAAGAAATACTCCATCAGCGTATGAGCGTTCCGTAAGATTTAGTCCATATAGCCAGCAATCCAGCTTAACAATTTGACAGATAAATTTCCATAGTTTTCAATCTTTTAATTTAGTCTAGTCTTACTACCTCAGTATGGCCATTTCAAGAGGTAGTTTGTTTGTATATATGTAAATTGAGGATCTATCTCAGTATATTTATCATGCATCAGTTTCATATTCAGATATTAAGTCATGATTTAATTCATAAGTATCCTGCGTATCATCTCATTCTTTTCCCAGTATCTCAACAAAGTCAGTATCATTCAGGGACGAACGATCCCAAGGGGGAGATATTGTAGTGCTTGAGTTTTTATGGATTTTTTAGGTTGTAAACCTCTCATCTTTTTCCTTACAAAATTAGATCCAGCCTAAAGAAATAGTTGCCCCTTAGTTGTCTCTCTCGTTTTGATCTCAGCCAAATAGCTATTTTTATAAAAGCTCATGCACTCACAGATCAGTTCAGTAGCCCACTATGTTAGGATTCAGTTATGCAGTTTATTTAAGTTGTGAATGATATCTTATAGCCTTAGATTCCTCATAAATTACAACCTTATTAGCCATATTCGAGGACGAATGTTCCCAAGGGGGAGATATTGCAATACCCTATATTTTTCCTAGCTTAAAATCATTCCTACAATGTTAAAGGATAGCTTCCAAAATGAAAAATATTTATTCCATGTGGAATTTTCAAGATTTCAACTTTCCATTGTGTGGAAAATTGAATAAGCTTTTCATCGATACCAAATTCGCCAAAATCTGACACTCGGTGAAGGAGTTATGGCATTTTTAAGTTGACAGTGTGCTACGTGAACTCTCAGCGCATCGCAGAGGAGGCAAAAATGGAAATAGTCAATTCCAGTGGACCTCCGTGATATTGGCACATCGCAAAGTGGTCTATTTTCCCAATTGTCAAAATTCAGTAGCCTAACGAGATACTAACGCATCATGCTAGTGGCTGAAATAGCAATCTAGGGGCACCACAATTGTGGCGCATCGCGATGAATGCCCAGTTCCCATTCGTCCTTTTCTAGTGAGCCACCACGGTAGTGGCGCATCATGGTGGCCCAGTAAATTGAGATTTTTGGTCATTTTTTCAGTTCCATTTGGGAGTTTAGAAAGGTATTTTGGTCAATACCCAAGCCCCCAATCCATCCAAACATAAGAATTAAGCCTATCCTAAGCACATTAGGATTATATTCATCAATTTTCTCTCAAACAAAAACTCTAGATTTCAAAGCTCCTTCTCCAAAAATCAAATTCCACCATGGTTTCTCCAAGAAAGCTTAAGATTGGGGATTCCCAAGGCAAGATAATCAAGAATCTATATTCAAGAACTTAAATAGGAATAAATAGATCAAGTTTCTTCATCTAATCTTCAATCAAGGTATGTGGGGTTATGAACAAGGATACTCTTTTCATCCTTGTGCCCAAAACTCATTTTAAATTACAAAGCTATTTGATTTTATATGATTTTCCATGAAATTGAAACTAGGGTTCATACCCAATGTTGCCATTTATAAGGTTATGAGATTTCAAGTGAATTATAAGTTGAATTGCATGTTTATTTTCATATTTTCATGCTTATTGCAGAAATTTTCAGATTTGGAGACGAATTATCATTGTTCTTATTTTCAAGCATCATTATTATGATATTTTGATATGAGTTTGATACATGGGTTTAAGCCCCAAGTTTATATGTTGAGATTTTGAGAAAAGTGATGCTTTAAGCATCTTATGAGCTGATTATATCATATTTACAATAAGGTTTTGATCTTTTGATCCTCAGATAAGTTTTGGAATCCACTTTACAGATTATAGAAAGCAAAATAGCTTCATTTACAGATTTATTCAGATAAATACATAACTGGTTTCATAATAAACCCTTATGTGAGTTTTGAAGTGGATTTCCACAAGATGAGTGTAGCAAATTAAAGGGAGTAGTATTTAGCACCGAGTTGGGTATGATTCCAAGGTATTATTCCCTAATACTACGTGCCACCGTAGGATTGAGATGCGATCGTCCAGAAAAAACTCTCATCAAGAAAACATCCCACAAAAGGGTTCAAGAAATGCAAGTGAAAATAAGATGGGTTGTTGGGCATTGTTAGAGCTACTAGCTACAAAATGGATGATTTGGTGGCAGATCTCGATGATAAAAACATACCAAAGAACTACATGGAGAAATTTTACTTAGTTTGGTTTGTCCATTCCGTTTTATTTGCAAGAGATGTTAGGAAAGTCATAGAAGATGATTTGTTGGCGCTTACTGATGATTTTGACAAATTTAACAATTATCCCTGTGGATATGACAGCTACTACTTGACTGTCGAATATTTACTGAAAATGTTATCCCCAAAGAAGACCACATTATATCGCTTTCCTTGGGCTTTCATGGTAAAATTGATCACTATTTTTACTCATCTATTAATTTATATTGAATAAATTTATTATGACTTTTTTTGCTTGCTTCCTGTTTATATTTTTTAGGCTTGGGAATGTGAAGCCATTCCTCTCCTTCGAAAACAGTTCATGGTTTACCCGGATGAGGTTTCTCATCCAAGGATCCTTAGGAGGTTGGCTGCAAATGAAGTAAAAATATTAAGGAGGCTGCGGATCTCTTTAACCCTCCGAATGATGCAGTATATCTTATTTCAACTAAAATAATTTGCCTCAAAGAAAGATATTGAAATATATATGCCATCTGTTGCGATAGATGGGTCGTTCGTTGCAATATATTACCCATCAATAACAACTGGTGCAACAAATGGGTAATCTATTACGAAAGACGATCCTTATTTCATAACAAATTAACTATTTGTTGCTCTGATTCTCTGAACCTGACTCAACAGATTACCCATCTACTGTAAATTAGTCAACAGATAAGTAATCTAATGAGACATATTATTAATTTGTTGCGACATTCAGATCAGCTATTACGGCAGCTAGATTGACTATTGCATAAGTTGGCTATTTTAATATGTAACCCAACTAACTATAAATTATTATTATATGATTTAAATGCCTTCTGTCTTTTTTATAGGTTGTGTATCCTTGGATTGTGCCTACTGTTGATGAGTTGGGGATGACTTTTTTTCTTACTCTAGGTTTTTCTGATACAAAAGAAGACCCAATGATAGAGTTAATAAAGAAAGAATTGGTTTGATCAACATCCATAAGAAGAGCAGTTAGGAAAGGTCAACCCAATCTTGAAGCTCTTCACAACCAACCTACTGCAGCAGATCCAGGTGCTTTTTCTGGGGTGTTACTGGTGGAGTTGTTGATGATGGTGGCAGCCATCCTGATGCTGCTGCTACTACAAGTCCTGATTATGATCATGTTGGTGCTATAAAAAAATATATATTTAAAAACACCCCTTGCACAGTTCCCTTTTACCTCTACACCAATCCCTCCCACCCTTGCAGTGGTCCCTCTTACCCCTCTTCACCTTCATGTATGCAAAGTAGGTAAGGAGAGAGAGGAAAAACTTTTTGAAAAACTAGAGGATATTGCTGAAGCTTTCAAGGAGTTGAAATCCAAGAAGGGTGTCATACCATCCAAGAAGGTGAGGGAGCCATACACTCCTATAGTGGTAGTTATGAGGAAGACAAGAAATATTAGACAAATACTCTCTATTATGAAAACAACAAAAATTACAACTCTTCCTACTCCAAGATTTGTTGAAGTTCAGGGGCCGTTGAAAAAGGTGGACATATACGTGGCACTTGGTGACGAGGAAAAGAAGAAACTGGAAGAGATCATGAACGATGAGACAAAACCTCCAGAAGAGTACACAATGCATTCATTTAACGCTGAAGACTTCATGAGTATGACAAATATGCGTGTGTGGTACGTGGACAATGTAAGTTTACTTTTAATAACCTAGACTTCCAATTTACTCCATGAAGAAGAAGCTACACAACAGATATGTAATTTGTTGCAACAACTGGGTATTCTCTTGCAACATAATACACATCTCTTGCATAAGTTACGTTAGTTGGGTAATCTGTGAACAGATTTAGAGAACCCTATGCAACAAAATCTTTCCACTGTGCTCTTATTCTTTACAATTATTAACCTATTTAAAAATTATCTTCTTATTCCACAGTATGTTAATAAAATTCTTTGCCTCATCAGGGGAAAGCAATTAGCGTACTCGGATGCTTATGATGCTGCTGAATGGACCTCAAATTCTACAAGTATTTCAAGGACAGGTGCAATGATATCTGTGGGTAGGATGGTCCCTATGTTCGGAGATTTGATAAGTTGGTTTTTACGTTCGAATGTGACAAACATGTGATTAAATATGTTAGAGGGAAGAGGCCATATCCACATGGCAGGAGCTGAACCAAGGAAAAGAGAATCCTTGTAGTCATGAACATGGAAGTCAAACATTTTCTCCTTGTTGAGATTCTACTCTACTAGGAAAAGATTAAGGTTTATGACTATACTTAACTGTCTTCAACGAGGACACGTTTTTAACCCACGTGAAGCTACTCTTGAAGTTGTTCCCCAAGTTGCTGACGCAGAGTAAGCTGATGGATCATTTTCTAGTGGAAGTATTGAGGAAGGAATCATGGGTTTTGGGAGGTCAAAATAAGAATATTCAGCTTAAAAAAATAGAATCGGTGTAGTGTGTAGGCCGTAATCGCTTTCATACATCGTGTGTTTGCTTACCGGTACAGAAATGACTGGTATATGCGACGCTGTTGTGGGAAAGATGCAAGAGGTCTAGGATTATGGGGTACTGACTAAATGGTTGGAGCCCGTGTATACAGAAGAATATGTACAAAGACAGAAATGAACACGATAAGAATTTTTTATTTCAAGCCACTTTACTTTACATATAGTGGCAATAATTTTTATGTTTGGCGAAAGTTGAATTTTTATAATGCAATAGATTTTATATCTGTTGTAATAGATATAATACCTATTGTGATAAATTAATTATATATTAGAATAGGTTGGTCATCTGTTGCATTATGCAAATGTTTCCCAATCTGTCTGTCGCAACAGATATATAATTTGTTGCAACATATAATCTAGTTGTTGCAACTGATAGGTAATCTGTTAGAACAAATCAAGAAAGTAGGAAGACCTATTATATAATTTTCAGTAGATGACCTAACTAAATAGTTGTAGTCTATGTATAAATAAGAATATGTTAAAAGACAGAGACGAACACGATAACAATTTTTTATTTCAAGCCACTTCACTTCACATGTAGTGGCAGTAATTTTTATGTCTGGAGAAAGTTGAATTTTTATAATGCAACAGATAGTATATCTATTATAACAGATATAGTACCTGTTATGATAAATTGATTATCTTTTGGAATAGGTTGGTCATCTGTTGCATTATGCAGATGTTTCCAGTTTGCCTGTCGCAACAGATATATAATCTGTTGCAACTGATAGGTAATATGTTGGAGCAAATCAAGAAAGTAAGAAGAGCTATTATATAATTTCCAGCAGATGACCTAACTAAATGGTTGGAGCCCGTGTATAAAGAAGAATATGTACAAAGATAGAGACGAACACGATAACAATTTTTTATTTCAAGCCACTTCACTGTACATGTAGTGGCAATAATATATATGTATGGCAAAATTTAAATTTTTATAATACAACAGATTATATATCTGTTGTAACAAATATAGTACCTATTATGACAGATTGATTATCTGTTGGAATAGGTTGGTCATCTGTTGCATTATGCATATGTTCCCAGTCTGTCTGTCGCAATAGATACACAATCTGTTGTAACATATAATCCATCAGTTGCAACTAATAGGTAATCTGTTGGAGAAAATAAAAAAAGTAGGAAGACCTATTATATAATTTTCAGTAGATGACCTACATGTTGCATCTCATGTTGCAACATATGTCTAAATCTATTTGATAAAATATGTCATCTGTTGCAGCAGATGTATTATCTGTTGTGATATTTGAATCTAGTATTCCATTTCAATTAACATGTTCAAAATTAAGGATTAAATTATATTCATAGACAGCATAAAATAAATTGAAGCCTTCGAAAATTACATGAAATAACTCAACAAATAAATGAAATGTAAAAAAATGATTATGGGTACAAATGATCTACTCTACAAATAAATCAACAACTTAAACCAAGGAGGATAGGTTATTACATTGACGGACTCAAGCTATAAAGATCAACTCAATATGGACAACTTGTTCTTCATCCGGTACTACAGAATTTGGCTTTGGTCGTCATGGATCTTTAATGTCGCTTGCATACGACATCTGAGCTTTCACTTCTCTGTATTTCCATAAAAGAGCAGCATATATTTTTTGAAGTAATCCGACATCAAGTCCATCATTTGGTACTTGTAATCCATCACTCAAATACTCAGTGTAGGCGGCAACAAAAAAACCACAATCCCTACGTTTTAAAAAAAATAGATAATCCATATCTTGAAGTTCATGTAAGCGTTGTGAAATTTGTGAAATGAAACTGTGAAATAGATTATCCCAGTATGCTTCAATCATCGACCAATCAGTACAAACTTTTTAGTCCAAAAAGTCACCCATTCGAGGTAAGTAGGCAATATTTTAGCCAGATTTTATATCTCAGATGATGGCCCAAAACTTCTACTTCACGACATCTAGTCATAAACTCAAATGTACCTCTCTTTTAGAACGACGACAGCCAACACCTAATGGAATTCATCACCATAATAGATAGGTATGTGCATTTCGTCGACCAAATGCCAAGGTAAGCTAGCTAGAATGCTAAAACCTTTGATAATATTGATTAAGCATTTCTTATTTGGGGAAACTTTTGGATGTTGTTGACAATACCTATCGTAGGCAATATTGAAGTAACCTTTGTACAAACAATTTCCCATCGTGTATGTTTATTGTTCTTGTATTTGCAACTTGGCCTTCTTTCGGAGATAGTAAAAAATGACATTAATGGGCTGCACATATTATTAAATATTTTGAATTACGTGATGAAAAAATTAATACGCAGATGCAGTTAAATAAAGTATTAATTAATAGTAATATGTATGATATTTAAATCTCATCATTCCAGTAAGTTTGGGACTATGACATCAAATAGAACCAATTCTTCATTCCGAGATGTGCAACAACAAAGTCGAACATATCAAAACCAAAACTCGATTCGTTCACTTTGTAGTGTTCATCATTTTATTTTCTACATGATGATTTGTATGTGTTAATGTCATGTTCTTACAACAAGAATTGTATAAACGAATATCTTTAAAATTAATTTATGTACCTACCGGCATGATGCTTTAAAAGCCCATTGGCAATTCATTCTGAATAATCGTTGATCAACTATGTTAGTTTTTTGGAGCCTTGTCCGAGATGCTGAAGCCTTCAAACGAGTAATTCTTCCGTTCTCCTAAACTGACAGGCTCTATTGTTTCTTCTTCTTTGGAAGTAGTTGATGGATTATCAACTGTGATATTATGCTCTTTAATAGTAACTTCTACTGTGGCTCTACTTGGAAAGCCAGAATTGTCAATGCTAATTACAAATATACAACAGATTGCCCATGCAATAGATGAGTCTTATGTTGCAACAGATGGATAATTTATTGGGATAAATTCGAACAGATAAATCAGAGAAGTACGATAATTTTGAATAGATGACCCATCTATTACAACATAAGACTCATCTGTTGTATTAGATAATTCATCTGATGCAATATGTTAGACAATAGTTGCAACAGATGTATATATTTGTTTGATAATTTTCAGCAGATGTATCACCTATTGAAACTGATATGTGCTTGTTTTTTTGTTGGAATAGATGATTTACATTAACCTTATTCAACTTATGCTTCTCTCTTGTGGCCCTTGCACACTGAACAATGGTGCAAGACAAAGACAGAGGCATTGCAATTTTGCTTTTTTTTATGCTTGATGATGCCTTGGAAATATCTTTCCTTTTTCTCTTATCTACCTCGATATCTAGTGGAGTGTATGGATATGAAATCCTCTTTGATGAAATGGCACCCCTCTTTGATATTATTTCCTTTACAGAAGCAGTTAGTTCATTAATAACATTAATTACTCCATCATGTTTTGCCTTCTAGTCTTGACATTTGCATGCAAAACATTCGCTAGATATGGCAAAAGCTGGTAAAAATCTGTATAACCAGTATGATCACAGTCGTTATGGCTTGTTTTAAAAACTGTAAGAAGAGTATCATTAGCCCCAATAGCAGCACTACTACCACTACCACTACCACTACCATCATCAACAACAACAAGCCCACCCTCCAAAATTGTTTTCTTATGATGGTTGTTGCCCCAAACAATTTTATTTTTATTTCATCAATGACCTTAGGGTCCGATAAAGTTTTCAAAGACCGTAAAGTAAGAAAAAAATAACATCTTCAAATCTCAAATGGTCGGAACAAGTCACAGATGGACAATCTAAAATAAATTAGTACATATATTAGAATGATGATGAAATTATTTAAAATAACCATTAATTAAAATAAAAACTTGATTAGAATTAGACTCACTGCTTCCTTTGAGGGATTGAACAGATCAAGAAATTTTACATTTTTATCAGTTTTGGCTGATAACCATCTCAAGATTCTTGGATAGGAAACTTCTTTCTGGTGGTTCACTTGTTGTCTCAAATAAGGAATAACTTCAAATGCTCAAGCCTATAACATAACGCCAATAAATCAAAAGTATTATTAAATAAAATAAATCATATCATGATAAAAGAAATATTTACCATGAAGGCCCATGGAAAGCCATATAAGTTGACTGTCTTTGGCATTAATGGAGTCAACAAATATTTGACAGTCATTTTGAAGCTTTTATAATCCCAAGGATAGCTGTTAAATGCCTTAAGATCCTTCGAGAGATTTATTAAACTAAGTCTTATGTTGTTAACGTCTCTTGCTCAAAGATATTACGTACAAACCAAACCAAGCACAATGATTTCTTTTACTTCTTTGAGATTCCTTTACCTTTCAACGCTTCTATGAAATTTTTATTTTTAAAGCTTGGACCAACAATGGACACTAGGTTATCACGATCACTTGACTTGCCTTTGCCTTTTTTGGGTGTGCGGGGTGCTTTTTTGGGGTCAGGGTAGGTATAACTTGAGAAGGAGAAGGAGGATAACATTTTAGTCTAGTAATTTATTCACACCTCATCCATATTATCTTTGTTTTCATACAGAAACCTACGCTTGAGAAGATCGTATACCATTTTCATCTGAAAATGAGCATTGTTGTCCTCTGGCAAATCAAGATATTGCCCAAAGAAACTTTCCCTAAAATAAGCATCCAATTTTTATTCTCGAAGTATTTTTCTGAAGGCGTCCAAAGATTTTCCCATGGCTGACTTAACCACGAAATCTCTCGTTAAATTTGTGGCACCATCGCACTGTATTCTCACAAAATAATGATCAATGCTGAAGGTTTTGACCAACTCTTCAGTAGAAGGGCTATTAGCATTTGGATAATCTCTTTTGAAATATTCTTCCTCTCCGTGTTCATTATCTTCTACTCCTAATTGAGATAACGCTTGTAAAGCAAGCTCATAGAGTGGTGGATGTAGCCGAGCTGCTACACTTGTTCCTTTACTTGGACTTGATTCGATTTCTTTTCTTTTGGGAGTCATATTATCTTAAATTAATAGGAACATAAAATAGATTATGATTGATTATTGCATCATTAAAATGGGATAACAGTAAATCTAACATGCATAATGGTAAAATAACAGTTCCAACAAACCACACATCTATTGCATCAGGCATGTTATCTATTGCAATATACAACTGACCTGTTGCAATGTCATAGTAAACCATTGGAAACAATAAAAATAGATCACTAATCTGTTGCACCAACTATTTTATCTGATGCAACATATAACCAACCATTGTAAAGGATGAGTAAACCATTGGAAACCATAAAAATAGATCACTAGTCTGTTGCACCGGGTAGTTTATCTATTACAACATATAACCAACCTGTTGCAGCGGATGAGTAATTAGTTGGAAACAGTAAAAACAGATCACTCATCTATTTCACCAGAAAGGTTATCTATTGCAGCATATAACCAACCTGTTGCAAGGATGAGTAATCCATTGGAAAGAGTAAAATTAGATCACTAATCTATTATACCAGGTAGTTTATCTGTTGCAACATATAACCAACCTGTTACAATGGATGAGTAATCCGTTGAAAACCATAAAATAGGTCACAAATCTATTGCACCAGGTAGTTTATCTGTTGCAATATATAACCAGCCTGTTGCAATGGATGAGTAATCCATTGAAAACCATAAAAATAGATCACTAATCTATTGCACCAGGTATTTTATCTGATGCAACATATAACCAACCGTTGTAACAAATGAGTAAACCATTGGAAATCATAAAAACAAATCACTAATCTATTGCACCAGGTAGTTTATCTATTATAACATATAACCAAACTGTTGCAATGGATGAGTAATTCATTGGAAACAGTAAAAATAAATCACTCATCTGTTGCGCTAGGAAGGTTATTTGTTGTAACATATAACCAACCTGTTGTAATGGATAGTAATCTGTTAGAAACAATAAAATAGATCACTGGACTATTGATATATATCACTCATCTGTTGCAAAATGAGTTATCTGTTGGATCAATATCGTTTAGATTTCTTCCAAATAGAAGAGTCATCTATCACAATAGATGAATAATCTGTTAGATTGTTCATCTATTGCATCAGATTTTTATCTGTTGCATCAGATATTTTTATCTACCACATCAGATATTTCATCTATTGCAACACCATTTTTACCAAGACAAATAACAAATCAACCCAACAACACCAACACATCACACACACACACTAAGAACATCAACTGTGATAAAAAATCACCAAAAAATCTGAATCAACAGTTCGACAACAAGAAGAAGAAAAACCAGAAATTAGGATTTTATTCAGTCCACATTTCAAATTTAATCTAGAAATATTAAAATTATTAGCCAATACTAGTAGAGTAGTTGGCTCAAGTTTCTCTATTTCTTCATAATTTTTTACCTGTGAAAAAGGAAATGGGACAAAGAAGAACTCGAAGTTGTTGTCGCCGGAGAATTCTTCACGTCGATTGATAGTTGAAAGTCAAAAGAAAACTCGCCTGACTATTTATCGCCAGAGGTTGAAGTCGCCAGGAATTGTTGGGAGAATTTTTCATAACTTTTGATTAGGAGAGAGTTGAGAGAAGCTGTCGAGAGAGAGGAGAGAGACGACTGATTTGGATTGAATGGGAGTGTGGGTTTATTTGCATTTTTGAAAAGATTAAAAAGTTTTGAAAATACTAATCAAGTCCACAATTAACTTAATCAAGTTTCCTAATGATGTTTGACCCTTTAAGTTGGTTAGTGTCACCAATCCTTCATTCAAGAATTAAAAGACACCTTTCATTCAATTTTCCCTAGAAAATGGTGTTCCATAAAGGATATTGCAAAAAACTTATGCCATCTGAATATTGTATATTTCTATGAGGTATAATTACCTTCTAAAATAATGATATAAAAATGATATATAAACTGGTCCTCCTGTAAATATAGTATGAAATTGATATAGAAATTAGTGTCCTCTAAGATTATTTAATTATATCCAAAAAATATAATATAAAATGGTATAGAAAGTGGTGTTTTGTAAAGATTATTTCAAAAGAACTTATGACAGTTGAATATTTTGGTATATTTTGTAAATAAAAAATGCCTTTTGTAAATAAAAAATAATACTGGTAAATTTTGTAATATAGACTCTAAATTTGTATATTTATGTGATTTGCCCTTTCATATATTTGTTGCTTAAATATTTTTAACAATCCATTATATCTTTCTTAAATATATTAAACTATTTTATTTCTACCCTTGAATAATTTTCTATTGGAATTTTATTTTTATTTTTTGCTAATGTTTGCCATTTTTATTAAGTAATAACTTTCAAATAAAAAAAAAAGATTGTGGCTTGAAGTTTTTCTAATTTTATTTTCTTTCTGTGTCAAATAACTTCATTATACGTAAGCCATATTAAATAAAAAGATTGTGCCAAATAAATCCTTTATAATTTCTTTATGTAGCTCTTTTGAATTCTCAGATTAGAAAAATTAAGATTTTAACTATATTATCAATTTTAAAACAATATATTTAGGAAAAGCTTTTAATATATATTTTGTAGCAGTGAAGATTCTTTTAAAAAAATATTAAGTAAAAGATATAATGGATATTTAAGGAACAAATATAATTAAATATATAAAAGTAGATAACTATGAATAGAATTTTAATTTAACTAATTAAATATCAATCATTAATTTTAAACGATGAAATGTGTCTTCAAGCCAAGCAATAACTTAAAAAAATTGGAGAGAAGGGAAACAGAGAGGAGCCGGATCCAAATTTCTTTATGTGTAAATTCACTTATTAACTCACGATATTAATCTTTCATCTTAGACATAAGGAGTGATGTTTCAACAACTACCAAATTATTTTTTTCTCAAATAGTATAGAACAATACGTAAAAAAGAGGCACATTTAATTGATTGCTATTTAATAGATCCAAAAATAAGATCAGATTCATGCACTTGCTCATTTTATATTTAACTTATTTATTCATCTTAGCAAAATCTAGTACTACAAGTACCCCCCAACTTTGGTATCAGAGCTATATTATTTAAAAATAGAGGAGTTATATATATTTATTTAAGGAATGCATATTATGATAGAACTAGATTTAGAAATCTACCAAAATATTATAAATACTAATGAATAAAATAAACCAATCCCTAAATATAAGGAACTAAAATAAATATTATCTGAGAAACGAAGAGAATTAAAAATAAGAGAAGAAAGACTACAATATAATTTAATTGTTGAAGTATGTCAAAAATTAATAAAAGCACAAAAAAAGACATATCATATTTAGAAGCTCTAATAGATAACCTAGAATACATATATCAACATGACTTATATACAATCAAATAGATAAAATGAATAAAGAAGAATTCATGATAGATGAAAAAACATCTGAAAATCACGAAGGGTTAAACATAAGAATAATATTTTCTAATTTAGGAAGAATATATAAAAAAATAGGTGAACATTTCTATTTAATGTTAGAAAAAGAAGAATTAAAATTAGAAGATAAACTAACAATTATGGTAAGAATAACAAAAGAAAATGAAGAAATAGACAGGAAAAAAGAAATATAAAAAATAAAACAACAAACTATGGATGAAATACGGAAAATAGAAGAAATAAAAAATAATAGGATTATTGAGTTAGAAAAAGAATTACAAATACTAAAAGATATATATTAAAAAAGACAAAGAGAAAAAGACGAAAAGGATAAAGAATAGAAACTACTAGATGAAATAAACCAATTTAAAGAAAAATTACAAACAAAAAATGAAAAATTAAAGACCAATGAATTAGAAATAAATATAATAGATACTAAAAAAAACAAATTATTATGATTTAGAAGATTGTGAAACATATACAAAAATTTTAGAAAGAATAGAAGATCTAGAAATTAAGGAAAAAGAAGAAGCAGCTAATAAAGAAAATATAAAAGAAATAAATACTCTTGATAAAAAAGATGACGAAAACATAATACCTAGTACATCAGAAATAAGAAAGCCAAAATATAATTACAAAAATAAGTACAACCCAAAAAATGAATATAGATGGACACCAAAATAAATAGTTAATAAAAATTACAACTTCTTAGATTTAGACTGTGTAATAGACACAAAGAAGACGATACAACTACGGGTAGGATATATATCAAAAAAATTACTAGATAATAGCATAGACACAGCAAATACACCAGAATATATAGAAAGAACACTAATAGGAATAGTAAAATTATGGCTATCAAATTTAAATGAAGAAAGTAAAAAGGCACTAAGATCTGACAAAAATACAGAACGAACAACTAAAGCATCACCCATAGAAATATTAAAAAAAATTATGAAACAACTATAAGAAATGAATTTAGTAGTACAGAAACAGAAGAAGAAGAACAAAATATAGAAAAGGATACAAATAGGAATTTAATGTTGAAATTAGCAATATCTGATATGTGCTACATAGATGAATATACATGTGCATTCAAAGAATATTATTATATGGGAAAATATAATGTAGAAGAAAGTAAGGAAATAAGAAAATTATATTTTAGCAAACTACCTGAACTATTTAGTTCAAAAATAATAAAAAGTTAGGATAAAGCAAAAATAATAGATACTCTAGGAGCAAGGATAAAATGTTTACAACAATGGTATATGAATATATGTGAAAAATATAGGAAAGAATTAAAAATGAAAAAACATTAATAAAGAATGTAGCATGTTGCAAAGAAAAAATAGCACCTCAATTTGGATGTGAAGAAAAATACTACAATAAAAGAAAAAGACATAAGAAATGAAATATAATAACTATAAGAAATCCCAATATAAATATAAAAAACCAAGAAAAAGATATTACGTAAAAGACTATAAACATAAAAGACCATATAGAAAGAAGAAATCTATAAAATAATGTAAATGTTATAATTGTGGAAAATTAGGACACCAAGCTAAAGATTGTAAAGTACCCAAAGATCAAAAAAAGAAACAAATATCAGAAATAAATATAGAAAATACAGAATATATGCAAATAGATTATATAAATTATGAATTAGAAAGTGAAAATAGTATATATGAAATCTCAGAAAATGAAACAGCTAACGAAATAGATAGCGAATTAGATGAATTAAATGACTAAAAAAAGTATACAAATAATAAAAAAGGAAGAATATATAAATGAAGAAAAAATAGACAAAAAAAATATATTTGATAGTAATATATTTGAAGAAATAAAAGAAAAATAATTAGACTTAAGTGTACAAAAAATATTTAAAATACCAATAATATGGAATATATTTCTTAGACGGAAAGAATAATACTACTTAGTAAGCCAAAAAAAACATATAATAGATTGTAGATACGCTAAAGGAAAAGATAGTATACCACTAGTAACAAAAAGAATAGTTAATAAAGAAATACAAGACGTAAAAAGTAAAGACCCAATAAAATATGTACACCTTGGAGGAACAGAAATAATAATAAAAACATGTTTTAGAGAAGGAATAGATATACCAATAGAACTATATTTAGCAGATGATAGGATCGTAAAACCTATAGAAAAAAGCATAATAAGTGCTATATGAGGGAATCTAATATAACAAAAATTTAAATTTATAATATGTGTAAATTATATAGTACCAATAACAGATAAAAATATAGATAAGGCAGTAGTACTAAATTGGAAAATATCAGGAATAGAATTAACCCCAGAAAGTAAAATATTAATAGCAAGATGTAAAAATTTATATGTATTAACAACAAATCATAAAATAATTGAAAAAAAATAAAATAAACAAAATACAAATATAAATCTCTTTTGAGCAATTTGTAAAAATCATCGATAGTAATGATTATAGCAAAAAAATATAGATAAAGAAGAAGATTTCGAAATAGTAAATGAAAGAATAGGAACACCAAGAAGAATATCTTGTGTAAAACCAGAACCATAAAAAATAATAGCACATGAGATAACTCCAAAACCTAACCTAACTCAATGACATATAATAGGAACAATAGACGAAAAAGAATATTTAATACTAATAAACACAGAACAGGAAGAGAATTATATAATGAAATACTTGGTAAAAACTGAAGAAATTAAAACAAAATAATGATAAATGTCCAGATTTGCCAAGAAACCAAATAATTATTAAAAATATGACTAAAAAAGAAATTATAATAGGAGTCATAGAGATAAAAATTGAATTTGAAGAAAAAGAAGGAACACAAAAAGCAGATATAATATTAGGAATAAAATGGTTGGAACAAGTAAAACCATACAATATAGAACATACCCAATTAACCATAATGTATAATAAAGAAAAATGGTTAATAAAAAGATCTTTAAAATGAAAATATACGTACTCATGAGGATTATAGTATAATGATATTATAATAGATATTATACGCCAATGATAGATACTGGAGTAGAAGCCAATTTATGTAGATATAACTATTACCAGAAAGTAAATGGGATAAGGTATAAATACCAATAGTAGTTAAAGGATTTAATAATGAAGGTAGTGTAATTACATATAAAGCTAGAAATGTAAAACACAAATATGGGATAAAATATTAATAATATAAGAAATTTATAATTACGAACTAACATCAAAAGATATGCTTTTAGGAATGCTATTTTTAGATAAAATATATCCACACATAATATCTAAAACACACTGGTGGTTTACAAAAAATGCCAACAAAATGTAAGAGCAAAAAGAGTTACTAATAAAATAAGAAAGAAAACAGATTGGATAAAAGAAAGTGAAAAAATTACACAAAAATTAACATATAATAACTACTGAAGATACGATAGAATTAATTATATTCTCTATAAATAAGGATGAAATGATCATATTTTCAATAGATAAAGTAGAAATAATAAAAAATGAATTAAAACAACTATATAGTGAAGATTCATTAAAAAGATGAAAAAAAACATAAAACTACTGTAAAAATTGAACTAATAATTAAAGATAGTATAATAACTCAAAAACCACTAACAAACAATTTTGATGATCTAAAAGAATTTTAAATGCATATAAATGAATTATTAGAAAAACAATATATAGAAAAAAAGTAATAGTAAACACATTAGCCCAACATCTATAGTAAATAAACATAGTGAACAAAAAAGAGGAGAAAGTAGAAAGGTTATTGACTATAGAAATCTAAAGGCAAAAACTATGACATATAATTACCCAATACCAAATAAAATATTAAAAATAAGAAAAATATAAGGATATAATTATTTCAGCAAATTTGATTGTAAATCAGGATTTTACCATTTAAAATTAGAAAAAGAATCCAAAAATTAACTGCATTCACAGTACCACAAGGATTTTATGAATGGAATGTATTACCATTTGAATATAAAAATGCACTAGGTTGGTATCAACATTTTATGGATAATTATTTCAAATAATTACCTAATTGTATAGTATACATAGACGATATATTGCTATAATCAAAAACTAAAGAAGAACACCTAAAATTATAAGAACAATTTATAAATATAACAGAAAATTCAGGAATAAGCTTAAGTGAAAAGAAGACAGAAATAATGAAAAACTAGATAAAAGTTTTAGGAATACAAATAAATAAAAATGGGTAAAAAATGCAACAATATATAGTACAAAAAATAATAAATTCAAAAGAAGAATTAGATACAAAAAATGAAATTACAATTATTTTTAGGATTAGTAAATCAAGCAAGAGAATACATACCAAAATTAGCAGAAAATTTTAAAAAATTAAAGAAAAAATTGAAAAAGAATGTAGAATATAATTATAGTGAAAAAGATAAAAAACAAGTGCAAAAAATAAAGATACTTTATAAAAACCTGCCAAAATTACAATTTTCAGATGAAAATAAAAATTTTACATACATAGTAGAAGCAGATGCGAGTGAGCACAACTACGGAGGAGTACTCAAATACAGGTATGAAAATGAAAAATTAGAACATCATTGTAGATATTACTCAGGAACGTTTAACAAAATAGAAATTAAATGGGAAATAAATAGAAAAAAATTATGTTTATTATATAAGTGTTTATTAGCATTTGAACCATATATTGCATTTAACAAATTTATTATACGAACAGATAATACACAGTTACGATGGTGGCTAACTAAGAAAATTCAAAATTCAGTAACAACAAAAGAAATACGAAGATTGGTATTAAATATATTGAATTTTACATTTATAGTTGAAATAATCAGTACTAACAAGAATGTTATTGCAGATTACAAATCAAGACAAAGCTACACAGACTGATATAACAAAAAATGTTACATTAGAAAAGATACTCAAAACCTTAACTATGCTTTCATTGAAAGTGGACAGTATGGGCAATGAGGTAGAAAAGCTAAAGACTAATGAAGGTAAACTGAGTTCTAAAGCTACAAGTCAGCCTTATGACTATAAAAATACAGAGCTATGTCGATCGAAAGATATCAAAATTTCAGAGCTAAAAGAAGACGTTGGGACACTCCATAAAACCCATAATCTTTATCAATTTATGTCTGCAGGTATAAGAAAAGGAGTTAATAGACAAGGATTAAATCTAAATAAGATAGTTGAAAAACCATTTATACCAAAAATACCAAAAAACCCTTTATTTATACCCCCACAAACTACCACATATCTAGAAAGTTTGAACCAAGACAAAAAAACCTATAACCATATAACTAGATTATACATAGTAAACATCCACAAAATACAAACTTACTTGAATCTTAAACCCAAAGCTACAAATATCCAAGAACCAAACATAGACTATATAACTCAAAAACTACAAGGATACAACAAGTTAATCGCACTAACAAAAATCAATCCAAACCTAGTTAGAACTTGTTTCAGTTATGGACTACTGAATACCGAATATACTCAAGACGGAAATAAACTAACAACTATACAAGAAATATACAAAGCATTCACTACTTACTAAAAAATAACCAAAGGAAACCTATTTTTTATAAATTTTTATACCGCACCAGCTGAGATATTATATAATGAAATAAAACCAGTTATACAAGTTGTGAAAATTGGATTAACCAAAGATATGATTATACCAGAAGACATTGGGCAACAACCAAAGATACCAAAAGTTGAGATACCTAATTTTTACGCAAATAAATGAATCAATGGAATATCTACAATTATCCAAGATCTAGAAAATAACTATCTTAATGGAAACTCGATTTGGAGTTACTATTCGCGAGAGCAACTAATGATCTATTCAAATTTAAGGGAGCTACGACAGTTAGATATGGAAAAAGTCCAAAGATGAATTTTAACATTACTCAATCCAGAAAAATAACCAACCACAAGAGTAATTAAGAAGGAATTTATTTCAGAAGAGCTACTGACAAGATATTGTAAATTAATAGGACATAAATATTTAGACAACCTATGCTCAAAATGTAATGGAGAAAATAATGTGATCCTGGAAGTTCAACTAGAATAAAAGAAGATAAGGACGCCAGCTGGAAGACAGATAAAAGATAAAAACCAACGGAGCAATGAATAAATAAACAAGGAGAGAAGATATTAAAAGCTATGAAAGTGAAATGTGAATAGCCTTTTTAAAAAACGTAAATTATTGTATAAGCCTTTATTAGTTTTGGCTTTTTTGGCAAGTGCCATTATTAGTTTTGTCTTTTTGACAATTGTAGAATAGGAATAAGCTTTAGGATTTTCATTACTTTTGTAAAAAGTAGACAGGTGTAAAGATAGAAATAGTAGTTTACACATTTTTTTTTATCTTTTAGAGATTATAAATAGAAGAGCCGTTGGAAGATCAAAGGCAAGACTTTCTACACGGAAATCAAGCCTCCTTGTACACAACTAAAAATTTCTCAAAATATTTAATAAGATATTCTATTTTATACTCAACTATGGAAAATCAAAGCTCAAAATCATCAAACCTACAAGAACAGGTATTTCCATTTATAATTATGAATAGCTAAATTCATAAATTCCTGACAATCATGATATAATAAAAATAAGTTCATGTAAGTTACTAGATAGTATAATTATTCAAAGGATAATATGTTCTGAAGTTTATTAGCAAAGAGGAAAAGGAGAAAAATTCCCAAAACTATGCCATCCTAAAGGTGAAACCAGTAATGCAGAGAAGCCATAATAGGGTAGTAACCAGAGTTGAGGCGCTGTTTAGGGAAAAAGTATCCAAATGTACCATGCTAATTGTGACAGAGGAGCATAATTATCTAAGGATAATCTAGTACATAGCGATCTAAGATGACCATATTTTGTTATGTATATGATTGAAGGAAATATTTTGAAATAAGCATCATATGAAATAAAATGACTAACTACTTATCTGATGAAATGATAGATAGGGTCAAGATACTTATTTTGTATATACTTAAGGATATAGAAATAATAGGTATAAGAAAATTCATATGGAAAAATATATTTGATTTTGATGATGAGTTACTAAATGCTGAATGGATAGAACAAGAGTTAGATAATATAGATTTTGATAGTAGATATTATTATTCAGATTGGTATTACTCATACTAAAATGTTAAATTACGAATACTTAGACAATAAGAGGAAAGATATGGAGCAAATAAGATTAATAGAAGTACTTATGAAAAAGAATCTACTCGATTACATAAAAACTAGAAATATGGAGCATATAGTATACCCTAAAAATAATATAGATGAATTAATAAGGTTAAAACAAAATTAATAAGGTTAAAACAAATAACTAAGGAATGCTATGACATAGCATTTCAACAAATATGATAAATCTAGTACTACAAGTACAAGTACCCCCTTATTATTTGTATACTTTCTTCAGTCATTTAATTCATCTAATTCGCTATCTATTTCGTTATCTGTTTCATTTTTTGAGATTTCATATATACTATATTCACTTTCTAATTCATAATTTATATAATTTATTTGCATATATTCTGTATTTTCTATCTTTGTTTCTGATATTTGTTTCTTTTTTGGATCTTTGGATACTTTACAATCTTTAGCTAGGTGTCCTAATTTTCTATAATTATAACATTTACATTCTTTTATAGATTTCTTCTTTCTATATGGTTTTTTTTATGTTTTTAGTCTTTTACGTAATATTTTTTTCTTGGTTTTTCATATTTATATTAGGATTTTTATACTTATTATATTTCTTATGTCTTTTTCTTTTGTTCTAGTATTTTTCTTCACATCCAAATTGGGGTGTTATTTCATCTTTGCAACATGCTAAATTCTTTGTTAATATTTTTTCTATTTTTAGTTCTTCCCCATATTTTACCCATATATTCCTATACCATTGTTGTAAAAAAATTATCCTTGCTCCTAAAGTATCTACTATTTTTGAAAGAAGTTGTATCAGAGCTACTATTAGGTATCTCAACTTTGATATATGCTATTAGGTATCTCAACTTTGGTATCAGAGCTATGTTATTTAAAAATAGAGGAGTTGCATGTATTTATTTGAGGAATGCATATTATAATAGAACTAAATTTAGAAATCTACAAAAATATTATAAATACTAATGAATAAAATAGACCAAAAATGTAAGAAACTAAAACAAATATTATCTGAAAAACGAAGAGAGTTAAAAATAAAAAAATAAAAACTACAGTATAATTTAATTGTTGGAGTATGTCAAAAATTAATAAAAGCAAAAAAAGAAGACATATCATACTTTGAAGCTCTAATAGATAACCTAGAATACATCAATCAACATGACTTATATACAATCAAATAGATAAAATAAATAAAGAAGAATTCATAATAGATGAAAAAACATATGAAAATCATGAAGGGTTAAAAATAAGAATAATATTTTCTAATTTAGAAAGAATATATAAGAAAATAGGTGAACATTTATATTTAATGTAAGAAAAAGAAAAATTAAAATTAGAAGATAAACTAATAGTTATGGTAAGAATAACAAAAGAAAATGAAGAAATAGACAGGAAAAAAGAAATATAAAAAATAAAACAACAAACTACGGATGAAATACGGAAAATAGAAGAAATAAAAAATAATAGGATTACTGAGTTAGAAAAAGAATTACAAATACTAAAAGATATATATATTAAAAAGACAAAGAGAAAAAGACGAAAAGGATAAAGAACAGAAACTACTAGATGAAATAAACCAATTTAAAGAAAAATTACAAACAAAAAATGAAGAATTAAAGACCAATGAATTAGAAAGAAATATAATAGATACTGAAAAAACAAATGATTATGATTCAGAAGATAGTGAATCACATACAGAAATTTTAGAAAGAATAAAAGATCTAGAAATTAAGGAAAAAGAAGAAGCAGTTAATAAAGAAAATATAAAAGAAATAAACACTCTTGATAAAAAAGATGACGAAAACATAATACCTAGTACATTAGAAATAAGAAAAACAAAATATAATTACAAAAATAAGTACAACCCAAAAAATGAATATAGATGGACACCAAAATAAATAGTTAATAAAAATTACAACTTCTTAGATTTAGACTGTGTAATAGACACAAATAAGATGATACAATTATGGGTAGGATATATATCAAAAAAATTACTAGATAATAGCATAGACACAGCAAATACACCAGAATATATAGAAAGAACACTAATAGGAACAGTATAATTATGGCTATCAAATTTAACTGAAGAAAATAAAAAAGGTACTAAGATCTAACAAAGATACAAAAGGAACAACTAAAGAAGGAACAACTAAAGCATCACCCATAGAAATATTAAAATAATATGAAACGGCTATAAGAAATGAATTTAGTAATATAGAAACAGAAGAAGAAGAACAAAATATAGAAAAGGATACAAATAGGAATTTAATGTTGAAATTAGCAATATCTAATATGTGCTACATAGATGAATATACATGTACATTCAAAGAATATTATTATAAGAGAAAATATAATGTAGAAGAAAGTAAGGAAATAAGAAGATTATATTTTAGCAAACTACCTGAACCATTTAGTTCAAAAATAATAAAAAGTTGGGATGAAGAAAAAAATAGTAGATACTCTAGGAGAAAGGATAAAGTTTTTACAACAACGCTATAGGAATATATGTGAAAAATATAGGGAAGAATTAAAAATAGAAAAAACATTAATAAAGAATTTAGCATGATGCAAAGATAAAATAACACCCTAATTTGGATGTGAAGAAAAAGACAAAAGAAATGAAATATAATAAATATAAGAAATCCCAATATAAATATAAAAACCCAAGAAAAAGATATTATGTAAAAGACAATAAACATAAAAGACCATATAGAAAGAAGAAATCTATAAAAGAATGTAAAAGTTATAATTGTGGAAAATTATGATACCTAGCTAAAGATTGTAAAGTACCCAAAGATCTAAAAAAGAAACAAATATCAGAAATAAAGATAGAAAATACAGAATATATGCAAATAGATTATATAGATTATGAATTAGAAAGTGAAGATAGTATATTTGAAATCACGGAAAATGAAACAAATAACGAAATAGATAGCGAATTACAAGAATTAAATGACTGAAGAAAGTATGCAAATAATAAAAAAGGAAGAATATTTAAATGAAAAAGAAATAGACAAAAAAATTATATTTGATAGTAATATATTTGAAGAAATAAAAGAAAAAGAATTAGACTTAAGTGTAGAAAAAATATTTAAAATACCAACAATAAGAAATATATTTAATAGACGGAAAGAAGAATACTACATAGTTATCCAAAAAGAACATATAATAGATTGTAGATACGCGAAAAGAAAAGCTAGTATACCACTAGTAACAAAAAGAATAGTTAATAAAGAAATACAAGATATAAAAAGTAAAGACCCAACAAAATATGTACACTTTGGAGGAACAGAAATATTAATAAAAGCATGTTTTCGAGAAGGAATAGATACACCAATAGAACTATATTTAGCAGAATATAGGATCGTAAAACCTATAGAAAAAAACATAATAAATGATATAAGAGGGAATCTAATATACCAAAACTTTAAATTTATAATAAGTGCAAATTATTCAATACCAATAACAGATAAAAATATAGATAATTCATTAGTACTATATTGAAAAGTATCAGGAATAGAATTAATCCCAGGAAGTAAAACATTTACAGCAAGATATAAAAATTTATATGTATTAACAACAAAGCATAAAATAACTGGAAAAAATAAAATAAATAAAATACAAATATAAAGCCCTTTTGAGCAATTTGTAAAAATCATAGATAATAATGATTATAGCTACCAAAATATAGATATAGAAGAAGATTTGGAAATAGTAAATGAAAGAATAGGAACACCAAGAAAAATATCTTATGAAAAACCAGAACCATAAAAAAGAATGGCATATGAGATAACTCCAAACCATAACCTAACTCAATATTATATAATAGGAACAATAGATGAAAAAGAATATTTAATACTAATAAACACAGGACAGGAAGATAATTATATAATGAAATACTTGGTAAAAACTGAAGAAATTAAAACAAAATAATGATAAATGTCCATATTTTCCAAGAAACCTAATAATTATTAAATATACGACTGATAAAGAAATTACAATAGGAGTCAGAAAGATGAAAATTGAATTTGAAGTAAAAGAAGAAACATAAAAAGAAGATATAATATTAGGAATAAAATGGTTGGAACAAGTAAAACAATACAATATAGAACATACCCAATTAACCATAACGTATAATAAAGAAAAATTATTAATAAAAAGATCTTTAATATGAAAATATACGTACTCATGAAGATAATAGTAGAAGGATATTATAAAAGATATTATACGCCAATGATAGATACAAGAGCAGAAGCCAATTAATGTAGATATAACTATTTACCAGAAAGTAAATGAGATAAGTTAAGAACACCAATAGTAGTTAAAGGATTTAATAATGAAGGTAGTCTAATTACATATAAAGCTAGAAATGTAAAAATACAAATATGGGATAAAATATTAATAATAGAAGAAATTTATAATTATGAACTAACATCAAAAGATATGCTTTTAGGAATGCCATTTTTAGATAAACTATATCCACACATAATAACTAAAATACACTGGCGGTTTACAACACGATGCAAGCAAAAGGTAAGAGTAAAAAGAGTTACTAATAAAATAAAAAGAAAACAGATTGGATAAAAGAAAGTGAAAAAATTACATAAAAATTAAAAAATATAAAAACTACTGAAGACATGATAAAATTAATTATATTCTCTATAAATAAGGAAGAAATGACCATATATTCCCTAGATAAAGTAGAAATAATAAAAAATAAATTAAAATAACTATCTAGTGAAGATCCATTAAAAGGATGGGAAAAACATAAAACTACTGTAAAAATTGAACTAATAAATAAAGATAGTATAATAACTCAAAAACCACTAACATACAATTTTGACGATCTAAAAAAATTTGAAATGCATATAAATGAACTATTAGAAAAACAATATATACAAAAAAGTAATAGTAAACACACTAACCCAACATTTATAGTAAATCAACATACAACAACACCAAACCTAGTGTATTCCGACATAGTGAGGTCTAGGGAGGGTAGGATATTGTAATACCCCAGAAAATTTTTTCGTTGAAATTTTGTGCATAAATGTGTCGGGATCCTATCTTTGAGAATGATTTATAATTTTTCTGTGTGTTATTTCTTGGATTTCGACCCACCATTTCATAGAGTATCGAATAAGCTTTCCAACGATATGTGGATCACCCAAAACGGACACTCGAGCAATGAGTTACGACCATTTCGATCGAACTGTGAACAGTAAAATGTCCAGGGAAAAAAATACTACAGCCAGGCGATTTTTTTGGTCAACTTCAAACGATCATAACTCCTTGTATATAATGAACTGTGTGAGATGCTATATATCAACGGAAAGCCCTGAGAGTCTTCTTTCCAAAAAATTGGTTTCATCCAATTTGGATATCGGAGTAAAAAGTTACGGCGAATTTACTTCAGCCTATCGAATAGATCACTGAAGGACAGATTCGGGTTTTATTTGTTTCTTAGGGGAATTTTGGTCTTTCACCACTCTTTTAAACCTCTATAAATACCCCATTCATCTAAGAACTTATATTATTTTTCTCTCATTTCTCTTATATCTCTCTCTCAAAATATATGCATATATAGAGAGAGAGAGAGAGAGAAGAAGAGGACTTAGGGTTAGGGTTCCAATTGGGGGAAAATCAATTTAAGGCTTCGCTTTACGAATTGCTTCTGTCAATCTATTCCGTCCATGAAATCTAAGGTATGCAAGTGTTTATCTATGGGCTCCTTTCGTCCATAGAGCCCACAAATCCTTTTTCAAAGGCTCACGATACATGTGTACATATATATATATATATATATATGATTATACTTTCTAAATTTTCATTGTGTATGTATGTAGTATTCACATGATGGTTGAGATATATGTGTGGGATGATTATGTGTGTTGGTTGAAGTATATGTGTGTAGTATTTGTGTGATGGTTGGTGATTATATTGTTGAAGTTGATGATATCCAAGAAAGGATCTTTGTATGTTTGTGGAAGCTATGGTAGTGTGTGATGTATAAATATATGAAATGGGTGATTGAATACTTGTAATCTTGATGAATCCACCTATGCCTAAGAAGTGCATGTAAGGTGTTTGTGAAAATACCTAAGAGACTAGAGATTTTGTTTTTATAACATAATAGGTCCAAAATTAATTGATTATGAATATATGATGATTTAAATTGTTAAGCCTTGATTTGTACTATTATTCCATTATTTCCTTGTTATGACTTGATAATTGTTATTGGAATTATATATCCCTACTATTGATTGATATGTCAAATATTTTCTAAATGTGAGTTGGATTGTGAATTGAGAAATGTGGATGTTGAAGTTGAAGGATGATGGTGTTGTGGTGCATGAAATTGAGCATTAAACCTATGCCCTAAATGGTGCATGTAAGGTGATTGCTAAAATGTCAATGTGAAGAAGAATTAAAATTAAGTATTTGACATGTTTGTTATCCAAATTATGATTTCATGCCATATCCATATGCTTAACTTATGTCTACCATATGTTTGACAAAATATTTAAGAGAATAGGAAACTATGCATTGTGGTTTATTAGGTCTTAAAAGATAAATTCATGCTTTGTTCCTATGGATAGTTGATTTCCTTCAATTTGTGGTGCGTTGTGGGTGTATGATGAATTGTGGAGGTAACTATGATGTTTGTGCGTAGTATTTGCTGTGGACCCAAAGCATGCTCCCCATGTGTTCGATTGGATGCTTATATGAAGAAATGAGACCATTTGATTTGCTAAGTGTGAAGTCCTCAATTATGTGTTGCTTATGATGGCCTATGGGCATGTTGTGTATGAGTTATCTATCTTGTGTTACTTTATGCTATTGTGTGTTGGGGGTACATATGCCCGAAATAGTCTGCTGGTCTAGAGCCGAGTCAGTTTCACGGTAATCTCAATCGATCGATGAACAATGAACTCCCAGTTAGTTTCAAAACTTGGGGAAAACTTAGTAATCTCGAAAAGCATTATTTATCGAATAATCAGGCCATGAAGCTCTGAAATCTTACATATCAAGTCACTTCGTGACAGACCTCTGTACATTTTGTGAAATAGTAAGCTTATCTTAAAAGTAAGTGGCAATTAGAAATACTCCGTCAGAGAATAGAATCAAATGAACTCTGTCATATTGATAAAGTATCATAATGTGAGAACAAATTTAGTTTAGTTGATTACAGTTAAGAACCAGTTAAATATCTTTCAGTTGGGAGTAGGATTCAGCACCAAACGAGCTAAGGATGGGAACATTCCTCCGAGTGGAGAGTTTGATTCCTGGTAGCTATCCTTATGCTCTAGAACTACGTTGCCAGTGTAGGTTGAGACATCTATCCTGCGAGTAGAGGGTTAGATGAGGTGGTTGTCCTGCGAGTAGAGGGTCCCACCGTTCTTGTTTGAGGTCCTAATAGTAGAGGGTCCTATGCAGTTGTCTTTACTGGTGGCGCGGTATTGACACCCTTCTAGCTGTGGTACAGGTTGGATCCCACTTGTGGTAAGTGGGGAATATTGGTTAAATAATCATTCCCACAGTTTCAGTAACAGTCTCAGAAAAGAACTCAGTTAATGTGCAGAAGTTGAGGCTATCAGATACAGGCCTCCCAGTATTGCTATCATTATCATTAAGTAGAGAGACTTCCTGTGAGATGAGGGTTGCTCTCGAACTTATTTACCCATTATCATTATCGTTGAGTATAGAGACTTCCTGCTAGATGAGGGTTGATCTCAGATTCAGTTGTTCAGTGTTTTAGAGACTTCTTGCTAGATGAGGGTTGATCTTAGATTTAGTTGTTCAGTGTTCCAGAGTTGGTGAATTTGAATATCAAATATCAGTAATATCAGTTATCCAATTTCTCAGTATGGATAAGTACAGATGTCATCTCTAGTAGCTTCACATACTCAGTATCTTATTGTCAGTATTATTATTTTCGGGTGTCAGCGTTCAAAATGTAACATTCAGTGTCATGATGATTTCAGTTGTACTTTATGCATCCATGTGTGTTTTGTTGATCAGATATGCTTCAAAATTGGTAACTGCAGAGTTTCATATATTTTTATTCCAACGAATACATATTATTTAGATTGTTATGTTTATGCATAACCCTTATATTTTACTGTACCCTATCCGTGTATACTCGGTACATTCTTTGTACTGACACATTCACGCTATGGTGCTTTCCCCACCATAGGTTCAGAAGAGCGAGATGCAGAGTATATTTAGCTGTCAGATCTTGTAGCAGTGGGTGCAGCAGTGAGTCCTCATCATCCGAGGATATTCTATTTCAGTGTTTTGGTGATTTTAGTAGACGGAGTTAGTTTGGGAGTTGTCCCTTCAACTCCACAGTTCAGACAGTGTAGAGGCTTTTTATACAGATGTATTGATATTTAGTTTTCAGTACTGTATATTTAGTTGTTTGAACCTTATGGCCAAAATTAGCCAGTTTCCGCATTTACCGTATTATATTATGCAGTGAATAGATACGGATATCAGTGAAGGGTTAGCTTGTGGTCCCCTCGGGGTCACGAGCACCGTGTGGCGTTCTGGTTTATGGGAATCAGGGTATTCCAGATGTACGCAGTCCATACCTCTACCTCTAAAGAAGTAGAAAGGCTATTTCCAATAGACCTTCGGCTTGAGACACAGAAAAATGATGCACACCCAGTGGGACTCGAACCCACAATCGCCTGATTAGAAGTCAGACGCCTTATCCATTAGGCCATGGGTGCTTCTTTAGTAAATAAACATAGTGAACAAAAAAGAGGAAAAAGTAGAATGGTTATTGACTATAGAAACCTAAACGCAAAAACTATGACATATAATTATCCAATACCAAACAAAATATTAAAAAAAAAGACAAATACAAGGATATAATTATTTCAGCAAATTTGATTGTAAATCAGGATTTTACTATTTAAAATTAGATGAAAAATCTAAAAAATTATCTGCATTCACAGTATCACAAGGATTTTATGAATGAAATGTACTACCATTTGGATATAAAAATGCACCAAGTAGATATCAACATTTTATGGATAATTATTTCAAACAATTACCTAATTGTATAATTTACATAGACGATATATTGCTATAATCAAAAACAAAAGAAGAACACCTAAAATTATTAGAACAATTTATAAATATAATAGAAAATTCAGGAATAAGCTTAAGTGAAAAGAAGACAGAAATAATAAAAAACCAGATAGAATTTTTAGGAATACAAATAGATAAAAATGGAGAAAAAATGCAACAGCATATAGCACAAAAAATAATAAATTCAAAAGAAGAATTAGATACAAAAAAGAAATTACAATCATTTTTAGGATTAGTAAATCAAGTAAGAGAATACATACCAAAATTAGCAGAAAATTTAAAACCATTACAGAAAAAATTGAAAAAAGACGTAGAATATAATTATAGTGAAGAAGATAAAAAACAAGTGCAAAAAATAAAGATACTTTGTAAAAACCTGCCAAAATTATAATTTCTGGATTAAAATAAAATTTTACATATATAGTAGAAGCAGATGCGAGTGAGCACAGCTACGGAAAAGTACTCAAATACAGGTATGGAAACGAAAAATTAGAACATCATTGTAGATATTACTCAGAACGTTTAACGAATAAGAAATTAAATGGGAAATAAATAGAAAAGAATTATGTTTATTATATGTGTTTATTAACATTTGAACCATATATTGTATATAACAAATTTATTGTATGAACAGATAATACTCAGGTCCGATGGTGGCTAACTAAGAAAATCAAAATTCAGTAACAACAAAAGAAATACGGAGATTGGTATTAAATATATTAAATTTTACATTTACAGTTGAAATAATATGTACTAACAAGAATGTTATAGCAGATTACATATCAAGACAAAGCTACACAGAATGATATAACAGAAAATGATACATTAGAAGAGATACTCAAAACCCTAACTACGCTTTTACTGAAAGTGGACAGTATGGGCAATGAGGTAGAAAAGCTAAAGACTAATGAAGCTAAACTGAAGTCTAAAGCTACAAGTCAGCCGCATGACTAAAAATACAGAGCTATATCGATCGGAAGACATCAAAATTCCAACGCTAAAAGGAGACGTTGGGACACTCCATAAAACCCATAATCTTTATCAATCTATGTCTGCAGGTACAAGCAAAGGAGTTAATAGACAAGGATTAAATCTGAATAAGATAGTTGAAAAACCATTTATACCAAAAATACCAAAAAAACACTTTATTTATACCCCCACACACTACCACATATCTAGAAAGTTTGAACCAAGACAAAAAAGCCTATAACCATATAACTAGATTATACATAGACTATATAACTCAAGAACTACAAGGATACAACAAGTTAATCGTACTAACAAAAATCAATCCAAACCTAGTTAGAACTTGTTTCAGTTATGGACTACTGAATACCGTATATACTCAAGACAGAAATAAACTAACAACTATACAAGAAATATACAAAGCATTCACCACTTACTAAAAAATAACCAAAGGAAACCTATTTTTTATAAATTTTTATACCGCACCAGCTGAGATATTATATAATGAAATAAAACCAGTTATACAAGTTGTGAAAATTGGATTAACCAAAGATATGATTATACCAGAAGACATTGGGCAACAACCAAAGATACCAAAAGTTGAGATACCTGATTTTTACGCAAATAAATGAATCATTGGAATATCTACAATTATCCAAGAGCTAGAAAATAACTATCTTAATGGAAACTCGATTTGGAGTTACTATTCTGAGACCAACTAATGATCTATTCAAATTCAAGGGATTTACGATAGTCAGATATGGAAGAAGTCAAAAGATGGATTTTAACATTACTCAATCCAAAAAAACAACCGACCACAAGAGCAATTAAGAAGGAATTTATTTCAGAAGAGTTACTGACAAGATATTGTAAATTAATAGGACATAAATATCCAGACCACCTATGCTCAAAATGCAATGGAGAAAATAATATGATCCCAAAATTTTAACTAGAATAAAAGAAGCTAAGGACACCAGCTGGAAGACAGACAAAAGATAGAAAACAACGGAGCAATGAATAGATAAATAAGGAGACAAGATAAAACTATGAAAAAGACATGTAATTAAGTTTTTTTGACTTTTTAGGACCTATTGTATAGCCTTTATGACTTTTTAAAAGTAAATGTTTTATAGCCATTACTAGTTTTATCCTTTTTTGACAAATGTAGAATAAGAATAACTTTAGAATTTTCATTACTTTTTGACTATTGTACAAAGTAGGATAGGTGTAAAGTTAGGAATAACAGTTTATGCGTTTTTCATATTTTAGAGATTATAAATAAAAGAGTCGTTGGCAGATCTAAGGCAAGACTTTTGATGATAGGCGAATTTACACACCTATATCAATATATTTTACCTATATTTGTGCCATGTTTTGAGAACAAATTATATATTTCATGCACTTTTAGTCCTTTTTCCTATAAGTGAGCTAACAAACATGATTAGCAAAGTTTCAGGTATAAATGATGCAGAAATCAACATTTTATGGCTTACTTGACGCTAAAGAAAGCTCACGAAGGAAGGAAAGGGAGTTTGGATGCCTAAAGGAACAAAAGTCATGCATGGGAAATCTGTCCCGGGCTAAAACAACATTTCTGAAGACTTTGGGGACTTGTAGTAACTTATTTGGATTAGGATAATGATACATTAACCTAGTACAATTGGGTTAAGTATTTCATTAGTTTATTTGGATTTGGATAATGATAAATTAACCTAGTACAATTGGGTTAAGTATTTCCCTAGTTTAGTAGGATTTGGTTAAATATTTCATTAGCTTAGTAGGATTAGGATATGAGTATTATAAATACCCTATCATGCTAGAGATTTTCATTCATTCATTCATTCACCATTCCCCCATTCCAATTAATTTCCATCCATCCACCATCCATCCATCTATCAAAACAATTCTTTTTATTTATTCTTATTACTTTCTCTTCATCTATTCTTAATTTCTGAAACAAGAGAAACGTTACTTTTGCAAGAAATCACGCCTAACGCCTACCACAGTTGTGCTACACGAAACTCATCTTTATTGTGGTATATTAACAATGTCAATTGTGATTATCTTCGCATTCATGGGTAACTAAACCTCTCTGTTGGGGTTATGGAAGCCGTATGATATACTATCTATTGCTGTGAGTTTATGAGTTCGTGACACGTATGCTGCTTATATCATTATTCTCTTTATCTTAATGCAAATTCTTGTGGCTGCAGACGCATAGAATAACGCCAGTATAACATTTAACTTGTTCGAAAGAAAGGTTATCTGTCTGGAAAAGAGATAATGTCAAGGTAGTAGGACACCCTTTCCTATTAAAAAGCTAGTGTCGTAACTGGACTAACCTCTTGGAGAATTCGTAACGTTAGACACTCTTTAAGCTCGAAAGAGTTAAAGTGAAATAATCCTCGAATAGGTCGAAAGACGCCTGGATTTACCATCAAATACAATTCTCTATAAGCACATGCATGTCACAATTCTACACACTCATAGCCAATAGAGACGTATAACTCAGAAGGTGGACATAACCCCAACGCTTCAATTCTCATTGTTTACAACTCACGTAACATTCTCTCTTTTTATTTTCAGGTTTTATTTTGATACTTTATTTAAATTACTTGCACGACAAGAATCCCCCCTTTTTACGAGACTTGCACCAAAAGTTTAGTAATTTTGCTTACTTGTTGGCCAAGCTATTCCCTGAGGGATCGACACCTAACCCAGGTTGGGTTCTATATTTGCTAACGACCGCTTTACACTCCTACGAGAGTTGTAGATTGAGCGTTATCAAAAATTGGCGCCGTTGTTGGGGAACACGAGTGTCAATCAAGTTCGTGATAATTACTAGACCCTTTTGTCAAAGATTCTCGTACTTTTACTTTTAGTTGTTGTTTTTGTTCTATTCAGGTTCCATTAACAGAATGGATGCACAACGTGACATAGAAAGAATGGCTGCTCAACAGGAGCAGGCTAGGTTGGCTGCATTGGCAGCTGCTCAAGTGCATCAACAAAATATTGATAACCCAGGTCGTGCAACAAAACCTGATGATGAGGACCTGGGCGATGAGGAGCTACTAAACCCACGGCATACTGCTGAGATAGCGGCACCCATGCAGAGGAGAGATCGTCAAATGCGATTGAGACCTGGTCGCCGAGCTGTGCAGATTCCTTTTGATGACGATGATGAGGATTTGGATGAAGCTGGTGCCAGAGGAGCCATTATTCTGCCACCCTTAGCACCTGGAGCAAAGTTCAATATCACTAGCACCATGATTCAGCTTTTGCAACTCAAGGGATTATTTAGTGGACTAGCAGGCGATGATCCGAATATGCATCTGATCAACTTTATTTCCACATGCAAGTCATTCGACAATCCGGGCGTTGGACAGAATGCAATTTGATTACGTTTATTTTCATTGTCTCTGTCTGGGGAGGCAACTCTATGGTTGAATGGGCTGACCCTGATTCTATTACTAATTGGAGGCAATTGAAAGACGTTTTCCTATAAAGATTCTTTTAGCCATCCAAAAGAGCACAGTTGAGAGATGAGATCATAAATTTTCGATAGCTTCCAACTGAAGCTCTCCACGAAACATGGGAGAGGTTCAAGACGAAGCTAATGCGGTGCCCAAACCATCATATGACCAATGTCCACTTGATGGAGATATTATACAAAGCTTTGAATTCGGTGACTAAGCCAGTGGTGGATAATGCAGCTGGAGGATCATTTATGGACCTCACCTTTGTTCAGGCAAGCAATATGCTAGACCGGATGATAAAACAAAGTAGAGCTTGGCATACCAGGGATTCTGAGGTAGGAAGACCCACTTTATCTATTGGTATGACTGCTGAACAAAGGAGAAGAGAAGAAGAACGTGATCAAGACATGGCGTATATGAAAACACAAATGGATCTTCTTACAAAGCATTTATTATCAGGAAAGACCGAAAAACTGAAAGCTATTGCGTCAAAAGGAAGAGACGAATCTGATTCGGAAGATGAGTTCAACTACTTGAACAATCAAGGGGGTTTCCGCGGGAATGCCCAAGGAAACCAAGGTCGGAACTATTATGATAAATCTGGAAACAAGGACCAAGGTAGTTGGAAGAACAAGAATGAAAAGAGTGGTTTGTACATTCCCCCTGGTAGACGTGACACCACCACATCTAATTCTGGAAGTATGGAACACATGATGGCTAAATTATTGAAAGGAGTGGAAGCAATGAGCGCGGGAGTAACAGAGGTAATAAATGATTTGTCCTCCATGAAACAATTAGTTGATTCACATTCCACTTCTATCAAGCAAATAGAGCAGCAATTGAGCCAACTTTCAGCAGCACTCAATCAAAGAAAGGCCGGCACTTTACCTAGCAATACTGTGCCAAACCCAAGGAATGACGGGTCATGCATGGCCATCACTACCAGAAGTGGTAAGGTGCTGGAAACTTCAGAAAAAGGCAAGCAAGTGGTTGACGAAATTGCGGACATGGATGAAAACACAAAAGAAGAAGATGCCGCAGAACCCACTCCTAACGTCAAGGACGCCTCACCCAGTGCTGTGCAACCTGAAAAATCTTTAAAACGAAAGCAAGAGGAGAATAGAACCGTGGAGAGAACACTTCCATACCCACCACCACCTTTTCCCCAATGATTGAAGAAGGTGGAGGATGACACGAAGTTCAGCAAATTCATGACTATGTTAAAGCAGCTGACCATTAATGTTCCATTGGTGGAGGCACTTGAACAAATGCCTGGGTATGTGAAATTTATGAAGGATCTTTTGACTAAGAAGCGGGCAGCAAGTTATGAGTTGAGAGAAGATGTGCATCATTGTAGTGCAATTGCTACCCGATCGATAGTTCAGAAGAAGGCCGACCCCAGAGCTTTCACTATTCCTTGCACTATTGGATCGCTGGATTTTGCCAAAGCATTGTGCGATCTAGGTGCTAGAATAAATTTGATGCCACTATCCATCTACAAGAAGTTGGGGCTAGGCGATCCGACACCAACCAATATGAGGCTCGTGATGGCTGATAGGTCGGTAAAAAGACCTGTGGGTATCTTGAATGATGTGTTGGTGAAGGTTTCTTCATTCATCTTTCCTGCAGACTTCGTTATTCTGGATTGTAAGGAGGATTCTGAAGTTCCCATAATCCTGGGACGTCCTTTTCTTGCAACCGAAAGTGTGCTTATTGACATGAAAGATAATGAGCTTTTGTTTCGAATTAATGACGAAGTAGTACGGTTTGATATATGCAAAGCCATGAAGCAGCCCAGCGATATGAATGAGTTATCTATAGCTGATGTTCATCAAGAGGATATGAAAGCATTGTCTATAGAGAAACAGCCTACTGTTGAGCCATTGTCTGCTGCGCCACTGAATGTTGAGCATATGGATAATGAAGATTATGAAGAACTTATGGGTGATCTAACAGAAATAGAGTCTTATACTCCTAAGCAACCGGACTGTGATCTCAAGAATCAACCAACAGCGAAGACTCCCATTGACGAGCCACCAATGCTAGAATCGCAAGAGCTCCCCGATTATCTAAGGTATGTGTTATTAGAAAGTAGAAATATACTTCCAGAGAGTGCAGATGATTTAAGTGAACAGCACGTAGAGGCTCTCATCTCTGCTCTGAAGAGATACAAGAGAGCTATGGGGTGGACTATTGATGATATAATTGGTGACTCTCCGGAGAAACGTATGAGCCATCTCGAAAAAGATCGCATGCCCACAGGTAAGCCTCATTGTCGTCTAAATCCTTTCAGAAAATGATCCACCATTTACCTCGATGAAGTCTGAGTACTCGAGGTAACTATGTCATGCCACGATAATAAATAAGGCGCTAGATGGGAGGCAACCCATCATACTAATGGTTTTCATTGGTTTTGAGCAAATATAGGTGCGAGAAGTATTCAACGAGGAGATTGGTTTCACATGACGATTTGGACGTATTGTATGGAAAAGGTGGTAAGTTAGGTATAAGGATGCATAAGGTTATGGATTAAGCATTGCTCATGCCAAAATAGGCATCGAGGAAGGCTAGGCCTAGGTAAAACTAGGCCACGAACAATGCAAAACCTATCCTATAGCCTAAGGTCTCGGAATCTAGTGTGCTATACACTATGCGCCGCCCATTCTTAAGTGTGCTTTTGACTATGCACCGCCTATGCTATGGCATTAGGTCTCAGGATCTCATATGCCATAGACTATGCGGCGCATATGTCTCAAAATGCCATAGACTATGCGGCACATATGTCTCAAAATGCCATAGACTATGCGGCGCATATGTCATGACTATGCCAAGCATTATGCACCACATATGTGGTATTTTTGTCTTCAAAACCATTGGGAAATGGGTCAAAACCCAAACCATTCTCTTCCCATATAAAGGGGACTTAGTCTTGAAACATAACCACATTAGAAATTGACCCAAAGGCGCCGCACATCCATCCAAATCATCTCAAAATTTCTCTTTTTACTCTTCCAATTCACAAGAACATCTCCAAAGGCTTCAATCACGTAAGTACTCTTTTGTTCTTCATCCATTCTTCATAAGTACTACGTTGCTATGCCTATTATGAATTACTATATCTTGAAGAAGCATTGGTGATATTCATGTGTTTGAATTGCTGATACACAACCAAGTGAGTGAACATATACGTTAGAATGCTCTTAACTTGTTTCAAACTTGAATTTGATTTTGATGTATTGTCATACTCTTGCGGAATTGCTATAGTCATTAACATTGCATAATCTTGTCACTTGAATACTTACATATTGGAATGAATTGTTCATCGAAATAAGACTTATAGTTGCCTACCGACATAGGCGGTTGTGATTATTGATAGATACTATACCTTGATGTAATCCCTATGTAGTAGTCTTGATATAATCTTACATGCAAGTATTGCCAAGAGTACAATAAGTATGACTCACTGATTTTATTGTTGGAATAGAGCACCTAAAACGTATGTCGATGAAGTCTGAGTAATCGACCACTTTCACTTCACTAGTTGGTGCCAACAACCTAAGTGTGGGGTGGTACCTCCACTGCTTGTTCATAGATTGTATCCATTGAGATGATGCTAACATGACTCTATTGAGATCTCAGGTACAATGGCACCAAAAGGCAAGGCAAAGATAAGGCTACCACTTCACAAAAAGAGCAAGGAGAACCCTCCTCGATGCAAACACCTCGACTCACTCTTGGAATTAAGTGGGATACTTATGAGAAACTCCTAAGGATGACGACTCTGATGATGATTCCAATGCAAAGGGGTATGACCCCAGACATAGAGAATGAGTCCGACTAACCAGGTTCTTCTTATTTATTTTCCACTGAGGACAGTGTGTCCCGTTTAAGTGTGGTGGCGGTATTGCATGCTATAATTCTCTATTTGCATCTATTTTTGTTTACTTTGTTTTTGTTTGTGTTTCGTTTTTAAGTTTTTTTAGTAGTAAAATTTTTTTTAGCTTCACATGAAATTATTCTAATAGGCAGCATGAGATTATAACAAGAGTATGTGCTACAATTATGACTGTTGAGACGTTTAGGCTCTAGTTGTGACTCATTATGTGATATTGTGTGGTTCAATTCCTTCACTTGTTGGGTCGAGAGTCTATATTACTTCCAATCAAGTCGACCATGTGCCTTGTGTGTGTGAGATAATAGAATATTCTATGTTTGTGGCTGATGCTAGAACTTGCCCGGTATGTATGCAAAGCGAAAATAAGGAGTGTGAGTTTAGGAGATGATTTAGGCATTTCTTTGGCAACCTATACATGTTTACCTTTGTCTTACCTACCCATGGACATCATCCTAGTTAAAACCTTTTGAGCCTTTAGCCTGTTTCATTGACAACCGCAAATGTAAGCCTAATCCACATTTTTTCAAGACCATAATTTGATCCAAATTCCTAAGTGCTTTAAAGTAAAAAAGTCATGTGACAACATAAGAGGAAATTGGGTGAGTATGATGCTTTAAATTGTAATGGTGCTTGAATGTGTTATGAAAAAGAAAGTGCTAGCATAAGAGGTATGTTGTGAAAAGAAAAAGGAAAAGAAAACTGAAAATTGAGTTGTGCTTAAAATTGAAAAACAAAAGAGGAGAACAAGGGTGGAAGAATAAAAGAAAGAAAGGTTGAAAGAAAAAAGTGTCAATGATACAATGTGATGTATTAAAGCGCTTAGGAACCTAGTCACTATTTCTGGCCAAAATAGCTGATCCTACCCGTCCCTTAGCCTACATTACAACCATCAAAAGACCTACTTGATCCTAAGCTTAGCATTCTGACATTTAGTAGAGTATTACATTTAGGGCAAGCCTATGGTCATCAGTTGCTACATATGAATTCTTTGTGAGAGTGAGAGCAAGGACATTTTGATACCCATGTTTGAAAAATATGCTATATTTGTGAGTGATTATGGGTACTATATTGTGAGACACACATGGTTGATGAGTTTTGGATAGTCGTATATAATTCTATGCACCTTAACGTTTTCATGCGAGTTGATCACCATCACGAGTCTATGCTAGAGGTTAAACTGTTTCTACTTATAATCGAAAAGCTACTCTTTGTTGATAATTGTTGTGCTTGTCTTAAAGAATGTTTTGTGTTGTTGCTGTGAAACCCTAAGTTGATGTTTAGAGGGACATGATATTTTGTTCGAGGACAAATAAAGCTTCAAGTGTGGGGTGTTGATGATAGGCGAATTTACACGCCTATATCAATATATTTTGCCCATATTTGTGCCATGTTTTGAGAACAAATTATATATTTCATGCACTTTTAGTCCTTTTTCCTATAAGTGAGCTAACAAACATGATTAGCAAAGTTTCAGGTATAAATGATGCAGAAATCAGCATTTTATGGCTTACTTAACGCTAAAGAAAGCTCACGAAGGAAGGAAAGGGAGTTTGGATGCCTAAAGGACCAAAAGTCATGCATGGGAAATCTGTCCCGGGCTAAAACAGCATTTCTGAAGACTTTGGGGACTTGCAGTAACTTATTTGGATTAGGATAATGATACATTAACCTAGTACAATTGGGTTAAGTATTTCATTAGTTTATTTGGATTTGGATAATGATACATTAACCTAGTACAATTGGGTTAAGTATTTCCCTAGTTTAGTAGGATTTGGATAAATATTTCATTAGCTTAGTAGGATTAGGATATGGGTATTATAAATACCCTATCATGCTAGAGATTTTTATTCATTCATTCATTCACCATTCCCCCATTCCATTAATTTCCATCCATCCACCATCCATCCATCCATCAAAACAATTCTTTTTATTAATTCTTATTACTTTCTCTTCATCTATTCTTAATTTCCGCAATAAGAGAAACGTTACTTTTGCAAGAAATCACACCTAACGCCTACCACAGTTGTGCTACACGAAACTCATCTTTATTGTGGTATATTAACAATGTCAATTGTGATTATCTTCGCATTCATGGGTAACTAAACTTCTCTGTTGGGGTTATGGAAGCCGTATGAGATACTATCTATTGCTGTGATTTTATGAGTTCGTGACACGTATGCTGCTTATATCATTATTCTCTTCATCTTAATGCAAATTCTTGTGGCTGCAGACGCATAGAATAACGCCAGTATAACATTTAACTTGTTTGAAAAAAAGGTTATCTGTCTGGAAAAGAGATAATGTCAAGGTAGTAGGACACCCTTTCCTATTAAAAAGCTAGTGCCGTAACTGGACTAACCTCTTGGAGAATTCGTACCGTTAGACACCCTTTAAGCTCGAAAGAGTTAAAGTGAAATAATCCTCGAATAGGTCGAAAGATGCCTGGATTTACCATCGAATACAATTCTCTATAAGCACATGCATGTCACAATTCTACACACTCATAGCCAATAGAGACGTATAACTCAGAAGGTGGACATAACCCCAACGCTTCAATTCTCATTGTTTACAACTCACGTAACATTCTTTCTTTTTATTTTCAGGTTTTATTTTGATACTTTATTTAAATTACTTGCACGACAAGAATCCCCCCTTTTTACGAGACTTGCACCAAAAGTTTAGTAATTTTGCTTACTTGTTGGCCAAGCTATTCCCTGAGGGATCGACACCCAACTCAGGTTGGGTTCTATATTTGCTAACGACCGCTTTACACTCCTACGAGAGTTGTAGATTGAGCGTTATCAACTTTCTACACGGAAAGCAAGCCTCCTTGTATACAACCAAAAATCTCTCAAAATATTTAATAAGATATTCAATTTTATACTCACTATGGAAAATCAAAGCTCAGAATCACCAAACCTACAAGAACAGGTATTTCCATTTATAATTATGAATAGCTAAATTCATAAATTCCTGACAATCATGATATAATAAAATAAGTTCATGTTAGTTACTATATAGTAGAATCATTCGAAGGATAATATGTTCTGAAGTTTATTAGCAAAGAGGAAAAGGAGAAAAATTCCCAGAACTATGTCATCCTAAAGGTGAAACCAGTAAAGCAGAGAAGCCGTGATAGGGTAGTAACCAGAGTTGAGGCGCAGTTTAGGGAAGAATTATCCAAACGTACCATGCTAATAGTGATAGAGGATCATAATTATCTAAGGATAATCTAGTACATAGTGATCTAAGATGACCATATTTTGTTATGTATATGATTGAAGGGAATATTTTGAAATAAGCATCATATGAAATAAAATGACTAACTACTTATCTGATGAAATGATAGATAGGGTCAAGATACTTATTTTGTATATACTTAAGGATATAGAAATAATAGATATAAGAAAACTCATATGGTAAAAGATATTTGATTTTGAAGATGAGTTACTAAATACAGAATGCATAGAACAAGAGTTAGAAAATATAGATTTTGATGGTAGATATTATTATTCAGATTGGTATTACTCAGACTAAAATGATAAATTACGAATACTTAGAGTATTGGAGGAAAGATATGGGGCAAATAAGAATACTTACGAAAAAGAATCTACTCGACTACATAAAAACTAGAAATATGGAGCATATAGTATACCTTAAAAATAATATAGAAGAATTAATAAGGTTAAAACAAATAACTAAGGAATGCTATGACATAACTTTTCAACAAATATGATAAATCTTGTACTACAAGTACAAGTACCCCCCAACTCTGGTATAATTATCAAATTTGTACTTTATTTTTCTTTAACTTGCTTTTCTAACTTAATCAGCTCATTATTGAATTAATATTTATACCGCTGAAAAATAATTTAAGATAAAGGTTTGATTAAAATGTGTGTTTTTGATCTCATATAAAATTCAGCGGTACTAATTTTCAGGGTAAACATATCATCAGACTTTTGGATGCTTTGATAGATATACATCACGTAATTTAAATATATAATTGATCAATCATTTCTAATTATTTGTAACATAGTTTCACGAGGTCTATGCTAAACTCGAGCAAAAAAACAACATAGAAAAATAAAAATTTTAATTTATATATAATTTATTATATATTTTTTACTTTATAATTAATATAATCTAATGATATGTAAATGTCTTGTTAATAAGTTTTTCTTATTATGTAATTAGATAATTTTTAAGGAAAAAATAATTGTGAAGTACTATCAGAGAACTAGAATATATCAAAGGACCACAAGTGATTCAATATTTTGTAATATAATATAGTTTAAAATATTTAAATAATTATAATTTGAAGATCATAAATAAAAAAATATTTCTATTTTAATGATTTTGTGAGTATCTAATTATTTACTTATATATAAAAGTAAATTTATTTTGATACTTATTGAGTTTTAGTTTGGTTCTATATTTCATGTAGCAAGAGTTTTAGGATAACCAACATAAATTGTGGTGCAGTGGATGGGGCTGTTCTACCCTTAACCAGAGGTCGAGGGTTCGACCCTGGGTATGGAGAAAACTTTGTTGGGAGTGTTGCCACCTTAATGAGCCCTGCAATGCGAGATGTAGAATAGTCGGGGCTCCAATGCGGGTACCGAACACCGGATGGGAAATCGAAAAAAAGGTTTTAGCATAGTTCATTTTTTACATCTTATAAAACATCTATTACAACAAATATATTTCAGTGACTTCAAGTTTATAGTATATACTAGTTTAGGTGTACGTTCCTCGCGCGTGTACGTCACTTTATTGAGTTCAAACGTTACACTAAATAGGATATTTGTTTAAATAATAAAGATGAATACAATAATTAAATTCAACATCTTTTGGAGAATTTATTTAATTAAACCTAACCTTTACCAAACATATTTCTCAAAGCCTTTATAGTAAAATTTTCTCAAAGTTATTTAACACTCATCTACCACCTGTAAACTATGTAATAAAATAATACGACAATAGAGATATCAAAATAATACATCTAAACTTTACACACACAAAAAAATTCTTAAAATAAAGATATAAAAACAATAGAATTAAACCTAACCTTTACCTAAAAAAATTTCTCAAAGCCGACCAACATTCATCTACCACCTGCAAATTCATCTATAACCTGTAAACTACAATAAAATAGTACAATAGTGATCATAAAGCTTCAATTTTGATGAAAATTATTCTTGTTTGAGCAAAATTTTGACACTGAAGAATGACTTGAATGAAGAAAAAAAAGATATATATATATATATATATATATATATATATATATATATATACTTGTTTAGGTGTACGTGCCTTGCGCGTGTACCTCACTTTAATGAGTTCAAATATTACATTAAATAGGGTATTTGTTTGAATAATAAAGATGAATATAGTAATTAAATTTAATATCTTTTGAGAATGAAAAGATGGAGAATTTATTTATTAAACCTAATCCTTACCAAAAATATTTTTAAAAGTTGATCGACATTTATCTACAACAACAACAAACCCAGTGTATTCCCACAAAGTAAGGTCTGGGGAGGGTAAGATGTACGCAGTCCATACCGCTACCTCTGAAGAAGTAGAGAAGCTATTTTCGATAGAGCCCAGCTCATGATAAAGAATAGTAAACAAGGCGATGTATGACATAACAGAAAGGGTGTCAGAAATAATAAAATATAAATCAGAGAAATATGAAATACGAGCGATACGGTAACACGAAATAAGAAAATAGGAACTAAGAAATTATGAATGGGGAACCCACCTAGAAGTAAAAAACACTCACAAAGGAAAGACATCTATGTACACAGTCCTAAGGTTACTAACCCGGCTACCCAATATCCCTCCTAACGGCTTGCTACAACCCACACCCTCCCGCTAGCCTTCTACCCTTATCCGCAACCTCCATATCTTTCTATCAAGGGTCATGTCTTCAGTAAGTTGAAGCTGCTCCATGTCATGTCTTATCATCTCCCTCCAGTATTTCTTCGGTCTGCCTCTACTCGTTCTGAATCCATCCAATGCTGGACTCTCATACTTACGAACTGGGACATCCGCGTCCCTCTTCATCATATGACCAACCCATCTCAGCCTTCCTTTCCGTATCTTATCCTCTACCAAAGCCACTCCCATCTTTTCTTGGATAATCTCATTCCTAACCCTATCCCCTCTAGTAAGTCCACACATTCAATGTAACATCCTTATTTCTGCCACCTTAAATTTTTAAAAGTGGAAGTGCTTGACTGGCCAACACTTCACTCTATACAACATGGCCGGATGGACTTCCACTGTATAGAATTTGCCTTTAAGCTTAAGGGGTACCTTCTTATCATACAACACTCCTGAGGCGAGCCTCCATTTCATCCAACCTACTCCAATTCGATTAGCCACATCCCCATCAATCTCACCATTCCCCTGAATTATAGACCCAAGATACTTAAAACTATCCCTCTTACAAATATCCTGGGAGTCCAACCTCACCACCACATCGTACTCCTGTCCTAAGTCACTAAGCTTGTATTTCAAAAACTCCATCTTGGACCTACTCAACCTGAACCCCTTAGACTCAAGGATTTGCCTCCAAATCTCTAATTTGTCATTCACGCCCCTCTGCGTCTCATCAATCAGCTCTACATCATCCACAAATAACATACACCGAGGTGCCTCACCTTGAATACTCTGCGTTATCACATCCATTACCAACACAAATATGAACGAACTAAGGGTCGATCCTTGGTACAACCCTGTCTCGATCGAAAAATGCTCTGAGTCTCCTCTCATTGTCCTTACCCTGGTCTTCCCTCTATCGTACATGTTCTTAATAGCTCTGATATATGCCATCGGGACCCCTCTCACCTCCAAGCATCTCCAAAGAACCTCCGTCAGGACTTTATCATACGCCTTTTCCATGTCGATGAACACCAAGTGTAAGTCTCTCTTCCTTTCTCTATACTGCTCCACCAATCTCCTCACTAAGTGGATTGCCTCTATCGTCGAGCGACCTGGCATAAATCCAAACTAATTCTCCAAAATGGACATGAACTTCCTCAATCTCTGCTCAACCACTCTCTCATAAATCTTCATAGAGCTGACTCAACAGTTTAATACCCCTATAGTTGTTGCAACTCTAAATGTTGCCCTTGTTTTTATATAATGAAATCATCGTACTCCATATCCAAGACTTAGGCATTCTAGCAGTCTTGAAAATGTTGTTAAACAAATCCATCAACCACCTTAGAGCTGCCCCACCAGCATACTTCCAAAAATCCACCGAAATCTTGTCCGGCCTCGTCGTCCTACCTCTCCATATCCTACGAATAGCCTCTTTGACCTCCTCAACCTTAAAACACCTACCATCATTAAATTGCAACAAAATAATACAATGATAGAGACATTAAAATAATACAAGTAAATCTAATCTTTACACATAGAAATTTTCTCAAAGTCGTCTGCCACTCATATACCATTGTAAACAATAACAAAATAAGACGATAATAGAGATATCAAAATAATACAACTAAATATAACCTTTACATAAAAAAAATTCAAAGTTGACCAATCAAGCATCCACCATATAGACATGTAATCGAATCAAGTTAGATGGACATCAATCATATTCTCCCAATAGGCAAACTAGTTTGTTCTCTAATTTAGCATACATCTCAATATTTATAGAAGTATTTCCTTAATAGAGTCTTATTTTAGGAGTATTTTTCTAATTGAACAGTACAAAGAAAAATATTAATTAATTCTCCTACCATATATTTTAGGAAGTCTAGTAGAAAGAAAATATTAATTAATTCTCCTACCATATATTTTAGGAATTCCATGTATTTTAGGAAGTCTAGTTAATATAATAAAAAATAATTAAATAATAAATTAAAAAATAGTGAAAAGATAATTTTGTCTAAAGAAGAGTCTTTTAACGAAGGCTAAAAAGTTCAAATCAATTTTGTAAGGGTCTTCACACTTTTAATATTATATATATATAATAAAAATAATTAAATAATAAATTAAAAAATAGTGAAAAGATAATTTTGTCTAAAGAAGAGTCTTTTAATGAAGGCAAAAAAGTTCAAATCACTTTTGTAAGGGTCTTCACACTTTTAATATTATATATATATATATATATATATATATATATATATACATATACATATATACACACACACGTTGAATTCTATTATGTTGGGTTAGAAAATTAAGCATCCACCAATCTAGACATGCAACCGAATTAACTTAGATGAGTATCAATCATATTTATAGAAGTATTTCCTTAATAGAGTCCTATTCTAGGAATATTATTCTATCCTATTTTGGGAGTATTTTTCTAATTGATCAGCACAAAAAAAATATTAATCGATTCTCCTTCCATATATTTTAGGAGTTCTATATATTTTAGGAATCTAGTTAATATAGTAAAAATAATTAAATAATAAATTAAAAAAAAGTAGAAAGACAATTTTGTCTAAATGAGAGTTTTTTAATGAAGGATAAAAAGTTCAAATCACTTTTCTAAGGGTCTTCACACTTTTCATATATTATAGATTATAACCTTAATTTAGAGGTTTTACACAAATTAACTTCATAATAATCTATAAGGATACTAAATAATAATTGAACTGCATTAGTAGATTACTCCATTCAGTTCATTTGTTTGTTGTGTTTATATTCGAAACACCCCATAAAAGAATATCTTACCTATCCAATTTTAATTATTGCTTTATCTTTTTCATGTTTGCTAAGAAAAATAATATGTACAAGGTATTATTTATTAAGTTATCTTATTTATAATATATTTTTTGAGAATTGTACAATACTAATAAGAATTATAAGAGCGCAGTTGAAAATCAATGCAAATTTTAGTTTTGTATTAACAATTTTTTGTGATGATTTTATGAGCTAAATTGATTGTTAATAAAAGCTAAATGAAGTTTTAACTAAAATGTAATTTAACAAGCGACAAGAAGAGATCATAATAAAATCCAAGTGAGAATGATCTTAAGTAAAATAATAAGAGAAAAATAAAAATATATTAGAAAAAGACACCATTAATTACCATGTGTGGTAATCTTAACAAAAAAAACATAAAATACGATTGTGAGGACTACCGAAATTTATATGTTCTCTTATAATAGTTAAATGGAAAAAGGGCTCCAATATGTCATCAAACTATAAGAAATAACTCATATATGCCATTCATTATATGTTTGGCTCATCTATATTGTTGTCATTAAGAGACTGCTTATCTATGCTACTGCCATTACATAAACGTTCATTCGTGTCATTATTTATAATGGTGATTTTATAAAGTTATTTTTGCCACTTATCTTTTATTAAAAGTCTATGTCACTAAATCTAAATCAATCAATATTACATAAAATCAAAATAAAAAATTAAACCCATTAAAATTAAAATCAAAATAAGCTTATCTTGGTGCCTTGAGAATCACACAAGTAAGGCGCCAAGAATCATGGTAATCCAATAATTTTCTTTTTACCCTCAGACAATCAACAAAAATTATGTGAGACATTCTTCTATTTGAACAAGTGGCTCTTCAATCAAGGGTTCAACCTCACAGTTCATTGCTTCAACCACATACTTGTAAACTTAAAGTGAGTACCAATAATAGTCATTCTCGCATTGTAAAGTTTATAATTTATTAGTATAGAAATCCTACAATTCATAGTTGTAAGTCACCAAGTCGCGGCGAACCCACTTGCAGTCAAGTTACTTGAGAAGATTTAGTTGAAAGGCCACTTTGAAAATTTATTTTGGGAAATAGACATTTTTTTTTTATTTATTTAAATTTTTAGTGTTTTGAAAACAGTGGTGGGGTAAGAGTTAAAGTGTTAAAAAAAAAAAACCTTTTTCACCCCTTATGTATTTATTAAATACTTTTTTAATCCCACTTTTTTAATAAATACCAAACTTTTTTCTCTGTCCTCTTCTCTATTTCGTCTCTCCCACTTCTTCTCACCTTTCCACCATTTTCTATTTTCTAGGTTGTTTAAAGCTTTGAAGAATTTCAATCTTCAACTTCAGGTAAGTTATATTCATCTCCCGAGTAATTTGTCCTTCATATTGATGTTTTTTTTCATTTTTTTAGTGTTTTGGTTTCTGCCGATTATGGTTAGGGTTAAAAAAATTGTTTTTTTTTAAATAGGGCTTGATTTTAATGAAATTGATTACTTTTAGTTGGTATTTATTCAATTGTTGATGGATAATTGGTGTATATAGATTATCCTTGGCGATTGCATGTTGAATTTTTTTTTTTGCTAATTTCATTGAAATGTGCAAAGAAATGTGATTTTTATTCAAACTTGTGTTCAATGTAATGGTGTTGTAGAAGCATGTTCATGTTTGGGATTCCTTGGTTTGAATCATACTTGTATTACATATTTGGACCAAAAAAACTGAAATTTTATTATTAGTCATGCATCGACCAGACTATATTATTAGTCATATCTTTATCTATACCAAACTATATTATTAGTCATGTATCGACCAATTGAGTCTATTTTCAAAGGAGGTGAGATTAAAAAAAAGAGAATAATAAAATAAACATCATTCATGCAATGTAAAGTGACTAAATATCATAATATGAGATTACAAAATAATTGGATACTCAATCAAATGAGTATAGGAGGAGGGCAATGGTAGTAATAACCAATTACTCAGAACAAACGTCTCTGTTGAGAAGGACTTCTTGTTCTCAGACACTACTTGTCCATCGAACACTCACAAGTGACAACTACCACTCTTCCTTATGGTCATTACACAGGTCTTATCTCTTGTCAAGATATGTAGTCGTTCTGGAGTGCTTGGATGATTAATATTTATTTTATTTTATTTTATTTTATTTTATATCTTCCTTTTTTTATGTCATCTCAATGATCTACGACTACATCATGTCTTAAATAACACTTGATCACATTCAAAAGAGATTGAGAGTCACAATTGATGTATCTAAATTGCTTTACAATGTTTTAATAGTGTTAATTGACATCTCTAATTTTATTTTATTTAATTTCACCTTTTTTGTCATTATTTTAAGTTGTCCATATATTCAGTAAGTTAATCATAAACTATATGTTAGGTCGATAATCGACCTTATTCTAAATCGATAATATGTCAATACATGGGATCATCAACATATATATCAGTATATAATTCATACATAACCTAGTCGATTATAACCTTAATATTTCCTTTCTTACGTTTAATGAAAGAGTCTTTAGAAGAGTTTGAACGTACTGTAATCAGTGTTTAGTAGTAGATTATTTATTAGTATTAAGCGATATAATTCGTATTTAGCGTAGTCGATTATATATTCAATATATCATTTTACGTTTAATGAAATAGTGTTTGCAAATCTTTAAACATGCACTACTGAAGAATCATCAACAAAGACTGAAAGACATAAAATCATTATACATAAATAGAATATCATGAAAATAGAAATTTGTTTATATATAGATAAACGTACATTGCATCTATATTTATAATTTTTGGGAAAAAAATCTCAAACAAAAAGACAAAAATGAAGCTTTCATTTACAAAATCAAACTATATGAAAGCTTCATTCAACAATGAACTAGAACAAACTAAACTAAACTAAACTAGGGGGATAAAGGGGGACTGATGAGTTCATGGGGATCCAGGCTGAGCCTCTTGGATATGGCCCAAAGAAAATGGGCCATCCAACAAAGCTCTCTGTCCAGCCGCCGTTGATCAGCGACAAGACCTGAAAAAGGAAATCCAGGTCGCTCCTAAGCCTAAGAAACTCTATGTTTTTTATGGTTGTCATTTTGTGCATTAACCATAGTGTGTACCTCCTCCTAGCCATTTTCTTCTCTCCTTCGATTTTTCTTAAGAAATTTGGTTTACAATAGATATGGGCCTCTTTAAATAGACCAGAGCTAGAGACAATTTACCAATAAAAGTTGTACATATGTTAATGGAAAGGATGAAGGCATATGGGAATAGTAAACAAAAAGTCGCAGTAGTTATGGCAGTCGAGGCATTTCAAATCATATTGTTTCCTTAAGTGTAATAATTACATTGAAATATTCAGTGTATGAGGAAAAGGGTTTCTTTTATATACTACTTGATTGGTCAATTATACACTATGTAGTTTAACCTATACTCCGTAGACCATGCATCGATCTATTATATATTTTGAGTCCAGTCGATATGAAATGTGTATAGTCGATTTCAGAACTTGGGATGGCCTTTTTCAAAATGGCACCCTTTCCAATGCGTCATATTTATTTTGAATTCAAGTGCATAAAGAAAAGGGTTTGTTAAATATACAACCCGATAGGTTTATTATACATTATGTATTGAATATTTACTTTGTAGACCAATCACTGATTTTTTATACATTATGAGGCTGGTTGATTATTTCAATGTATAATCTATTTATTGTGTAGTATATAATATATGAATTGAAACCGATAATGCACAACAAAAAAAGTTGATTTTGACTGCAGTTTAGTAGCTTTGAAAACAGAATACACATTACATATTGTCCAGTGCATTTGACGAAACCAAAAACATAAAATACAATGCCAATCATATTATCCTACGTTAAGGTTGCATGTAATTCTCTTATGTCTCATCCTTTTTCACTTAGAGAACTTGTTTTTTTTCTTGTACCTTGAAGTCTCCAACACATCCTTAACGGCTTTTACCTTTCTCCTTCCGAGTTTGGAATCGAAATCAGGTGGAAGAACTTGCATTTCTAGATACTTCTGTGCCACACTCCACTCTGATTTTAGTGGTGCTGCACAAATAGGTCTCAAGCATGCAAAAGGTATGATTCTTTCAAATATATGGGCGAAGCGTAGTTGTAAACGCTAGTGCCGTATTCATCCCCATGCTTCCAGCAGAATGTTGTCATTAAATGAGTGCAAGGCAATTTTACCAAGTCATACTTTCTATAAGTACATGACCGTCTCTAAAGATTAACTTTGGCGGGATGACCATAACCAAACAGGGTGAATTCATTGATGTTTCCATTTATGTTGTTCACATATAATTTGTCGCCCTCGGTCCTATTTTCCCTCAAGATCATCTCGGCTACTGGAACGAATGTTGTCTTTGAATTGTAAACCTCCACATACCTCTTCTTGAATATTTCTCCAAACCTATGTGCAATTGAATTGAAGATGGCCACCACTGGATACTCTCTTTCATCGCACAGCATATTTGAGAGGCTCAATGATGTTTGAGGTCATGACGTTGAATCGATTACCTAAAAAGTAAGTCCGGCTCCACTTTTTAAATTCAATGTCATGCTCTAGGCAAGCTGATGCACAGAAGCATCATTTTTAAGGTCAATGAAGTATTCATTAAATTCTTCCAACGTGTACGCCTTGGATGCATGGTAGTACAAATAGACAGAATCTACACAATAGTGATTTGTTCAGAGATTTTCATTGAGATGCATCATAAAAACACTATGATGCGCAAACGGATAATGCCTTGTGAGGATGTTGGCTATGCTTATGTGTCTATTAGAGATAAATCATAACTCTGGTTCATCGATAACAAAGGTCTTAGGCTTCTAGAAGAAGAATCCCCACGATACATCATTCTCCTTATCCACCACACAATACGCTAATGGATAGATATGATTCTGCATCTCTTGAGCGATAGCGGGCAGTAGCACGCCCTTGTACTTGCCAGAAAAATGCATTCCATCAATGGCAATGACCTTTTTCATGTATGCATATCCACGGATGGAAGTCCCAAATGCCATAAAGTAGTAAATAAACCTAACCGACTCCTCATCGACCATAAGAAAATTTATAAACCCAGGATTGAGGCTGTTGAAAACATATGAAAATGTGGGAAGCACTGTGTAAGATCCCGTAAAATTCTCTCATAGTTTGAGCCTTAGAGCGTGTTCAGTAAAGTGTTAATCCATTCCTAAAAGGTTGAGAAATGTCTTCTCAAGTGAGAAGTATTTTGAACCATATAGAATTTCCACAATATCGACTTTTTGTCATGTAGAGAATTGAATAAGCTTATTTCCAGTGCACCAAAGCAATTCTACCGCGTCGCGGTGTCTTTTTAGTTCGCAACCAAGGTGGCAGCGTGATTTTCACCGCATAGCGCCATCAAGTAGTTTCTCGATTGTCTAATTTCCAGTGAGCTGGCGCAATTATGGTGCATTGCGCCAGCATGTAAAATTGGGACTTTTCAGTTTAATTCTAAGAGAGAAAAAGGTCTTTTCCCAACCCCTATATATACTCCTTAACATGGGATTTGGCCTCATTTCACCTAAAATATCATTATTTTCTCTCAATTCTCTTCAAGAACAAGAGCTAGAGTTTCTACAAAATCAAAACCCTTCCTTCTTCTTCAAGAGAACTCAAGAAATCAAGAATCTCTCCAAGATCTTTCAAGAAAGAGTTTCTCTAAGGTATGCAGATGTTGATTCTTGGGTCCCTTTTATCCAAGAAGCTCAAGAACCCTTTTCTAAATTTCAAAGCTTTTATGTTTATGAGTTTTCATGATTCCTATGAGTTAAAATTGATGTTCATGCTATGATTGAGTTGTTATTCATGTTTGTTTACAAGGTTTTCAAGCTTTCACCCTAGTATGTGATATTCATGTGATTTTCATGATAAACCCCCTTCAAGTTGCTTGTTAAGTGATATGTTCATGTCAATTAGGTGTAGAAATTATTGAATAAGAAAAGCATGCTCCCCATATGTTTGATAAAATAATTATGTAAAGGAATTAGAGCCTTTGTAGCTATTGATTAGAAATCCCCAATTGTGTGCAAGCCCATGCATGCCAAGTATTTGTTGAAAAGCCTTAGTGAATTAATTGTTACATGATAGCATGGAATTTCCCAATTATGTGCTCTTTGATACATGCTAAGACTTTAATACATGCTAAGTGTTTGATGCAAGATCTTGTTGAATGAAGTATGATCCAATAGCATGTCCCCCTATATTTTTACATGTTTAGGATTCCTAAATGCTTGAAGTGATGCCTTAGTGATTGTGATGGTGAATGATTGTCCGTGGTCTTGATTATTCAAGAATGGTTATGTTTTACTTTTATGTTATTGAGTCGTGGGGGTATTTATACCTAACAATTTAGCTGCTGTCTAGAACCCGTGTCAGTTTTCATGATATTTCCAGTCGATCCATGATTCTCAAAACTCAATGAGTTATAGGACTCTGTATTCTCAGACAGTTACAGAACTTAAGAAATCTCAATAATCTCTGTAATTGCCATAATCTCAGTATCTCTAGTAATCTAGCCTCAGTTCTATACCCATCTCAAATTTAGTAGTATTTAAGTGTTTAGTTCTAAACTCTGTAGTAATCGAGTACTCTATTTAAAGCTTAGTGTCGCTCAGTAAAATAACAAGATTCAGTAGTATTCTGTCAAATACGGAACCAAGTGAGTTAGCTTAACTAGTCAGATCATTTGGGAAACATGATCAGTGTCAAATTTAGCTTAGTTTGTGTTCAGTTAAGAATTAGTTCAGAGTCTTTCAGTTAGGACTAGGAGCTAGCATCGATCGAGGGCAGGGATGGCGGCTATCCATCAGAGAGACAGAGTCGTTAGGAGCAATCCCCAAAATCCAGAACTGCGTAGCCAACACAGGATGCAGGAGTCATCTATCAGGAAATGATAGTCACCCGTCAGATAGGCTTGACCATTATATTGCCTTAGGCTTGACTTCCTGCGAGGGTCACTCGTCAGGTAGTCTTGACCAGAGAGGTCATTACCCGTGGCACGGTATTGACACTTTTCCAGCTAGGGTTATAGGTTGGACCCCACCAGTTGAGATTCGGGGCATGTCGATTAAGTGACTACTTCCCACAGTTGCAGTTTTAGTATCAATCTTTAAAAATCAGGACTAGCAGATACAGTCATCTATCTCAGTAAGGAACTCAGATAGTTCCATTGATTTATGGACCACCGTCAGACAGACTTGGTCCCATATAAAGTTATTCTATATTAGATCTAGAGATGACTCGTTAGATAGGCTTGATCTCAGTCTCAGATTCAGTTGAATAATCTCATTACCAGATCTCGAGATCACCTTATTCGCAACAAATTTTCATTAACGCTGAAAATTAACTGCAAGCAAAAATAAAATAAATTTAAAGAATAATTTTATATAAATGAATTTTGCGGTACAATTCTGTTATTCTCTCGATTATTCTCACCTAAGTTTTTCCATAATTCGAGGGCCTTTTCAATGTGATTCTCAAATATAGGATGATTCGAGCCTCCTAGAAATGTGTTTGGATCTCCAGTAATTGTTTAACAGCACTTTGTCTTATCGAGTTGATCTCCGGGAAGAACTCCGTTAGTCAATTCATTGAAGAGCTATGTAGTCAATGTAGAAGCTTTCTCCAATGCTTGCAGAATCCTCCTTTTTCTTTTCTTTTTTTCTTGAATGTTATGTTACTCCCTTATTTGTAGTCGTAGGGGGTAGGCCTAGTTGCTTGTGATTGGCCGAAATATGTCACTTTGCCATTTGGCACCTTTTGACTAGTTGTTGAATTTGAATGAGATTTTCACATCACTTGTACATGTGGCGGTGTCTCATTGGTCTTGGATTTTACTGGGATGCCACGTTACTTGATAAGTTTGGGCTTCAAGGTGAGATGGACCTTGATGAGGAATACAATAGGCTTATTATTTTTTAAGCCCAAAATAAGTTTAAACCCAATAAAATGTGGATCAAATTTAAATTTTATATGAATTTGATCCAATAAATTTTATGTGTCCACAAATGCCCCGTACTTCAAGGTTGGTCGACGTGTAGGCCTGCCGAAACTTGGCAGCGAGACTTGAAGCACTCATGAATGTGTTTTCATTCTCGTGATTTCAAAGGTATTTGTTTCTCCCAATGTTGATCATGTCAAATTGAAGCATTATACGTTTGGTACCGACACTTATCGCCAGATTGAAGTTTCACGTACTTGGCATCAACCCACATAGAACTGAGAAGCTTCATCCAGTCAACACTATAGATGTGTTATATCTTTATTTTTTGTGCAGGTTTATGCAAATGGTCTTGATATCAGACCAAAAAAGTCGACATGATTAATGTTGAACCATTTAGTGCACTGCTTCCTTACTACTTGATAAGAAAATGACTTGGAATGATCTGATTTTATCCTTAACGACGCTGAAAGTTTTCCATTTTAGCTTTAGTGAGCATGTACTTGGTGTCATTCTTGCGATCTTGTGATGATGAAGTTCTGAGTGTCTGAAGTCCATCGTTGCAAAGAAAGTATGTGGTGCATCTCATCCGTGGGGCTCAGTGATAAAGAGGCTTCAAGTGAGAGCATCCCATTCCTTTCCAGGAGCACATACGTGGTGCCATGTAGCTTGATAATATTGACATAGGGGGTAGCCTTTTCTGACTTTGGTGAGCAAGTACTAGGCACACATCCACAAAAATATTTATTCTTTGATAGGAGAACAAAAAAATGAGTTGTTTGATTCATAAAAAATGGAATTCAATGTCCTATTTTATCAGTTTTGCGCAGCATCACGATAAATTCCGTATTTTGATGTAGGAGTATCTAAATCAAGAGCCATTTTTTTGTGTTAGAAACTAGACTCATAGAGTTACGTCTTATGCAGGAATCGCAATCAGATTACATTTGAATCATCCTAGATATTGCTCCAAAAATAGCCTTCTAATCTTGGTTCATTGGTTATTTCAACTTTGCCCAGCGTCACGATAAATTCCATATCTTGACGTGAAAGTATCGGAATTAGGTTTTGTTTTTTATTGGAAATTAGATTCATAGAGCTATGTATTACGCAGAAACAACAATTATATTGCATCCGAATCATCCCAGATATTGCTCCCAAAATAGCCTTCTAATCTTGGTTCGTTGGTTATTTCAGTTTTGCGCAGCGTCACAATAAATTTCATATCTTGACGTGTAAGTATCGCAATAAGGTTCCATTTTTTGCATTGGAAAGTAGACTCTCAGAGATACGTCTCACGTGGAAACCACAATTAGGTTGCATTTGAATTGTCCCAGATATTTCTTCCAAAATAGTCTTCTAATCTTGGTTCACTGGTTATTTCAGCTTTGCGCAGTGTCACGATAAATTCCATATCTTGACGTGAAATTATCGGAATCAGGTTCCATGTTTTTTATATTGCATTGGAAAGTAGACTCATAGATCTACGTTAAGCGTGAAATCCATCAGCATATAACCTGTATATTTTCTCAAGTACTTTACGAAAGTTGCAGCCTAAATCTTATGATATTCTATTTCTCCTCAGATTTTGGATACTTCGTGAATTTCATCATTTACTTCAAGTTTTGGGCCGTATCACTTCTACAATATGTTGAAGGCCAGACTAGAGTAATATTCAAAGTACCACAAGTCTTTTTCTTCTTGAGAAGACTTTATTACTTGGGAGCTACTGAAGAATCCTTTTTCTTTAAGACGACATCTTCAAAGGACTCCAAATATGTATTCAAGCTTCATACTTTTCCTTTCATTTTTTGGAGAGCCGTTCATAGTTCAGACTCATGCAGTTCAGGAGTGACATGCAGCTTAAGCTCATGCCTTAAGGAGCATTTTGACTTACAGTTTAGTCTCGTTCGTCGAGTAGCGTCTTGACTTGCAGTTTAGGCTCGTGCATTGAGGAACATTTTTGACTTGCAATTTAGGCCCGTGCATCGAGGATCATCTTGACTTTTAGTTTAGGCTCATGCATCAAGGAAAATTTTGACTTGCAGTTTAGGCTCGTTCATCGAGGAGCATCATGCATTTTATGCTCGTGCCTTAAGAAGTATTTTGACTTGCAGTTTAGGCTCGTGCATCAAGGAGCATTTTGAATTTTAGTTTAGTCTCATGTGTCGAGGAGCATTTTGACTTGCAGTTTAGGCTCGTGCGTCGAGAAGCATCATGCAGTTTATGCTCGTACAACAAGGAGCATTTTTGACTTGCAGTTTAAGCTCGTGCAGTATGGAGCATTTTTGACTTACAGTTTAAGCACGTACAGCAAGGAGCATTTTGGGAAAGAATTCTTGTAATGTAACTTTCCTTTTAACCCTTTGTAATGGAGTATGGATACACTTCAGTTTGGTATTTATTGACCCCATTGGTTGAAACAGATTTGCACTTGATCTTGTGTCGACTTTTGAAAGTTCGAGTTTAGAAGCCTGTTGACATTTTTTTCTTTTGCGTGCAATCAATGTCCAATTATCACCCTTATTGCTATTGGAGAAGTTATTTTGCATGGATTTGCTCATTGTTTTCTTCAAGGCTGGAACCCTAATTGAGTCAAAGCTCCCAAATTGTAGCATGATGATTTTTTCAACTTTTGGTGATTCCACAGAGCGCATGGCTTGTAGAGATTTTAAAATTGAACTTTTCATATGGTGCAGTTTGGCACTAACATAATTTGCGTCAACTATATCTCCATCATCAATGATGATCTTTCCCTCTTGCATTAATGTCATGATCTTTTCCTTCAGGATGAAGCATTTTGTGGTGTGATGACCAACAATGCGGTGAAATTTGCAGTATTTAGGATCATTGACTTTGTTTAATTCTTCGGGTCGCTTTGACTTAGGAAGTTCAATAACTTCTTTGGCTAACAACTCATCAAGAATTTCAGGAACATCAGTGTTGGGAAAAGGTTATACCCTTGCTTGTAACTCTTTCAAGGTTGGTTGATTTTTTACCTCTCACATTTGTTGCTTTGGAGCTTCCTCTTTTAACTTTTGTCTTGTAGGGGACATCGTAAAACTCATATTGGTCATCATAGATTCCCCAATTTGGTTTTTAGATGAGTCTTTGAATCTTTTGACTTCCTTCCTAGGATCAAAAATAGGTGACGTCATTTTATGACTTCCAATACTTAGCTCCATGTCATGAGTGCGCATAGCTAATTCTTCAAAAGTTCGAGGCTTAATTCCTTGGAGGAATACACAAGGCCCCAACGCATCCCTTGAATATAAGCTTCAATCGTGGAAGTTTCAGAAAATTGATCCTTGCAATCAAAGCTCAATGTTCGCCAATGATTTATGTAATCCAGTACGACACATCCCTTGTGTTTGTCAACTCCATCATGCTGACCATGTGACGGGTACTGTAGAAATAATTTAGGAACTGACTTTCTATTTGCTCTCAATAATCAATTGATCCAGACTCCAAGTCCCTGTGCCAATCAAAAGTGTTGCCTTTCAAGGAGCGAACAAATTGCTTGACAAGAAGATCACCATGTGTACCAGCACTGCTACAAGTCTCAACGTAATAAGCGATGTGTTGCCTTAGATTTCTATTTCATCAAATTATTGAAACTTTGGCAGTTGATATCCAATTGGCATCGGTAAGACCTCAATTCGCTTAGAATACAGCTTTGAGTATCCTACAAAACTTTGTGACAGACCTTCATATTGTGCCTTGATGGTGTTTACAATCATATCTTACAATTGTTGAACTGTTAGAGTAGCTACTGAAGCGGATCGATCATTGCAATAATTGTCACTTATCTTGATGAGAGATTCACCATTAATTTTTTCTCTCAGTGTTAGATTATAATTTGACTCTCCAGGATTGTATAGATCTAACTTGCTCATAAGTCGAATGATTTGATGATCTTTCGCATCAACAGACTTCTTCAAGGCTTCAATGGTTTGCTCCATCATTGCAAAATTCTCATCCAAGTTAATTACATCAACCATAAAGGTGTTAAATTTTGTTGAAGTTGGAGAATTCATTAAGTTTTCAGATTATCCAAAGTTGCAGCCAGTTTCAGATGGTTCATCTGATAAAATAGATGCAACTTTACCCCCAGGGGTTGCGGTTACTACCGAAATTTGAGATTTTCTCCTTTTTGTCATCTCTAAAATGGTGAAGTATTGAGATCCATCCAAAGTACAAGCATTGAGATTGCATTAATTGATAGAGCCAACAAGTTTGATCTCAATAGATGTGGCAGTAGTAGACTTCTTGCATGAAATTTCATTGATTTTTCTGAAGTCCATTGTAGTAGTTGAATATGTGATTTACTTTGACTTGTAGGAGGAAGAGATGAAGAGCAGAACTGGTCCCACTGGGTGTGCCAATTATTTCGCAGCAAATTTTCGTTAACATTGAAAATTAACTGCAAGCAAAAATAAAATAAACAAAAAAATAATTTTATATAAATGAATTTTGCGGGTAAAATTCTGTTGTTCTCTCTATTCTTCTCTCCTAAGTTTTTTTTGAGATTCAAGGGCTATTGTAGTGTGATTATCAAATATAGGATGATTTGAGCCTCCTAGAAATATGTTTGGATCTCCAGTAATTATTTGATAGCACTTCATCTTGTTGAGTTGATCTCCGAGAAGAACTCCGTTAGTTAATTTGTTGAAGAGCAGTGTAGTCAATGCAGAAGCTTCCTCCAATGCTTGCAGAATCCTCTTTTTCTTTTCTTTTTTCTAGAATGTTAAGTTACTCCCCTATTTATAGTTGTAGGGGGTAGTCCTAGTTGCTTATGATTGACTGAAATATGTCACTTTGCCACTTGGTGCCTTTTGACTAGTTGTTGAATTTGAATGAGATTTTCACATCATTTGTACAAGTGGCAACATCTCATTGGTCTTGGATTTGACTGGGATGCCACGTCACTTTATGAGTTTGGGATTCAAGGTAAGATGGACCTTGATGAGGAATACAATAGGCTTATTATTTTTTTAAGCCCAATAAATTTTATGTGTCCCCACACCCGTCAGATAGGCTTGATCTTAGTCTCATATTCAGTTGAGTAATCTCATTACCAGATCCCGAGATCATCCGTCAGATAGGCTTGATCTCAGTCTGATATTCAGTTAAGTAATCTTATTATCAGATCTCAAGATCACCGATCACCCATTAAATAGGCTTGATGTCAGTCTCATATTCAGTTGAGTAATCTCAGTATCAGATCTCGGATCACCCATCAGATAGGCTTGATCTCAGTCTCAGATTCAGTTGAGTATTCTTGTTATCAGATTCGGACATGATCATTTCTTATCATTGATAGTAGACTCCAAAATCATCCGTTTGAGTTGTTTGATCTCCAATGCAGTCAGTTGAGAGTAGAAAGCTCTGAATTCAGTTATTGATGTGAGTATATTCAGTTAATCATCTTCAGTATCCTTAGATTCTAAGATCACTCGCTAGATAAGACTGATCTCACCTCAGTACTCATTTATCTGTATCAGATGATTCAGTTGTTCAATATCTCAGTATTAGTAGTGAGTTCAGATATCAGTAATGCAGTAACCTAGTTTCAGTACTCAGAGTCGTGATGATTGTGATTATGGTTTGTGCATTCATTCATTCGTTCTCATTCAGTACTCTCATGATTATTCAATTAAGTAATTGTTCATGCATAAGCCCTTGCATTTAGCCTTACCTCGTCTGCATACTCGGTACATTCTCGTACTAATGCCTTTGCGCTATGGTGGTTTATTTGACATCATAGGTTCAGAGGCACGAGATCTAGAGTCCCCTTAGAAGTTCAGTCCCAATCAGCAGTAGTAGACGTAGAAGTAAGTCCTCTTCATTCGAGGATGATCCTTTTTTCATTTTTGTATTATATTTTGTTTATTTTCAGTAGACGGAGTTAGTTGGGGACATATCCCATCAACTCCATAATTCAGACAGTTTAGAGGCTTTTCGGACAGATGTATCAGTATTCAGTTTTCAATTTTGAGTTATTTTTAGATGTTTTGAACCTTATGGCCAGCTTTTGTATTTATTATCTATATTATGCAGTGTTCGAGTATAGATATCAGTAGAAGGTTAGCTTGGGGTCCTTTGGGATCATGAACACCATATAATGTTCCGGTTCTAGAAAATCGGATTGTTACACACTGCATATCCGTGCTCAGGTGTACTTCAAACTATGTTCTTTCTAATGATGCCTACCATCAAACACTTCAGATCGGCCTTCAATGTAGCTCCCTAAATAGGATTCGCTCGATCTCTTTTGGGCTTGGACCTTTCTTGTCGATGAAAAAGTTCAAAATAAGTGAGGTAATGACCTCCATGGTGACATTCTTGTGCTTTTTCGTGACATGATTAATGCCACAACTATTCTCTCCCACGTACTTGTGGATATAAAACCAACCCGATTCTCCGATAGCACACACCGTCCACCAGCAAGTAGAATCTACGCACTTCACCCTCAAGTATTCTTACAACTCTTCACCGTTGTGTAATTGAAAGACATTTTCAGCAATGCCTGCTTCAACAAAAGATTCAACATTTTCTTATCCTTGAATGTTTGTCCTATAAAAAGATTGGTGTCATCCAAGAAAGAGTGGCTTCCTTGTGGTTCTAACTGCCCGTCCTCACCTCCTCCACACTCCTCTTCTTCATAATCTTCACTATTATCCCATTCATCACCACCCATGCAATCGTATATCATTGAGGTATTATCCACTATCAGGGGTGGGGGTGGGGCTGATGTGGAATCTTCTTCCCGGGACCTTTCAGTAACTTTAACCCACAATATAGGTCTGGAGTTATTAGAATCAATGAGAAACATATATAATTCCACGAGTCTATTATTACTTATGAACGTTGGATAGATTCCCCCCCCCCCCATTCATCAAGTAACTAATTACAAACAACCAAAGGAGTGTTGGAATGTTGCTATTGAGCCAACAATTGATTTCAAAATATGGGACTAATTTTCAAGCTTTTTGTATGAAAATGGAAGAAAAAATGGGGTTAAAAATATGTGAAAATGGCTTAAAACAATGGAGATAATGTCACTTTTCGATGGATGCCGAAAAATTCGATGAAAAATGACAGAAAAATTAAGGAAATGGTGGCAAAATAAGGTGGTTGGTAGTGGATTGGTTGAGAAGCTTGATATTTGTTTTTAAAAAATTACTTATCCAAAATTTATATTTTTGGACATGGACTAAAGTATAGTGCTGAAATGAGAAAAGGGCTAACATATATATTTTGTAAGTTGAGTGTTAGGGTAGTCTTTTTTTTAGTTGTCCCATTAGGGTGTCTATTTTTTCAATTAAAAAAATCTAGTATCTAAATATCAAAAAAAAAATTGGATATGGCCATTTAGCAAACTCCCCCCAAGTTACTTCATTGAAATTTTTAATTTAGTATATTATATAGGTTTATAAATTTGATAAAATTTATCATAACATGTTAAATGAACCCACATGAACTAATGCAATCCTTTGTGATTTGATGTTCCAAATGCCTCCAGAACATATTGCTTTAGGTTTTGCTTTATGGTGGTTTGTGTAACCATAATTATTACAGATACTAGATATAGGAGCCCGTGTTTGTACGGGTCCAATATATTTTATCTTTTTTATGATACAGATAAATTCTGAAGAGTCAATTAAATTTTTTATATGATTTTAAAATTTTTAAAATTATCCATAATAACGATATATAATACTTCTTTTCCTTATATAGATTTTAGATAATATATATTACTCTTGCTATTTTAATTTATGTGATACTGATAAAATTTGAAGAGTCAATTAAATTTTTCACATAATTTTATAATTTTTGTATGATTTTGAATACTTTAAGTTATTAATTATTGTAATTTATAGTACTTCTAAATAACTTTCAGATAATTACTTTCTCTGTTCCAATTTATGCGACATTGATAGAATTAAGAGAGTCAATCGCATTTTTTATATATAGTTTTTACATATTTTCAGTGGTTAATTATTGTGATTTATAGTACTTGTTATTAATTAATTATCTTACAAATAATATATGTTACTCCCCCTGTCTTATGTAACTATGATAGTATTTAGAGAATAAATTAAAATTTTGATATGTTGTTAAATATTTTAAGTTGTTAATTATTATAATTTTATGATATTTTTACATCATTTTCAAATAATATATGTTACTTCATCTATCACAATTTATGTTGCACTGATAGAATTAATTGAGACAATCAAATTTTTATATGGTTTTCAAACTTTGTAGCCATTAACTATTGCAATGTAAAATAATTTTATGTAATTTTTAAATACATATTTATCAATAATTTTTTGATTTTGGTATGATTTTTAAGTATTTTAAATTGTTAGTTATTGTGATTGATAATATCTTACATAATTTTTAAATAATATATGTTATTTTTTCTATCTTAATTTATGAGACATTGACAAAATTTAAAGAGCCAACTAATTCTTTTATATATAGATTTTTTTTACGTAATTTAAGTTATTAATTATTGTGATTTATAATACTAATTATTTTAATGTAATTTATGTTACTTATAATAAATTTTATAATGTATATTAATTAAATATCTAGTTATAACTCAATTAATCTTTCAATTTGTTTTAATCTCTAATTTTTGTTTACCCATGTAATGTCAATTTAATTCAAAATAGGGCTTAAATTAGCCTAATTTAAAATCATGAACTAACCCATTCTAATAACTAGCAACCCGACCCAAATCTTAAATTTAATCTCAGTCATCCACACCCTTGAACAGACGGTCCCTATCCATTCCTTACCGTATTTTCTTTTTAATTATTCTATCACCCCTAACCCTAATTCATTTCGCCCACCCCCCACCATTATACACTTCCCTCCTTCCTCCCACCGCCCCCTCTGCATTTTATAAAAACCCAAACAACGTTGTATATCCTCGCAAGCATATTCTTATGTTTCTTCTTCATTATTTATTTTTGAAAGTGCTTAGAAGCTTCAATTTCAAGAAAATTCCAAATTAAAAAAAGAAGAATTTGTATCCCACAAAACCCCATTTCAAATTTCATTTTATGGTGTAACTAGAATGAGGAAAGGTAAAGTAATTTTACTGTTGTGTTTTCGGCCGGTGGTGGCCGGTCTCTTATTAATTCTCTGTATTTTCTGCATTTTCTGGTGTTGATCTCTATTTTCTTTAATTGAGTTTTTCTTTTTCTTGTTTATATGTGAGTTTTGTTTGTTATCATAGTCGCCGTTTATGGCGATTGGATTTGCAGCTAGAGTTTAGTAGGGGTGGAAATTTATGTGAAATAACAAAAATTCCCTTTAGAAGGGAATTTTGTGGATGGTCAGAATATGTGAAATGACAAAATTGTCCTTTTGATTAAGCTGACAGGACAATCGTCTCCCGCCTGCTTTAAACCACTTGTATAATATAGTAATGTGTATATCTGATCAATTCTAGCATTCTATGATAATACCTTGTTACTTTTTGTTGATGGACCATTTTTTTCTGTTTTCTACTCTCTTTTTTTTTCATTACAAAGGTTGTTAGCTCATTAGTTAGTCAAAATATTATTGTGTTGTTTACTAAGCTTAGTTAGTTAAGAAGATTTATGTAGATGGCGTTTGACAAAGATTAGAATCTGATCAAAATGATTTATATATACTTTTTTAGTGTGTCAATGCATTTGATAGACACCCAAATACACATAAGTCAAAGGAATAAGATGGTCATTCTCAACTAATGACTTTCCACCTTATAAATATTTTTAATTTGGCCAAATATTTTACGATTTTGTCCTTATTACTTTTTCTAACGCTCAACATTTTTTTATTTCGAAACTGGACTTCTTTGTTCCTCTTCATTGTATATCCAACTTTCCTCCTTTTCTTTACATAGATACTTTCCTTTCTTTTCTTCTCCCTTTTACCCCTCCTTGGGAGCTCCAACCCTCTTTGCTCACTTGGTGACCTAAATTTACAACTTCAAAATTAAAAATGAGGGGTGCTTATCATTCGAGCAACTCTCTCTTATCTACACAAATATTTTTAGATTTATATTCTTGCAAATATTTTTAAGGATATTTTAGTCGTCTAGTGATAGAACACTTATCAATATTTTATACCAAGCACACCATGGCTTATAATTAACAGTTCATCACTTACATATATCCAAATATGTATATTATTATTTTTGGGTATAAATAAAACCTGTATTCAAACCAAAAATTTCAACAAGTAAAAATTCTTAAGAACAACAAAATGAAGTTGAAACTATTTTCTAAAAAATAGAAAATCCAACAAGAAAGAGACGAAGATAAGAAGATTCCAGTTCACCAAATTTATGGTGTATGTCCAAGGAAATTATTTTTCTCAAGTACCCGATTTTATAAAATATATCCTCCAAGAATAAAATGAATCACTTCAACCAAATAGCAGTACCTCAAATTTGTTGAATTTAAAACGCACTCAATAGTAGCAAATCGCACTTGAGTTTTTGTATAACAAAAGGTTTATTACTTCTAATTTTCACGTCAATACTTGAGGAAAATCAACTATTTATAGCCAAAAGTTATTGATTTAGAAAAGAAGCCATGGTTCATAAAAAATTATACTATTTTGGAATGTCAATTTCATGTGCGGACCATGTGTGTTCGCACATGACAAAGTGCAGGCCCATGTCGCCATATTCTCAAACTAGAAAGTGGAGAGCCGATGTACATTGGAATGTGCCCTGACATTTGCACCCATACTTGGACAAATGTGGCCGCACATTCATATTTCGTTATTTAAAATATTGAACTGAAAAATCATAACCCTTTAATGTGCATTTTAACATGGGTCCCCACATGCTTGTTAGCGTTCGTGAATGGAAAATAATTTATATTAATTTTTGAATTAAAAAATTATTAACACTTAAGTTTTAAATAAATTTTGTCCAAAGAAATAGTCTCTCGATCGAACATTTGGCAAATTCACATCTAAATTCAAATTTGAAGTCAAAGTTTGACCTGAGCAAGTGATGACGATGATGACACAATGGTCTTCTTCATCTTACCTCACTAACAATATGCAGTAATGATTTTATAGTTAAGCCTGAAAAAGTTCCTTTCTCCCATCAATGTGATAGAACACTTTTTCCAAAAAGTGAAGACACATTTCACTTTTTCTCTATTTTTCTTTCCTCTATTTTGCATTGAGATTTCGATCTAGAACTCAACAATCTCCCACATGAATAGAAAATAAATATTAGATAAAAATATATACGGATAAGTGTTTGACTAATGAGCAAAGACTAATTACATCTAGATAAGTATGTTTTTCTTTGAACTTTCCATAGTAAACTTATATCAGATGCACTATTCAATTAATAGATGTGACATCTTTGTACCATCAAACATTGTTGTATAGCTAAACAACACAAGTCACGCTACTAACTTTTTATCATTTATGGTTCTCACAATCTTATTCATTTATGCCATGAATACTACTGGTTTAATGAGCCTTTGAGATAGACCTTTACTATTATCCTCAATGATGCGAATTTTACTTCTTACTCACATAGATTATTACTAAATGTTTAATCCTATAGATGAACTATTCGGTCATATCTGTCGAACTTAAAAATCATTAGAAAGCTTCAAATCTTAATTCTAAAAATTATTTTCATTTTGAGAATTGGTTGATTTTATTTGACAATGTTGAACCATCAATCACAACTTTGGTTGATCTTCTTGAATCTAGCTCTTCGGATCTCTTGTATTCTAGGTAGATTTACCATCATGATGACTTGTCTTAGACCCTAATCCATTTCCTTTGATGATCTTTCAACTTTCTCTCTAATTAGGCCTTTTGTAAAAAGATATAACACGTTATCCTTTGACTCCACATGGTCAGTCATGATAATTTCACTTGAGAGTAGTTTTCTGATAATATTATGTCTCTATCTTATGTGACAAGATTTACCATTTGCATCATGCTCCCTGACCTACCTATTGTAGCTTGGCTATCATAGTGTATGTCTAATAGTGACAACAGTTTGAGCAAAAAAAAATCTTTCATGAAATTTTGGAGGCATTGAACTTCTTCACCGGCCTTATCTGAAGTGATAAATGTAGATTTTGTAGTAGAGCGAGTGATACATGTCGGTTTGAATGATTTATAAGAGACCGTCCCTCCAGAATAAATACATACCCATTATAACTAACTGGAATATTCTTTTTACTCAATTTAGAGAAAAATAAAAGAATAAATAAAAAGAGGGGTGAAGTGCTAACATGTGAATTTTAGTTTACTTTGCTTGGTGATCTAATTTGCATCAGTATATTCTTTAATTAATGTCAGATATTTGTTATGATACAAAGCATAGTTTTAAGTATGTTCTGGATATCCCAAACTCTTTTCATTTCTATATAGTGAGTTTGATTGCAATTACTTGTGAACTGACTTAGTTAACTAATAGCATATACTATATTTGGTCGCGTACAATTCCTAATTGATACCAAATAGTATCTAAATGAGAACAAAATAGTCCACATGACAAGACACCAAACGAAAACAACAAACATAAACTTAAACGAAAAAGAAGATAGGTAACTTGACACAAAGTGAACACATAATGTAGCAACTAAAGAGTAAATTAAACTCTAAAACCTCTACAAAATACGTTAACAAGCACCAAGTTCTTATGGTGACCGCCAATGTAATCAGCTCACCTCAAGATCCACCATTTCCAAGCAAAGAACAATATTGGCTTTTCCAAACCCTAAGCTACAATGGCTAGTCCAAGCCCTAACTAAGAGCTACACTAAGGTGGTCTACTCTCAAGAGAAAAGATTTTCAATGTCTCATATTTTCATCATTAAAAAACTAAAGAGAAAAAAACCTAATAAGAGACTATATATAGCCTAGCTTATTACATAGTATAATGGGCCAAAATACCCTTAATGAAAGGGGAGGTCATGGATTGTTTCTTTAACATATGCACACCCCAAAATACCCTTAATGAAGGGTGCCTCTTCAATGCTCCAAAACCATGGGGTCACACTTCAAAACTTGTAGTCTCGAATTGGCATCAAATGTAAGCCCCCACGCAATCTTCCACACACGGGTTTGTTTAATGGCATGCTAAAAACGGGTCCTCCATGCATGTTCTTGTATCCTCAAGGTTACCAAGTCTTGAGCTTCTATGTGTTGGCCTTTAAAGATGTCATCGAAAGATAAGATGACCATTTGTCCCGTATCATCCTCCCCTTCTTGAAAAGGATTGGACCTCAAATCCAAACTTTGCAAAACCGAAGAGAGGACGAAAAAATACAAACTCCTCATGGCATGAGGGTTAAAGTTAGAACAACAAATCATCTCAACATGCCAAGGTTGCATATATTTGAAATGTAACCAAGGACCCTTTGAATAAAATATTAAAAACTCAATGAAAGATGTACGAAGGTTTTGGTTATGGGAGTCACCAAGAGTGACACTTTGCTTGTCATGTAGACCAAGAAACAAGTTGGGTGAACCAACATCACCATTTCCATATTTGGCACTGGGGTCAAATGGGAAGAGTGGCCATAGACAGGTCTAGACAACACTCCCCTTTGTCGTGGTCTCCACCCAAACTAAATGACATACTCTCTATAATAGTATACCTATCATCGATAGAAAATAGTAAGTAGAGAAAAGTATCACTCAAGTCAACTTCTACTAAGGTGTCCTCATGTGTGTACTCACTACTAGTTTCCCAATCATCACCATGAGTAGTTTCAACAATAAAGTCACACAAAGTAGAAGGAGTAACTTCCAAGGCTACACATTCCTTACCCTTAAGAGTACTCTCATCTTCCAAGAAACGATTTCCATCTTTTGGAGGGATGTTGTCACACCATAGTGGGTTAACATATAGGCTATAGCCTCCAAGGTAAGTTATACCATCTTTTTCACCACTAGGCTCATTAGGAGTGTTTATATCATTTTCAAACAAAACATTATACCTAAAGAGTGCATGATCCAACCCACGGGCGGATTTGGAACAAGCAAGTTCCTCACTCTCTAAGAGATCAATATCAAGTTTCAAAGTGGTTTCAAGCACAAGATTGTCCCAAGAATAGCTCTCGGGTTCACTCCCCTTTTGTTGACCAACTTTTCCAAATACTTTACTCACTTGAGTTTGATTACTCACATCACACACATACTCAAGTGGTGGACAATTTTCACAAATAGGTTGATCAACACTAATTACACAAGATGATGTACTTCCATTCAACATATAGGCTTCAACACTAGGTGGACATAAATTGATCTCACAAGAAGAGTCAATTTGGTCATCAATAGGATCAACTAGTGTATCCACAATCACAACATGTACATCATCAACAAAAGGCAAAGAATCATTAGACTCACAAATAAGTACGCTACTACCCACACTCAATAGGATACTAGCCACACAATTATAATTCACATGCACAAAAGTGTTAGAATTAGCTATTTTACCTTGAAGCTCTTGAGTCGACTTTACTTTGCTGTGTTGTGAAGGTCCTCTACAAGCTTGGGAAGCAACTTCACTTTGGCATTGCTCTCCTTCACTTTCCATGATGGTACCTACACAAATGTCCTTAGAAATAGAAGGACAAAAATGTTAGCTCGGTTTGGTGGCAATCCCCTCACTTCGCTCCACACAACCTCACTTTTTCCACTCTCGAATTACCCCTTACTTCTCTCAATCTTTTGTCTCTCATAAGCATTCAGATTGGAGTAAGTATTCACTTCTCCTTGCGGCTCGGGCAGCATGTATATCATGAGGTGATTTCCCCACCAGTCTCTTACAACATTAGGCTAATTTTACATATTTGGAACTCTACGTTGTGCAAACCAATTGGTACATAAGCATACATGACCTTATGTCAATGGAAGAATATCGCACCACACCTTCTCATGGTATTTAAATTCAGAGAAGACAACTTTGACCCTCTTGGTAACCTTAAACCTATCCAAGAAATATGGAACAAGTAAAGGCTCTCGAAACAACCCCAAGTAGTCAACCGATGGAAGAATATAGTTTCTATAGTACCTATCATTTAACACAATGAGGCAACACGGTATCCCACAAATGGTTACCTTTTCGAAGTGTACACTCCTTCTTGGATCAACATTATAAGGCATACGAGTACCTCTCGGTTTTAGAGATGCATACCTTTTCTTCTCGTTGGACAACCTCCACTAGAGCTAGTATAACCATTCACACTATATCAACCTTGATAAGAAGTACTATAAGGTGGAGTATATGAATCTTCATACTCCTCACGTGTACTCTCATCATAGCTCTCATAAGCTTTGCGAACGAAAGGTTATACATAACACCAAATCTAGGTTCAGAGTGAGAAGTGTAAGACTCCTCACATGACTCAATGTCATCATAAGATCTATCATGAGGTCCTACATCATCTCCAAGTTCACCATAAGTACTAGGCACTTCATTCAGCTCATTTTCTCCCTCAAAACCGTAACTTTCCAATCTGCCCAAGTTTTGATCATGGCTATTTTCATAGCCTCCACAATCTCCCTCAACTTCGTAGCCATAAAACCCCTCACTACAATCATAGTCTCCCATGTTGTAGTCACAATAATCCCCGTCCATCGAAGACAAATTCCCCTTATATCACCTTTGTACCTACACAATAAACAAGCAAGATTAGTAGTAAAAGCTCCTCACCAACACTCGTATACACCCACCTTTGTGATTCTCATAATTGGAGCGGCGAATATTGAAAGTTGCTTATACTCCGGTAGTCAATAGGATGCCAATTCTACTTGACGACAGGAATGGATTCTTGTTTTCATCGACTCAAGACACAAAAATAAATTTTACTTACGAACTTGAAACAAAGAAGTTACTACGAGTTAAAAATGAGAAAAAAACACAAATAACGAAGACACGAAAGAAATGAATTCAACAATTAATCTACAGCTAAGTAGGTGATTACTAGTTGTTAATTAATTCTAGAATCAAGACATGAAACTAATGAAACAATAAAATGAAACTAAGAATCTAAAGTTTTTGAGCTTAAGCTATTTCGGTGATGATATGGCAGCCTCTCATTAGTTGTTGAAAATTGTCAAACATCTTGAGAAATTTTTTTCTTATTTCAATCTGTATTGATCAATGTTCAATTGGAAGAGTGTATTTTCGGTTTGGGAGGGAAACAACAAGATTTAGAGGCTTTTCAATGTTCAAGTAAAAGGCTTGACTTTTCTTTCACCCTTTTGGCAAAACACCTTTTGAAGCCTTTGTTCCCCTTTGCTCTTTTGTAGGTCTTGGGAAGACCCCTTTCTTTCTTTTGGTAATAAGACCTTTTGAAGTTTTTTGGCCCTCTTTCTTCTATTATAATAGTATTAGAATGTGTTTGAAGACTAATAAGACCACACCTTCTTTCTTCTTTGATTTTAGATCAAACAAACCACTTTTTCTTGAACAAGATATGAAGATGTTGAAGACCACCAAGAACTCTAAGAACACAACTTTGAATCTTGGAGTTCTAAGGTTAATGTTGGACCTCCAAAACATCAACAACACATATTCAAGCTCCAATCTTCAACAACAACATCAACATCAACAAAATATTTTTCCAGACACCAATCTTCAACAATAACATCAACAAAATATTTTTCCAGCCACCAATCTTCAACAACAATATCAACAACCTTCCAACATTCAAGAACTGCTTAGATTTAACTCAAAATTTAGATATAGACTCTATTAGTGTTAGTGAAGAAGGTACTAACACTAGAAACAACAAAACACAAAAAAAAAACACAAGAAAACCAAGCCTCATCCAACATTCAAGAACTACTTGGATTTAGCTCAAAATTTAGATATAGACTCTATTAGTGTTAGTGAAGAATGGACTAACACTAGAAAATACAAAATTAAAAAAACACAAGAAAACCAAGCCTCAAATCTCAGCCCAAACACAAAAATGGGACAAATTATTATTTTTTTTGCGTTTTTCAGTTTTTTCAACACTATTTTTGTGATTTTTCAAGAAAGCAAGCCCAAGATTGATCTCATGGGAACGAAATCAATGATGTCTTTGATACCAAATGGTGTCTAAATGAGAAAAAAATAGTCCACAATCTATGCAAAACAGTCCACACGACAAGACACCAAACAAAAACAACAAATACAAACTTAAACGAAAAAAAGATAGGTAACTTGACACAAATAGAACACATAATGTAGCAACTAAAGAGTAAATTAAACTCTAAAATCTCTACAAAATATGTTAACAAGAACCAAGTTATTCCGGTGACTGCCAAGGTAATCAACTCACCTCAAGATCCACCATTTCCAAGCAAAGAACAATATTGGTTTTTCCAAGCCCTAAGCTATAATGGCTAGTCCAAGCCCTAACTAAGAACTACACTAAGATGGTCTACTCTCAAGAGAGAGGATTTTCAATGTCTCATATTTTCATCATTAAACAACTAAAGAGAAAAAACACTAATAAAAGACTATATATAGCCTAGCTTATTACATAGTATAATGGGCCAAAATACCCTTAATAAAAGGAGAGGTCATGGATTATTTCTTTAATATGTGCACACCCCAAAATACCTTTAATGAAGGGTGCTTCTTAAATGCTCCAAAATCATGGGGTCACACTTCAAAACTTGTAGTCTCGAATTGGCATCAAATGTAAGCTCCCACGCAATCTTTCATACATGGGTTTGTTTAATGGCTGCTCAAAACGGGTCCTTCATGTATGTTCTCATATCCTCAAGGTGACCAAGTCTTGAGCTTCTATGTGTTGGCCTCTAAAGATGTCATCAAAAGATAAGATGGCCATTTATCCCATATCATTAATGTACATCAAACTTTCTAACAATCTTGCATAGTCAAATTGTGAGTCACTTTTATCTTTATTTTTTTTGAAGTGCAAAGCTCAATCTAATGGTGTCTTGGAAAAAATGAAATTCAAATATTTTAACTTTTCAAGTACCTTTTCAATGTAATGAGACTGTAAAAAAGCTAAACCTTGTGGAGTTCTATGAATTCTTATTCCTAAGATCACATCAGAAAGTCCAAGGTCTTTCATATCAAATTATCTTTCTAGCATTGTCTTAGTAGCATTTATGTTAGAAATATCTCTACTGATGATAGACATATCATCAAAAAACAAACAAACAATGACTTTGGAATTTTGAGTGGCTTTAATATAAAAACATTTCTCATACTCATTAATCATAAATCCATTTGTCAATGTGGTTTGGTCAAATTTTACATGCCACTTTTTAGATGCTTATTTTAGTCCATAAAGTGACTTAACAAGTTTGCATGCTTTTCTTTATTTATTAGAAACTACAAAACCCTTGGTTTATTTCATTTAAATTTCTTCCTCCAATTAACATTTAAGAAAGCTGTTTTCACATTTATTTGATTAATTTCAAGATCATATACCATAGCTTATGCAACCAACATACGAATGGATATAATTCTTGCTATTGGAGAGTACAATCCAAAATAATCAAGACTTTTTTTGTCCAAGACCTTTAATGGTAGATCTTTTCTTGTATTTTGTAAATAGTTATGTTATCTTTCATTTTACTTTTAAAGATCAATTTTTAGCTCAAAGGTTGATTTTTTAAAGGAATATCAATTTTACGATCCAAAAGTTGAAGTCATGATGGCATCTTCCTCGACCCAACCTTGATAGTAAAGATAGACACCCAAAAGGAAAAAGTGTGAAGTAATAAAGGAAATAAGAAAGATGAGATGCCTAGAATGAAAATGAGTCACACATATATAAAGATCACGAAAAACTAAAAGAAATATCAGAAAATCTCCAACATTTGGTATCATAAGTTTAGAGTATCCAAGTACAACATATATAAAGTATAAGATCAACGAGGTATAGTGTAAGCTATGAACAACCTAGAGCATGCCAGTACCTTATCACCAACTTTGAAAGCACCAAATCAACTGTTGTGTCTTATAGTCATACTAGGATATACACTTAAAGAGCATAGTAGGGATGAGTACGGTCTATTTATACCCAGTTAGTATCATAGGCCGATTGAGAAAAGCGAATAATAATACAAGTAAAAGATATTATGAGCACGTAACCTGCAAATAGAAAAGTTCTCAAATAGTAGCTCACATTGTCTCCATTAATATTTCTAATATACATATATAGATGGAACAAATAGAAATAGACACACACTAAACACATACAGAAGCTAAATACATCTCAAGGACATAAAATATCACAAAAATGCACATACAACATAATGTGATTAAGATAGGATCAATGATAAATGATTTAAAGTCATTGCATGACTTTCTGTATACACCTACCAAGCCTCAACACTACCAAGATATGACCTATGGGGGGTTCACAACCCATATATGACCTTAGATCTCAACTTTCCACTTTGACTAGTGTTCACTGATCAAGGATTTTGTAAAGTGTGTTAATTACCTCTCTGATTATTATTCACAGATCAAGGATTCTTATAAAAGTATCTTATTTCTCTTTCACATCAATGGTTCTCAATGATAACAATATCTTATGAATGTGAATGTATAAAATGAGGAAGTAATACTCATAAGTAATTTAGTATAAAGATAATAATGTATTCAATACATGTATGCGTAAGCTCAATATCAACTTAATATGTCAATAATTCATGATATAAGTTCTCGCTTGATATCACTGAATTAATAGTCATATAGGACATTATTGATATCAAATCAAACTCTAAACTCGGGTATTTCTAATAAGATAAAGGTAAACTACATGCAAATAAGAACTATAATCTCTATACATGTCCCCGCATGGGCATCATATTAAGAATAAGGAAATTGATGCAAAAATAAGGCCAATTAAATTCAAATAAATCCCTTCTATAAGCAACACATAATATAAGATATCTCAAGTCAACAATAATAAGCATATAAGCCCCCATACGGACACATAATATTAAATAATCTCTAAATATAAATCCAATAAAATTAACCCATAATATGTTTTACTCAATTATTAATTACCTAACTCAGTCTAAAGAAAGTCAAGTCATAACCTACCTCAAAGTGAAAAAATTCAAGCCTAAAGCCTTTAATATAGAGCCTTTCCTTTTTGAATAATGTTGGAATCAACTAAGACATTCATATAATATCTATGCATTAAAAAAAGCTAATGACACCTATATTGACCATATTTAAGATAGATCGAAAATGGATTAAAAAATGGGTCTAAAACGAATAGGGTAGCACCAAAATTTTATTTTATAAATAAGTTTTCCAAGGTTATAAGAGTCTACAGTTGATGACCCACGTGAAAATGAGTTTAAAATAAAGTTCAAATTACTGAAAAACTATTTTAATCGATACTAGCAAAACCCAAAATTACATTTTAAAATTGAGATTAAAGAGTGTTTTTGAAGATATAATCAGTGAAAATTAATGAAAATAAGATTTTAGATCTTACCCACGCTCAGATGGTAAAGAAAACCCTCAAAATCACCTATTCCGTAAGCTTTGATATCCAAAAATGATCAAATTCACAAAAATGAACTATATATACTACTCCAATAATGCCCGCTTTAGTGTCTACAGGATCGGTAAAATGGCGGATGGTTGATAAAACATCCTGTCCCTGTGGCTAGAGTTCGCTAAAGTGACCCATTATCGCTAAAGCAACACTTACTAAAGTGGTAAAAGGTCTGCTTTAATGATTCAGGCTACAATGGTTGATAGCTAAAGTGTTTCCATGCCCTAATGAAACACCCCAGGTGTTGATCTCTGAGAATTTTTAAAATTTTATCCATACTATCCTAACTATGACTTAACCTACGAGTCATAAGGAGTCTTGATGAGTCATTGAACTTAAATCATAGACTAAATAGTCTGCGTATGGCTAAGTTCTATTTTAAGTACGAGTGGCTCATTATAAGTCATAAGGACTCGTTATGAGTCATTTTGTGCAAATCGTAGGATGTCCAATGTTTACCCAAATGGTTTTTATGTTGACTACGACTGGACCCCACAAGTCTTAGGGTCCCATTACGAGTCATATTAGTTGAGTCGTAGTGTCAACAATGTATTTGTGCTCTTGAAAAGTTCGTAGCTATGACTCATGGTGATGAGTCATAAAGAATCCCTATGAGTCATATAGTGATCGAAGACACTGGCGACTAAATTTCAGCTTTTAATTTAAGGGCACTTTGGACAATTCCCTTCTTACCCAATTAAAACCCCACGTGCATAAAACATTCAAGGGGGTTATTTCACATACATAATATGATTAAATACTCTTAGAACTTTCTCAAATTCTCTCAATCAAGATACTTATGGTTTCCAAGAAGTAGGTCATCTAAGGGCTTAAAGGTTGAATTGTTTTCATAAAACTTAGTATTTCAAGCATGTTATCTTCCCTAATTGATAATTTATTAAATACATATAGTTTTGTCGTATATTGTGATACATCTTGGATAGGATTAGGTTGTGTGTTGATGCAGCATGGCAAGGTGGTTACATATGCTTTTAGATAGTTGAAGGTTCATGAGAAGAATTATCCAACTCCTAATTTGGAATTGTTAACTATGGTATTTGCATTAAAGATTTGGTGACATTATTTATATGCGGTCTTTATGGATATTTGTTCTGTTCATTAAGCCTGCAATATGTGTTCACTCAGAAGGATCTAAATCTCAAGCAAAGTAAGTGACTTGAGTTGCTAAAGGATTATAACATAAGTCTCCACTACCATCCAGATAAAGCTAACATGTTGTTGATGCTCTTAGCAGGTTATCCATAGGGATCTATTCTTATGTAGATGAGGAGAAGTGGGATTTGGTAAAGGATATTAACTATTTGGATAATATTAGAGTTTGTATCTTGGATTCCAAGGATGGGGGTGTGAATGTTCAACAGGTTGTAAAGTCATCTCTTGTTGCTAAGGTAAATGAGAAATAGATGTTGGATCCTATCTTGATACAACTCAAGGAAGATATGGGTAGGCAGAAGGTGATGGCTTTCGAGATTGGTGGTGATAGTATCTTGAGGCACCAAGGTAGATTTTGTATTCCCAATGTTGATTGGTTATGAGGAAGAATTTTGGTCAAGATCATGAGTCGTGTTATACTGTTTATCCTGGTTTGACAAAAATATATCATGATCTTAAGGAAATTTACTAGTGTAAAAATATAAAGTTGGATGTTGCCAATTTTGTGGCTAAGTACATGGTGTGCCAGCAACTGAAGGTGGAGCACTTGAGGCCCAGTGGATTATTTCAAGAAATTGAGATACATGTGTGGAAATAGGAAATAATTAATATGGATTTTGTTATTGGTCTTCCGCGATTTTAAAATTAGTTTTATTTGATTTGGGTCATCATGGTTAGGATGACTATGTCTTCTCATTTCTTGCTAGTAAGGACTAATTTCTCTTCTGAGGATTATGCCTAGTTGTTCATTAAGAAGATCATAAAGTTGCATGGTGCTCTAGTTTTTATTATATCTGATCGAGGTACTTAGTTCTTTTCTCACTTTTAGAGTTCCTTTTAGAGAGATTTGAGTACTAAAATGAGCTTTAGCACTGCTTTTCACTCGCAGGCAGATAGGTAATCAAAGAGAACCATTTAGACTTTAGAGGATATTCTCAGATCTTTTGTGATTGAATATAGTAAACATTGGGTTGACTAATTACATCTCATAGAATTTACCTACAACAACAGTTATCACTCTAGCATCGGTATGGCTCCATTTGAGGCCTTACTTCTTCTAGTGAGGACTAATTTCTCTTCAGATAATTATGCCAAGTTGTTTATTGAGGAGATTGTAAAGTTTTATGGTGCTCTAGTTTCCATTATATCTAATTGAGGTACTCAATTCTCTTCTTACTTTTGGCGTTCCTTACAAAGAGGTTTAGGGACTAAGGTGAGCTTTAGCATTATTTTTCACCCATAGACAGATAGGCAAGAGGAGAGAACCATTCAGACTTTGGAGGATATGATCAGATTTTGTGTGATTGACTATGGTGAAAGTTGGGTTGACCAATTGCCCATCGTAGAATTTTCCTACAACAACAGTTATCACTCTAGCATTGATATGGCATCATGTGAGGCCTTATATGGTAGAATGCGTAGGTCTCCTATTGGATGGTTTGAAGTTTGTGAAAATTAGTTATTTAGCCCTAATTTAGTTCACCAATCCATATAGAAGGTGAAGGTGATTCAGGAAAAGCTTAAGACTGCCCAAAGTCGCCAAAATCCCTATGCGGATATGAGTCAAAGAGAGTTAGATTCTAATATTGGTGATTGGGTGTTATTGAAGGTGTCTCCATAAAAGGTGTGATGCAGTTTGGGAAGAAGGGGATGCTCAATCCCAGTTATGTTGGTCCATATTTGGTTTTGAAAAGGGTTGGTAATGTTGCTTATGAATTGTAGTTTTCATCTATCTTTAACTCTATCTATCTAATCTTTCATGCCTCAATATTAAGGAAATGTGTGGATGATACTTTGTTGGTTGTTCCTTTTAAAGGTTTGGGCATTTTGAATTCCTTGTATTATGAGAATGTTTCGGTGGAGATATTGTATTGCCAAGTCCGTTGGTTGCAGATAAAGAATGTGGCTTCTGTAAATGTTCTTTGGAGAAACCAAAAGTATGAGGAAGCTACTTAGGAAGCCGAGGAGGACATGAAGTCCATGTATCTATTCCTATTCCCAATTCTAAAAAATAATGCTAAAGGTATGTGTGATCTTAACTTCTTTATTTTTTGTCTTTGTTAAAGGTAAGTGTGGGTGCATTTCTGTGTTAAATTATGCTAAGGGATTCCTTGAAGAATCATTCAAGGAAGAATGATCCTAAGGGGGAGACTAAACAACCCCAAGTGTTGATATTTAAGAATTTGTGAAATTTAATCCTCACTGTCCTATCTATGACTGAACCTACAAGTCGTAGGGAGTCTTGATGAGTCGTTGGACTAAAATCAAAGCATAAACAGTGTGTATATGGCTAAGTATTATTCTGAGTGCGAGTGGCTCACCATGAGTCATAAGGACTCATTACGAGTCATTTTGCCTAAATCATAGGATGTCTAGTGTTTACCCCAAATTGCTTCTGTGTTGACAATGACTGGACGCTATGAGTCGTTAAGTCCCATTATGAGTCATATTAGTCGGGTCATAGGGTCAACTGTGTGTGTGTGTGTGTCCTTAAAACTATCTTGTCTGCGTCTCGTGGTAATGAGTAGTAATGAATCCTTATGAGTTATATAGTGACCCATAGATATTGATGACTAAATATCAGCTTTAATTTAAGGGCACTAATACAATTCCCTTCTTACCCAATTAAAACCCAACGTGCATAAAGCACTTAAGGGGGTTATTTCTCATTCATAATGTTATTAAATAATCTTAGAACGTTTCCAAATTCTCTCAAGCATGATATTTAGTGTTTCCAAGAAGTAAGTCATCCAAGGGCTCAAGGGTTAAATTCTTTCTGTGAAACTCGGTATTTCAGACATGTTACTCTTCCTCAATTGCTAATTCATTACAGGTAAATGTTTAAAGTGTTGTTCATATACTACTGATGATGGTTTTGAAACATGAGTTGAGGGTTTTTAATGTTTGTTTTTGAACATTGTTTCCAATGGTTTCATATGATTGCTTATGCTTTGATTATATTTTTGGATAAATGGGGTGCATAGGTATAGTGAGTAAACTAGGGGATTTTGATTTCCCCAAACTTGTGACTTTTGAAGTGGTAATGACCTCAACACCATATTATAAAATTGGTTTTGAATGTAAAAAGTATGCATATTGAAATACTCTTGAACTATTTCACAATGGGAAAAGCTAATGAAGCATAAAGATTTTGAATTGAACTTTATGGGGTTGTGTAATTCCCCAAGCTAATGTATAATTGAACCAAGGGGTTGTGAATTTCTCTAATAATGAAATTGTTTTGGCATGTTGATATTACCTTGCAAGTGTTATTGGTATCACGATACCAACAATGTATGCCTACATGTGCATCATGATTCAATAAATGGGAATGTGTGATAAAGGATTTAATTGGGCTTTTATGAGGGTTGTGTAGATAAGTCTTGAAAGTGGAGGTCCCAAGGGACCAATATTACAAATCGTGATTGGCGATGCGAGGGTCTACATGACTGGGTGGTTCGAGTCCCCCTTATTCTTAGCATATGATTAAGAGGTTCAAGTCCCCTATATTATATTGTATAATTTGGTGCTTATGTCATATTTATATATAGGGAGTTTTGATTTCCCCATAGTGCATACGTATATCCTCTATTTCGTGTAGCCACATGCACTGGGGCCCTTCTATCTTGGAAAGAGCTAGGCCTATATAGCTCGTGGGTGAATTCTTGTGTTATGGTAGTTGAGCTACACAATCCAGGCAAAAGTTTTAAAGTGCATGCTAAGCCTTGTTTCCTACCCCGTCATGTAATATATATAGGCATTTTCATATGATTATGTGTAATGGATTTTGGATTGGTTTTGAATTGTTATCCATGAAATTATTTTACCCCCATCCTGAGTTACATGCTAGTGCTAAACCACTAACCATCTCCAAACTTTGTTTCCCATGTAGTGCAGGCATAAAAGATACTTCAATTTTTCCTGCACAAAGTTAGGTGGATCATCTCGTTTCATCATTTCATTGTAGTGAAATGATGAGTTTCTAATCTTTGAAGGACTTATACATTTCATTAGTTCTTATCATAGCCTAGAATTGAGAGTATACATTATCATTAGCATTGTCATTGTCATTATCAGGATCGAGGGCATGTCATGACACCTTAGTGTTTTTGGTTTTATTTTAAAGGCTTTGTTGAATTTAATGTGGACCTGGGTGGTGATGTTTCTTGGTTCTTCTTGCAGATATTTGGCCATTCACTTATCCTAAAGTCTTTGAGTTTATCTTATACTATCTTATTATATGTTTAGAATTTATCTAATATTAATGTATTGTATTCTATTGGTTAGGAGCAGGGCGTGGTCTCCGATTCTCATTGGACTTGAGATACTCATCATGGCCAGACCCTGGTTTGGCTTGTGGCAAAGTTAGTATCAAAGCCTAGGTTTGGTGTCATTAGGTGTCCACAAGGATATGTTAAAGAGAGTTTCTTTTATGGGTGTGTAGAGCGCCATACTTATAATAGAGAGGCTACGAGGTATTTAGGAATATTTCCCTTTTTTGTTGTTCAATTCTGGGATATTGATTCTAAGATCTTGAAATCTTCTCTAATCCCCGTATGTTTGCTTTTCAAATCCTGCCTCCCAGAAGATTTGATGTTTGGGGAAACGCTTTTGTCCCATCTGAGGATAATGTGGATGGAGCTCACCCTACTCAAAGAGTTCAGACCAGATCTAGGGTCGCCGCTTTTAATTGCCCTAGTGGAGTTCTACTAGCTCCTTCTATCCTTCCTCCGGCATCTCAAGCTGGCGTGTCTAATGCTGAGTTTTGTCAGTCGATCCATCTGCTTACCCAGTTGGTGGCCTCTCAGATTGAGCGTGTTGCCTCTGTTGCTCCATCCTCTGAGGTCACTAGAGTTGTCCAATTTATGAGGTTAAGTCCTTTGACTTTCACCGGTTCTAAAGTTGTGGAATATCCTTAAAATTTCATTGATGAGATAGAATTTTTTATGTGTGTGATGTATGCTATTGTTGTGGGGGTATGGAGTTCACCGCTTACCAGTTGAAGGATGTGGCATATTAGTGGTATGAGGAATGGGACCAGTCCAGGGTGATCATGTTGAGTCAGCTTTGTGGGATGACTTCTCTACTGCTTTTCTTGATCACTTCTTTCCTTAGGAGTTGAGGGAGGCGAATGCTGAGGAATTTATAAATTTGATACAAGGCAGTGTGGGAGATAAATAGTATGCCTTAAAGTTTTAGTAGTTGTCTCGTTATACTCCAGAGTTGGTGTCATCTATGAGTGCTCAAATAATAAATTTGCTTCAGGATTGTCCCGTGAATCGGTATTGGAATACAAATCTACTCTGTTGAATAAAGACATAGACATCTCCAGGTTGGTCGTGTATATACAACAGGTTGAAGAGGAAAAGAAGAAGCAAGTCGAGATAAGTGAAAGGCAGAGTAAGAAGTTTTAGTATTCAAATCAGAGTGGAGGTCAATAACTGAGTGGTGGAGACAGTGGAAAATGATCTAAAATTAAATAGGGCAATTATGGTTCCTACTTTTCAGCTAGTGCCCCTTATACGAAACCGCCAGGTGATCGTCGTTTTCAGAATAGTGTGGGTTCAAAAGTACAAATACCCAGCCTCAAGCTAGTGGGGAATAGACAGTACCATCATATCTCCCTTATGGATTTTACGGTCAGGTGCATCATGGTGTTTGTGACAAGGGAAGGAGAAAGTGTTTTAAATGTAGGAAAATTGGTTATATAAAGAGGGGTCATCTTTCTACGATTGCTTCTAGAAAAAATAAGATTTTTGTTTCTGCTTCATCAACTCCAACACCAAAATAAGCCACTTCTGCTTCTGGATTTGACACTGGACAAAATCGTCTGTACGCTCTTGCCACTCACTAGGATTCTGAGGTATCCCCGATGTTGTTATTGGTACCCTAAAAAATTTCTCTCATGATGTATCTTTCCTACTTGATCCCAAGTCTACCCTCTCTTATGTGACCTTTTATGTGGCTATCCATTTTGGTTTTGGGCCTTAGTGTATTCTTGATCCCTTCTTTGTGTCAACCCTGGTAGGTGACTCTATTTTGGCTAGAAGGGTCTATATGGGTTGTGTGATATTGGTTTGTGGTAGGGAGACCTTGGTGGATCTGACAGAGTTGGACATGTTAGACTTTGATGTGATTTTTGGGATAGATTAGTAGAATTCATGCTATTCATCTCTTGATTCCCAAACCCGAAGGTTCAGTTTCCAATTCCCTAATGAGTTAGTGATCTAATATGAAGTTAGTTCCCTAGTTCCTAAGAAAAGGCTTATTTCATATCTTAGAGCCCGAAAATTGATTTCCAAGGGGTACCTCTATCAGTCAATGCATGTTAATGATTCTAGATCTGAAGTTCCTTCCTTGCAGATTGTCCCTATGGTCTGTGAATTCCTTGAGGTGTTCTTTGATGATTTTCCTAGTGTTTCTCCCAAGCGGGAAATTGATTTTGGGATAGATATTCTTCCAGACGATCATCCTATTTCTATCCCTCATAACAAAATAACTCCGACTGAATTGAAAAATCTCAAGGAGCAGTTGAATGATCTTTTGGATAAGGGTTTTATCTTCCCCAATGTTTCTCCTTATAGTGCTTTGATTCTATTCGTGCGTAAGAAGAATGGGTCCCTTCAGATATGCATAGATTACCATCAATTGAATGAGGAGATCTTAAATGAATATGTATCCATTTTCGAGGATTAATAATCTCTTTGATCAGCTTCATGGTGCTAAGTACTTTTCTAAGATTGATCTTCGATCAGGATACCATCAGTTGAATAATAGGGAGGTGAATATCCCTATGGCTGCCTTTCGAACCCGGTATGGTCATTTTGAGTTTAGGGTGACGTCCTTTGGTTTGACTAATGCTCCAACAACATTCATGGATATTATGAATCGGGTATTCTGCCAGTTCTTAAATTTATTCAAAATTATATTTATTGATGATATTTTTGTGTATTATAAGAGTGAGATGGATCATGCCGATCATATCCACCTTGTGTTACAAGCCTAGAAAAATCAGCAGTTGTATGCGAAGTTCTTAAAGTGTGAGTTTTGGTTAAATGTTATGACCCATCTGGGTCATATTGTTTCAAGTGAAGGGATTATGATATATCCATAGAAGGTTGCAGCGGTTAAAAAGTGGCCTTGACCCACGAATCCAACCAATATTTAGAGCTTCTTGGGTTTAGTCGGTTATTATAAAAGGTTTGTGGAAAGTTTCTCTTCTATTGCTACCCTATTAACTAAGCTGATAGAAGAAGGTGAAGTTCTTATGGTCTAATGCTTGCGAGGGTAGTTTCAAGAAATTGAAGTATAAGTTGACTTTGGTTTCAGCTTTGACTCTACCTGAGGGTTCTAATGATTTTGTTGTCTATTGTGATACTTCCCGAGTGGGACTGGGTTGTGTGTTGATTCAGCATGACAAGGTGTTTGCATATGCTTTTATACAGTTAAAGGTTTATGAGAAAAATTATCTGACTCATGATTTGGAATTGTTAGCTGTGGTATTTGTATTAAAAATCTGGCGACATTATTTGTATGGGGTCTATATGTATATTTATTTAGATCATAAGAGCCTGCAATATGTGTTCACTTAGAAGAATCAAAATCTATGGTAAAGAAGGTGGCTTGAGTTTCTAAAGAACTATGGCATGAGTCTCCACTATCATCTAGGTAAAGCTAACATGTTTGCTGATGCTATTAGTAGGTTGTCCATGGGGAGCTATTCCTATGTAGACGAGGAGAAGTGGGATTTGGTGAAGGTATTCACCGTTTGGATAATCTTGAAGTACATATCTTAGATTCCGAGGATGGTGGTATAATTGTTCAAGAAGTGGATAAGTCATCTCTTGGTGCTGAGGTAAAGGAGAAACAGATTTTGGATTCTATCTTGATGAAACTAAAGAAGGAAGCGAGTAGGCAGAAGGTGATGGCTTTCGAGATTGGTGGTGATGGTATATTAAGGTACCAAGGTAGATTATGTGTTCCAATGTTGATGAGTTGTGAGGAAGAATTTTTGACGAAGCTTATGAGTAGTGTTATATTGTTCATCCTGGTTTGATAAAAATGTATCATGATCATATGGAAATTTACTGGTGGAATAATATGAAGCGTGACGTGGTAAATTTTGTGACTAAGTACATGGTGTGTCAACAAGTAAAGGTGGAGCGCTTGAGGTCCAGTGGATTATTTTAAGAAATTGAGCTACCGTGGGTGATCCTTCATTGGTTGTTCCTTTGGAAAGTATGGGCATTCCGAATTCCTTGTATTATGAGGAAGTACCGACGAATATCTTGGATCGCCAAGTTCGTCGGTTATGGACAAAGGACGCGTCTTCTCTAAAGGTTCTTCGGAGGAACCAAAAGTATGAGAATACTACTTGGGAAGCCATGGAGGACATGAAGTCCAAGTATCTGTTTGTATTCCCCATTCAAAAAAAATTGTGCTTATGGTATGCGTGATCTTAAAATCTTTGTTTTCTTTCTTTGTTAAAGGTAAGTGTGGGTGCATTTCTATGTTAAATCGTGCTAAGGGATGTCTTGACCCATCATTCGAGGACAAATGATCCTAAAGGGGAGACTGAAACCCCCCAGGTGTTGATCTTTGAGAATTTCTGAAATTTTATCCTCACTGTACTGACTAAGACTTAACCTACTAGTGGTAGGGAGTCTTGATGAGTCGTTGGACTCAAATCATAGTTTAAACAATGTATGTGTGGCTAAGTTTTGTTCTGAGTATGTGTAGCTCACTACGAGTCGTAAGGACTCGTTACAAGTCATTTTATGCAAATCCTAGGATTTCTAATGTATACCCCAAATATTTTCTATGTTGACAACGACTGGACCCCATAGTCATAGGGTCCAAATATGTGTCATATTAGTCAAGTCATAGGGCAACAGTGTATGACCCCTTGACACTGTCTTAGCTACGTCTAGTGGTGACGAGTCATAATGAATCCCTACGAGTCATAACGAATCCCTACGAGTCGTATAGCGACCCATAGACACCGATGACTAAATATAAGCTTTAATTTGAGGGCACTTTGGACAATTTCCTTCTTACCCAATTAAAACCCCACGTGCATAAAGCACTTACGGGGGTTATTTATCATTCATAATGTGATTAAATAATCTCAGAACTCTCTTAAATTCTCTCAAGCAAGATACTTAGGGTTTCCAAGAAGTAGGTCATCCATGGGCTCAAGGGTTGAATTCTTTTCGTAAAACTTGATATTTTAGGCATGTTACTCTTCCCTAATTGCTAATTTTTTAAAGTCATATGTTTAAAATATTGTTCATACGGTATTGATGATAGTTTTGAAACATGGGTTGAGGGTTTTGAATATTTTTTTATGAACAATATTTCCTATGGTTTTCATATGATTGCTCATATTTTGGTCATGTTTTTGAGCTGGTGGGGTGCATGGGTATGGTGATTAAAGTAGGGGATTGTGATTTCCCCCAACTTATGACTTTTGAAGTGTTAATGACCACAACCCTATATTGTGAATTTGATTTTGAATATGAAAAGTATGCATATTGAAATACTCGTGAACTATTATACAATGTGAAATACTAATAAAGCATAATGATTTTGAATTAAACCTTATGATATTGTGTAATTTCCCAAGCTAGTGCATAATTGAACCAAGGGGGTTTTGAATTTACCCAAATGAAGAAATTACTTCGGCATGTGGATGTTGCCTTGCAGGTGTAGTTGGTATGGCGATACCAATAATGTATGCCTAAATGTGTATCTTGATTCAATGAATGGGAATGTGTGATAAATGATTTAATTGGGCTTTAATAAGGGTTGTGTAGCTGAGTAGTGAAAGTGGAGGTCCCGAGTGACCAATACTGGAAACCGCAAATACCTACGTGAGGGTCTACATGATCGGGTGGTTTGAGTCCTCGTTATTATTATCATATAATTAGGAGGTTTAAGTGCAACACCCCAAGTCTGCACCCCAGACGTCACATGGTGCTTATGACCACGAAGGAAAATAAGCTAACCCATGACTGGTACCTATTATGAGCACAGAATAATAATACTGAAATAATATGGAAGTTAGGCTGAAATGTCATAAGGTTCATAATCTGAATACTGATAACTATAGCAACTGATAATAACATCTGAAAACTGAATACTGTCTGAATTAGTCTAGTCGTAAAAGTCTCTAACTGAACTGTCTGAATATGGAGTTGATGGGAAAATCCCCTAGCTAACTCCGACTAATAAAATACTGAATCTATTGTAGTACTGAAATAAAAGAATATCCTTGATAGGTAAGGATTCACTACTGAATCTAATGTTGCTGACTAAATCTGGCTAAGCACGATCAAGAACCTGAGCGTCCGAACCTATGATATGAGACAGCATAGAGCAAGAAAAGAGTATGCGATCAGTACGTAAAATGTACTGGTATGCTCAAAGAGGTAAGGATAATATGCATGGGTTCACATACATGAACAGTAACTGATTGGGTGATATGAATATAACTGAATGAGAGTACATGGATAATTGAAGCTGTTGTAAACACTGATTATGCAATCTGTGCATATACATATATATACTATGTTTGAGATTTATACTGAAACCAAGTACTGAGTTCTGATAACTGAGTAATTGGTATCTGAGATTACTGATAATTAAATTATTGATAACTGGGTGACTAGTTCAGGCAGTCCTAATTCTATAGAACTGAATTGAGTTCTATGCCAAGACTAAAACTAAAATTGTTGGAGGTAATCATCTAACCGACATACCCCTCTTTGAACTGATTGGGGTCCAATCTGTAATTCTAGTTGGAAAGGTGTCAGTACTGTGCCACGGCTACAGACACTGGCTTTGTGGATCCACTTAAATGTTGTCCCGAAGGACTAAGGGTCACCCTCTACTGGAAAGTTCCCTGATGGGAGCGGTATTACTCTCAACTGGTAGGTAAACACCTAATCAACCCTTATTTGTTAGGTTTATATCTTAACCTACGCTAGCTACGTAGTTCTGGAACACAAGGACTGCAACTAAGGATCACACTCTCTATTGATAGGTGATCCCCCATCTTTGGGTTCGCTCAGTGTTGAATCCTTCTCCCAACTAAATGAAACTGATTATTAGCCTGAACTGAGTTTTGCTAAGTTTTGTAACTGATTGAGTACTATTGTTTGTAAAATTACTGATACTATTCTGTAGATACTATAATTCTATGTAAATAGCTAGATTTCGGGTATTAAATAGCCCTAGGACTCGATAGCATTGATAGTAAAACATGGCATGATAGTAAAAGAATAAGAATAATTGTTTGTTAACAATGCATTCATTTAGACATTTTGTCAAACACTTGAGAGGCATAAACTTGTACATGAATGGGAACACATGATAACATGTCATGATTGCACTATTTAATTCACGTAGGCATTCTAACAGAAACTTGGGGAGAATGATTATTTCACATACTAATAAACATATATATAAATAACATGACTACAATATTCAACTTGTATTTAACAGGAGAATCACATAATTCATCACACGTGCTATCTTAATTTCATGAAACTGGTAATTAATCATGGATTGAAGACCATATAACAATACACACATGAACACAATCCAACCCAAACATATAATTCATGGAATCGCAATCTTGTATTTTGAAAAAGGATTCTTGGGTTCCATGGGTGGTAAGAACCCATGGATGAACATCTAACATACCTGAGAAATTAACTTCTCAAAGATTCTTAGTAGTGTTCTTGATATTTGACTTTGATTCTTGAAGGCTAGGGTTTTTACTATTTTGAGAGAGAATGATCTTCATTTGGGAAAAATTACGTGAATAATGACTTAGCAAGGTTATTAGGAATTAAATCACGTGCTTAGACTGATTAGGACCATGAAAAAAGACTAAATTGCCCTTGAAAAAAATTAAAATTCACGTTACTAGATTCCTGATTTTTTCCTTCACCATGATACAGTGGCATAGTGGTAAGCCACAGGATTTTGTCAGCTAGTGTAGTCCAAGGATGAGTGCAAAAATGCACTTTAGTATGACACGGAGGTATCGTGGAGCCTCAATGGAAAGTGATAATTGCGAAATGGCACTCTAGCGTGACACTTCATTATCGCGTTGACATACTGAAAAAAGCCAATTGGGAGCTGGAACTTCACCGAGATGCACTGGAATTGCGGTGTCTCACTAGAAACTGAGGAATTTCATTTTGACCATCACCGTGATGCGGTGCTTCCAAATTTTACATGTTTTATTAAAAGTGCCATAACTTCTCACCGAATATCGAATTTGGGCAAAATTTATATCGTTGGAAAGTTGACTGAATTTCCTACACAATGATGGGTTTTAAGCTTGAAAATTCTAAGTATTTTTTGAAAGTATATATAGGAATTCTTATATACTAAGAGCTAAACTGATCTAGGAAAATACAGGGTATTACAATATCTCCCCTTTGGGAATATTCGTACTCGAATGAGACTGATTAAACTGAGAAATACTGATAGACTGAGTTTACATACTAAACATGCATCACTGAAGCATGATTACATGACTGAAACTACTAATAAACTTAGATTCCACACTGAAACATAACATGGTTGAACTAATTCATAAATGCATGACTATCATGAGAATGATATGCAATGGTAACTAATACCAAGTTCATAACTGTAAATGAACATAGAACTAAGTAAATCTGAGGAAGACTGTTACCTCAAGCTGAGTCTGACTATGTGGAGAAAAAGTGAGAATCCTTAGTTACATATTTGGTTCTGCTTCTCAAGTAGCTCCCTCAATGGACTGGTTCCACCAGAGAACTTTGACCAAGGGACTTCTGTCACACCCCAAATCCCATTGGAGCGGATTGGCACCCGTAGCCGAGGAGGCCCGGGAGAACCCGTTCATAACCTATACTTTCACATTTATATTACTTATGAAAATTAGAAATTTGGGCAGCACTTCGTTGTAAATAGAAGAAAACAGTACCTGTATCAGCCCAGCAGACACGCATAAATATATATATATAAACAGTAATTGGCCGTCATAGCCATCACGTCTATCAACCAAACACTCCTATGGCTGTACAATATGTCTACAAAAGCCTCTACATAGATACACAACTGAGTTAGGGTCTGGACAAACTCCCTCCCACAAAAGACTTTTATACAAATACCAAAAATACATATAGACACGACTTGGGATGCCCCGAAACAACTGGAGCTCACCACTAACAATAGAATGTCCTGGCTCTTACTGCGGAGGTGTACGACCTGAAGTACCTGTTCCTGTAGGCATGAATACGGGTCCCCCGTGAGGGACATCAGTACGGAAATATGTACTGAGTATGTAAGGCAATTGAGTATAAAGATGACATACAAAAGATCAACAGAACCCAGATACCAGTGAATAAACAGTATGAGTAGACCACACTTAAAAGAGCTGATGGGATACCTGCACATTACTTTCATGTCATTACTTCCCGTAATCCTTATCAATACATCAACATATGTCATACAATGGCCAACTGATTAGTGGTACTAATACAATACATCAGGGACCACCCCTGGAATAGCATATATACATAAAGTTTATAATACAATGGCCAACTGATCAGTGGTACTAATACAATACATCTTATCATCAATTTAAAATACAGACATTCCATTTCTTAATTCAATTAATCTTTGAGATTGGTTACTTTGTGGTCACACCTTATGGAACTTGAAACCATGATACCTCAATAGTAAAACATGTAAATAGGTAATCAATATCATGAAAATGAAGTAGAGAATCATGGATACCTCATTAAACCATTTCGGAGTCAACAATAGTAAATGGACATTTTGTTTGACTAGCCGGACATCTTAAAAGTGAAAACAAGTTCAATTGGTAGTGTCGAAGATCATATGATGTTATTATGTGTCATGTGTCGTAGGACAATGTTGGAAGCTTACTTTAGAGTGCCATGGGTCATTATTCATGCCAAAGATTAGATAGAGTATGTCTTACATACCTTGATATAACCACTTCAATACAAGTCCAACTTGGCTTCCCGTACTCTTCGAACACTTATCTACAATAAGTCATTTGTGGCAAACTAGTATTAGCAACCAAACCTTACCATTTAGGTATTAACTTCACCAAATAATGTCTAGGAAGTAATCCTTTAACTCATCAATAAGAGTGCTACATACATCCTCTTATACTCTTATTACATTCACATATCATGCATTTTCATCAAATATCCCTCAACATCACTCTTAGCCTTTATTTCCCTTCTTAATCACCATCCAATACCAACATGATCACTAGGCATACATAACCACTAATATAATGATATATCACCACAATTAATCCTCCATAATCCAATACAACAACTTCCATAATTTACTACTAACAATTTATACAAAACAATTCATAACTATGTTTCTAGTTATCTTCCAACATCAAGACAATACTCATAATCCTTTATCAATTCTTATTCAAGGATAAGAATCAAGAATAAACAATATTCATACATTGAAAATGAACTCTTGCATTTAGAATCCTCCTTACATAACCATGGGGTGCTTCTCGAAGCTTTCGAGATGGTGAACACAACTACGGAACCAATTCGAATTTTCTACGGTTGAATCACAAAATATTTGATGTTGAAATTAGGATAGGGTTTCACCTTCTCTTAATAATTGGATGACATATGTTATATATGAGGCTAAGTGTAGGTTTATAAAGACCCATTTTCGTCCAAGAGGTAATAGAAAATGACCATTTTGCCCTAAAAATTTAAATAAATCCGAATCTGTCCCCAGTGGACAGTTTTGACAGGCTGAAGTAAATCGATCATAACTCTTTGCTCCGGTATCGGATATGGGTTAAACCAATTTCATTGGAAAGATAATTCAAAGGAATTTCATTTTCATATAAAGTATACCACCCATTTCTTCCTGTACAAGGAGTTATGGTCGTTTAAATTTGACCCAAAAATCTGTCCCACAATTCTGTTTTTTTTTTGATAGGCTGTAGTAAAACGGGTATAGCTCCTTACTCAGACATTGGATTTGGATGAAACCAATTTCATCGGAAATAAGACTCTCGGAGATTTTCGTCGATATATAGAAGCTCACACAGTTATTTTTGTACAAGGAGTTATGATCGTCTAAAGTTGATCCAAAAAAATAATTGCCTAGCTGCAGTAATTTTCCTGCAGATTTACTGTTCATAGGCTTCCTGGCCACCGTTTTGAAATTTCGAATGTGCTCGCTTATATGAAATACTCCTCTGTTTTGGGCAAACTTTATATCGTTGGAAAGCTTATTTCAATACCTACACATACAACTATTGACGGGATACTCCCGAACACCATAAACTTAATTTAACTCATACGCAAGCCTTTAGGACTCTATATAATCGTGATAAGTGTACGAAACAATTTACGGGGTGCTACAACTTCTTTGTTCCTTAGTCTGCGAATATGAAGATCAAGGATTTGGACTGGAACCTCTTCAAAAAAGAAATAATTCTAAATATCTACGCCCTCTAAGGGGACTACAACTGCTGGGTCACCAATGCATTTTTTTAGCAAGGAGACTTAGAATACTGGTTGCACTGAAGCTAAGTCTGAAGGCAACTAAATCTTGTAAGCTACCTTTTTTAAATGGATGAGAATCCTGTAAGGACCGATATATCGAAGACTGAGCTTCCCCTTCTTGCCTAACCTCTTCACTCCCTTCATGGGAGAGATTTTTAAGTACACAAAATTGCCAATCTTAGACTCAAGATCCTTTCTCTTCACATCTGTATGTGATTTCTATCGTCTATGGAATGACTTAAGCCTTTCTCTGATCAACTGAACTTTCTCTAAGGTATCAAACACTAAATCAGACCCTATCACTATAGCCTCACCTACCTCGAACAAACCAATTAGAGATCTTCATATCCTACCATAAAAAGCCTCAAATGGAGCCATCTGAATACTAGAATGATACTTGTAATTATATGCGAATTTGATCCAAGGCAAGTGTTCATCCCAACTACCTTTAAAATCAAGAACGCAAGACCTTAACATATCTTTTAAAGTATTAATATTCCTTTCTTCTTGACCATCTGTTAAAGGGTGAAAAGTTATATTGAGTTGAGCTTGGTACCAAGACCCTTTTGGAAGGCTTTCCAAAAATAAGAGGTAAACTGGGTACCTCTATCTAAAATGATAGATACTGGGACTCCGTATAACGTAAAAAACTCTTTGATATAGAGTTTGGCATAGTCCTCGGCTAAGTAGGAAGTATGGACTAGCAAGAAATAAGCAGATTTGGTAATCTTGTCTATAATAACCCAAATTGAATAATGTTGATGACGAGTACGAGGTAAACCCATCACAAAATACATGTTCACTTTTTCCCATTTCCACGTGGGAATACTGAACTCCTGCATGGACCCATTACGATTTTTAGTTTTTTTATTTTCTAGTTATTGACTAGATTTAAAGAATTACAAAAATTTTTATCTTTGTTTATGTTCATTGTTTGTTGGTTTCTATATAGTAGGGGCACACTTCACCCACCCTTTGATTTTTATTTTTGGTTCTTTTTCAAGGGGGATACCTTTGACCCCAGTATCTCTTTTTGATTTTTAGGAGGAATTTTACAATTTTTGCTATTAGGAATAAAATGAGATGTTCTTGTTGAGTGTTTTGTATGATTACATTATGCAAGTTGGTTTTGAATATAAAAGCATGCAAAATGAATTGAATGAATATTTTTTGAGCACCTATCTATAAACTCTGTGATATCCCTCTTCATCCCATTCTATCAATAGATCTCCTGTAAATTATGGTACATCTTAGTATCCCCTGGGTGAATAGAGTAACGCACACTGTGTGCTTCAGCAAGAATTCATTGCCTCAAGTCATCTACACTTGGCACACATAACTGGCCCTGGCAACGCAACACACCATCTCTCCCTTGGGAGAAAACCTCTACTTTCTAATCTTTGACTGACTCTTTCAACTTAACTAGACTAGGATCTATATCCTACTTTTCCTCCACTTCAGAAACCAGTGATGATTCTGAACTATTTTGCACCCACATACTACCCTGTAATGAATTTACTAAGTGGGAACCTAGTTAGGCAAGATGATAAACTTTCTGAACTAACTTCTTCTTTCCATTCTCAACATGAGTAATACTACCCATAGACTATCTACTGAGAATATCTTCCACTATATTGGCTTTGCTCGGATGATACAGAACACTCATATCATAATCTTTCAATAACTTTAACCACTTTCTCTGATGCAAATTAAAATCTTTCTAAGAGAACACATACAATAAGCTTATGAGATCTGTGAACACATAAACATGTACCCCATAGAAAAAATGCCTCCAAATTTTTAAGGCAAACATAATGGCTACTAATTCAAAATCATGGGTAGGGTAATTCTTCTCATGGGGCTTACGTTGTCTTGAGGCATATGATATGACCTTACCTCTTGGCACTAGGAAAAAATCCAAACCTACTCTAGATACATCACAGTACACAACAAACCCATCTAAACCATCCGATAACATCAAAATTGGGGCTGTAGTGAGTTGGGTCTTCAACTCCTGAAAACTCTTCTCACAAGAATATGACCATTGAAACTTGACTTTCATTTGAGTCAATCTGTACATGGAGAATGAAATAGATGAAACCCCTTCAACAAACCATCAGTATTAGCCAGTTAAACCCAAGAAACTCCTGATATCTGGTGGAGAAATGGGTCTAACCCAGTTTCTCGCTGCCTTGATCTTTTGAGGATTAACTCTAATGCCATAACCAGAAATAATATGACTAAATAATGCTACTGACCTTAACCAATATCCGTACTTACTAAATTTGGCAAATAATTGATGGGCTCTGAGAGTCTGAAGTATGATTCTAAGGTGATCTGCATGATTATTTTCACTATGGTAATAGAAAAGAATATCATCGATGAATACTACAATAAAAATTTCCAAGTACTACTTGAACACGCAATTCAGTAAGTCCATGAAGGCTGTTGGGGAATTTGTGAGACCAAAGGACATGACTTGAAACTCGAAGTGACCATACCGAGTTTGAAAAGTAGTTTTTGAAATGTCACATACTCTGAGGTAATGACAGCCTGATCTGAGGTCTATCACAGAAAAGTAACTGGCGCCCTAAAGTTGGTCAAACAAGTCATCGATTCTAGAAAATAGATATTTGTTCTTAACTATAACTTTGTTCAACTAACAGTAGTTTATACACATTTTGATTGAACCATCTTTCTTATGCATGAATAAGAATAGCGCACCCTACGGGAAAACACTGGGTCTGAAGAACCCCTTGTATAAAAGGTCTTTTCACTATGCTTTTAACTCTCTAAGTTCATCTGGATACATTCTGTATGGTGGAATAGATATAGGCTGAGTATTTGGAAGGTCTATTCCAAAGTCAATGTCTTTTTTGGAAGGAACTCTAGCAAGATCCTCGGGAAACACATCTGAGAATTCATTTACTACTCGAACTGACTCAAGACTAGGAGTCTTTGTACTAGAGTCTTTTACTCACACAAGATGATAGACACACCTCTTGGATATCATATTTTTTGCTCTAAGGTATGAAATCAACTAACCCGTAAGCGTTGTGGTACTACCCCTCCATTCAAGGACTGGTTCATTTGGAAACTGGAAATAAACAACTTTGCTTCTATAGTCAACTGAGGTATTGCATGAATGGAGAAAATCCATGCCGAGATTGATGTCAAAATCCGTCATCTCTAAATCTACTATGTCTGTTGAAGTGAATTTCTGAGATATCATAACCGGACAATTCCTATATACCCACTGGGCTATGATAGACTGACCCACTAAGGTAGAAATTGAGAAAATTTTTGTTAAGATTTTGGGTCTGACTTTAAAGTTGACTGTTATGTAAGGAGTTACGAAGAGAAGCTCCTGGATCTAATAAGGAATAAATATGTAAATGGAAGATTTATAACATACAAATGGCCACATCAGGAGAACTTTTTTGATCTTGTCGGGACTGAAGTGCATAGAGCCTATTTGGGTGTTGCCCACTGGTGGCACTAGAAGTGGCACCCTATCGATCGGGCGACCGAACTGAGCTGAGGGAAAATTGTACTGACCCTGTGAACCTAGTTGAGGATGATCTCTAATTTTATGGCCTGGCTTTCCACACCCAAAACATACATCTCTACTAGCTCTGCAGACACCCTCATGGTTTCTGCCATATTTTTGGCAAAGAGGATTTGTTCGAGCACTGCTGACACTACCCTAAGATTTAAAGTCTTGTACCCTATCTTTGTTACCATTTTTAAACTTAGGTACTGGAGCACTAGATGAGAATGTAACTGTAACTGAAGATTTTGGACAAAACTGGGAATGGTTACCGCCTCTGACTTAGGCTGACTGAAATTAAAGCTATCTGTTCTAGCTCTCTTATTTTCCCTCTCTCTTTCTCTTTATTCTTAAACTCTTTTATCTGCTAAGCATGGACCATTAGCCTAGGTATGTCCATCTTCTTAATTAACATTACAGGTCTGAACTCTTTGACCACGCTTTCTTACATCCTAGATACGAAGTTGCTCATTTTGGACCTATTGTCTGCTACTACATAGGGATCATACCTGGCTAGCAGAGTAAACTTGAGGGGATACGCTTTCACACTCATGTTTCCTTGCCTGATATTGATGAACTCTAACACCTTGGCTTTCCTCAAATCTAAGGGAAAGAATCTATCTTGAAAAGCAGTAGCAAACTCCTCCCATTCTATGGTACAGAGATGTCTATACTTTTCTTTTAGAGGCTATGAGGAATTTAAGAAAAGTTTCCTTTCTTTCATACTCTAGATCATGCAGTAAAGTTATTCCTTCAGAAACTCCTATCTACTCATGTGTTACCCCAAAATTCTTCATCTATGACTTGTTCTTGAAATAACATTATTAGCAAGATCCAGTTCCTCCCCAGATAATGCTTTTAGACATACTAGCAGAAGTTTTAGAAGTCACACAAAGGGCTTGAGAGGAACTCCCTAGTGTATTAAGTTCCTTGAGTCGAAAGTCTATGTTCTTATCCTTATGACTTGTTCAGTTGAGACAGAATTAGATATGTATTAAGATTGCTCATTGACCTTTTCCCTATAGATAGTGTTCATGAGAAAAGATACTGTAAACCTAGACTGTTAAATATAGTATGCATTTGAGGTATATTATGAACCTCAGAGTTATGATTTATAAATAGTAGAACCTTATTATAGTTGGAAGTGTGGGTATAGGAGAGTAGTGACAAGAAAAGTGGGAATGACAATTCATAGAAAGTATAAAGATAACCATATGCATGATTACGAGTTGCGTTAAGGTGATATCTCCTTGTGTGTTAGTTTAATGAAGGTTAAAGAGGGAGTTATTAGTTAAGGTGAATTGTTGCTTGCATAGAGTCTAAAAGGAGTTATTGATCGTATTTATAGTTCTTGAAAAAATATAGGGTATTAATGAAGTGTTTGATGGTTTAGTATCATTAATTTAGGCTTCCCTTGAGGTTGTAAGAAGGAGTTTAGTTAAAACTCATAGAGCTATGATAGTAATTTAGGTGTATAGAAGGGTAAATAGTGATGATGGGTAGAACGAGGATGTACATTATAAATAAGATATACCATATGGTTATGATCGGTTATTGTTGTTATGAGATTCTACCGTACTAGTGTTTTTTGATGTTTTATTTCATAGCTTCCAAGCGAGAATTGTATATGAGGTTGGGTTGTTGAATTATGTTATCACTAGACATTAAGTTTAAATAGTTGATGGCCATTAAAGTGGATATAATGATTTCTTGGTTAGTGATGCTAGTTATATGAAAGTGATCTAGTAGGCTTGAACAGTGTATGCAAGAAGTTTAAGTTCAGTTATCTATAATTAAGTATGATGTTGTAGGTATGATGAAGGAGTATGCCCAAGGCGATATGGGGCTGCATTATTTCCAAGGTTATTATATGTTGTATGTGATTAGTAGTACCGTTGAGTTGCTAAGTGGAAGGAGACTAGTTATATATATATATATATATATATATATATATATATATATATGATGTTCTTAATAACTATGTTAAAGAGTTATGGGTACATGATGTTGAGCCTTTTTGGTGTGATCTTGATTCTCATGGTTTAGAAATACAAGTTTAGAGATGTGATATTAGTAATCTCTGACAAAAGTAGTTTGGTTAATTAAGGATTGATGATATCCGTGTTAAGTGTTAGAATCTAAGTTTGAATCTTTGAGGATTGAGCAAACAGAAGTAAGAGTTGAAGCTCTAGATGGTGTGAAATCAGGATATAATGTTACCCATGAAGATTCTAAGTTAGTAAGAGTTCAAGATATTATGTGATTACTAGTGGAGCTATAGAAAGATAGATATGTACCTCGGGAGGAAGTATTGGAAGTGGGTTTTACACTTCAAGTGTAGTCTTTCAAAGTAAGTTTATTGTTTGCGTGTATTGTTATGTTCCAGGCTCTAGAGAGGAGTGAGCATGGTTTATTTTAGATCTTAGTAAGAGTACCAAAGACTTAGAGTGATGTCTTAAAGCTAAGGAAGAGATGATTCCAAAGTCAGATTTCAAGATTTTAGTAAGTGATGCCATTGTAGTGTAGAAATTCAGTAAGAGAGGATAATGCTCGAACCATTCTCATCTCAGTACAAAGTTTCATATATCAGTTATTCCAATATTTATACATGACTCATGTGTTACTTCCCTAACCATAGCTCATGTTCATACATATAATAGAGAGTCATCTACTTTCCGAATTCCTAGTAACAGGAGTTCCAGTTCATCCCGCAATTGGAATCATATTTCATAAGTCATGAACTCTAAATTCAGGTCATGCATATCATGACTCATGTTCTCATGCTTTATAGTATGTTTAGTTCCAGTACTCCTTCAATACCCTTAACGATTAGCAAAATTCAGAGTTATATCATTTACGACCTCAGATTAGATCTCCTTATTAAATCCATATCGTGAATACTCTATTCTGCAGGCCTCAGTAAGGTGTCAAGTTATGCTTAGTATCCCTTTATGTTTTAGACTCTATATTTCACCAACCTTGCAGTGACCTTCCCTCATGTCAAGATAGTGATGATGAGCAATTGTGTGGATGAGAGATAGTAAATATGTTATGTTTGGGAAGATTGTTGTAAGTTGGTTTTATGTAAGTCTATAAGTTTGAAAGAATTTTTTAGGTGAAGTTTATTTTCTTGTGTATGACTTGGTTAGCTGAGAATACTTTATGTGTGTCATCCTAATAATTGAATAGTGCATGGAAGTTATTATTGATAGAGGTATTGAAAAATATGGGAGAGATGCTCTTATGGGTATTTGTTTAGAAGTGCATGTGTGGCTATGAGAATAGGCTTGAATGTTATATTGGTATCTATGGGGATAGGTGTGTTATGCATTAGAGGATTTTTAGTAAAAGGTTGGATTTAGTTGTTAAAGTCATAAGAAGAATCATCGTATAGTGAAAAGCTATGACAATGCTTAGGGTATTGAATCCGTGGTTCAAAACTAGTATTATGGTGGTACCTTGTTATTTCGAGTTAGGTTTGACCATGATGAGAGACGTTAGTACATTTTAGACTTTAGTAGACAGATTTATCAATGCCATGTAAGAATTATAAATTGAAATAAGTGATTATCATATTTAAGGGAATAGCATAGTTGAGGAAGTGTTGGAGAAGTGTTGCTAAGCTTGAAGACAAGATATTGCATTGCTTGAGGCCTAGTAATTCTCTCCTAGCTTATGATTTATAAGTTTATGTTCCATGCTATAGAGCCGTCTCAATGTTGTAATTCCATACTCGGATGTTTTGTTCAGATCATGGCCGGAGTTCTTTGCTCCCGAATACAATTTGAAATTTCTTAGAATAGTATTGAAGAAATACTCCATCAGTGTATGAGCGTTCTGTAAGATTCAGTCCATATAGCCAGCAATCCAGCTTAACAATTTGACAGATAAATTTCCATAGTTTTGCATCTTCTAATTTAGTCTAGTCTTACTACCTCAGTATGGCCATTTCAAGAGGTAGTTTGTTTGTATATATGTAAATTGAGGATCTATCTCAGTATATTTATCATGCATCAGTTTCATATTCAGATATTAAGTCATGATTTAATTCATAAGTATCCTGCGTATCATCTCAGTCTTTTCCCAGTATCTCAACCAAGTCAGTATCATTCAGGGACGAACGATCCCAAGGGGGAGATATTGTAGTGCCTGAGTTTTTATGGATTTTTTAGGTTGTAAACCTCTCATCTTTTTCCTTACAAAATTAGATCCAGCCTAAAGAAATAGTTGCCCCTTAGTTGTCTCTCTCGTTTTGATCTCAGCCAAATAGCTATTTTTATAAAAGCTCATGCACTCACAGATCAGTTCAGTAGCCCACTATGTTAGGATTCAGTTATACAGTTTATTTAAGTTGTGAATGATATCTTATAGCCTTATATTCCTCATAAATTACAACCTTATTAGCCATATTCGAGGACGAATGTTCCCAAGGGGGAGATATTGCAATACCCTATATTTTTCCTAGCTTAAATTCATTCCTACAATATTAAAGGATAGCTTCCAAAATGAAAAATATTTATTCCATGTGGAATTTTCAAGATTTCAACTTTCCATTGTGTGTAAAATTGAATAAGCTTTCCATCGATACCAAATTTGCCTAAATCTGACACTCGGTAAAGGAGTTATGGCATTTTTAAGTTGACAGTGTGCTACGTGAACTCTCAGCGCATCGCAGAGGAGGCAAAAATGGAAATAGTCAATTCCAGTGGACCTCCGTGATATTGGCACATCGCAAAGTGGTCTATTTTTCCAATTGTCAAAATTCAGTAGCCTAACGAGATACTAACGCATCATGCCAGTGGCCGAAATAGCAATCTAGGGGCACCACAATTGTGGCGCATCGCGATAAATGCCCAGTTCCCATTCGTCCTTTTCTAGTGAGCCACCGCGGTAGTGGTGCATCACGGTGGCCCAGTAAATTGAGATTTTTGGTCATTTTTTCAGTTCCGTTTGGGAGTTTAGAAAGGGTATTTTGGTCAATACCCAAGCCCCCAATCCATCCAAACATAAGAATTAAGCCTATCCTAAGCACATTAGGATTATATTCATCAATTTTCTCTCAAACAAAAACTCTAGAGTTCAAAGATCCTTCTCCAAAAATCAAATTCCTCCATGGTTTCTCCAAGAAAGCTTAAGATTGAGGATTCCCAAGGCAAGATAATCAAGAATCTATATTCAAGAACTTAAATAGGAATAAATAGATCAAGTTTCTTCATCTAATCTTCAATCAAGGTATGTGGGGTTATGAACAAGGATACTCTTTTCATCCTTGTGCCCAAAACTCATTTTAAATTACAAAGCTATTTGATTTTATATGATTTTCCATGAAATTGAAACTAGGGTTCATACCCAATGTTGCCATTTACAAGGTTATGAGATTTCAAGTGAATTATAAGTTGAATTGCATGTTTATTTTCATATTTTCATGCTTATTGCAGAAATTTTCAGATTTGGAGATGAATTATCATTGTTCTTATTATCAAGCATCATTATTATGATATTTTGATATGAGTTTGATACATGGGTCTTAAGCCCCAAGTTTATATGTTGAGATTTTGAGAAAAGTGATGCTTTAAGCATCTTATGAGCTGATTATATCATATTTACAATAAGGTTTTGATCTTTTGATCCTCAGATAAGTTTTGGAATCCACTTTACAGATTATAGAAAGCAAAATAGCTTTATTTACAGATTTATTCAGATAAATACATAACTGGTTTCATAATAAACCCTTATGTGAGTTTTGAAGTGGATTTCCACAAGATGAGTGTAGCAAATTAAAGGGAGTAGTATTTAGCACCGAGTTGGGTATGATTCCAAGGTAATATTCCCTAATACTACGTGCCACCATAGGATTGAGATTAAGTACCCATAGTGGGCAGAGTTGTGATCACTTTAGGTGAGGTTATACTCCTTGGAAAGAGTATGACACCTCTCCCCAATGTGAGGTTTCTTCCTTAGGAGGATGAGACATTGGAATCCAAGTAGCTCGCATGGTTTTTGTCGATTAAGAGAACCTCCTATCAGACAAACTATTTTCCTTAATAGTAAAGACTTTCAGAAAAAGATTTACAGAAAATTTTTTAGAAAACTAATTGTAAAGGCTCACAAATTTTACTTAGATTATGCTTTACAAAAAGATATTAGCTACAGATTTCAGCTTTCAGATTTTAGATTTAAGAGTGAGTCTTTTATACACTTAGATAGTATGATTTAAAGATAAAGTATTAGTACAGCTTTTATAACTAAATGTTATGGCTCACTAGATTTACAAGTATGATTTGTTTCGCATGATTATTATTTTCAGTGGTTCAGATATTCCAGTTTATGTGAGCTATTTACATTTATCATGCATTGTTTTACAAATTATGATGATTAATATCATGTTTTACTTATGCATTTCGCCTCCATATACTCAGTAAATCCTCAAAGTACTGATCTACATATATGTCTATGTGCTACATTATCTCATAATGTAGGTATCAGCTCAGTTGTAGCACGCATACCATATTCTGACAGTTTGCAGGTTCCAGCTAGCGGATGATGAGTTCTTCTATTTCGGGGACTTTAGTTAGATGACAATTATGTACTTTATTTTCTTATTCATATGTATTGATTAGTTATAGTTGGAGTCGTATCCCAACTATCTATAGTCAGTATAGTAGAGGCTTCACAAATGTTAGTTAGCATCAGTTGTGTATTCTCAATCCCTCTTTTTAGACTTTATCAGAATGTAAAAGCTGTATTGATATTGTATTTTCCCATATTCCACCATTATTATGTTTTGGCATAGTAAAATCAGTCATTTTATACATATTATTCATTTTTATATGAGTTCTGCCAGTAGAAGGGTTGGCTTAGGATCACTTGTGGTCCTAAGCACCAGTGACGTCTCAAGATAGATTTTTAAGGCATTACAGATTCATTCGGGTGGAGTCCTAAATCCTGACTATAGCAGTATTAGCCATTGGGTTGTCCTGAATAGCAACTGGTCATTCATTCTGAGCTGCTATAGAATGGGCTAGATTGGTGAATGCAGCTCTAAATTCTGCATGAGAGACATGTAGGGGATCTGCTTGAACGGGCGAAGGTGCTGACTGGTTTCCAGTTCTTCTTTCATTGGTCTTTTTGGGAGGCATATTCTGTAAATAGAAGGAATAGATAAATTAGATAGATATTTTAACTTGAGCTCATGCTTACTCGCACGACATAAATACTGAAAGAAGGAAACTTTTCCTAAAAATGCCTCATAGCCTCTTGTCCATAAATGTGGTGCACTGCACACCCATTCACAAGACTCTACTTGAAGTTGCTTTCATACTCTCTAGGACTCTGTTAAAACTTAGGATCTAATATCAATTTTGTAACGCCCTGAGTCTGTACCCCGAACATCACATGGTGCTTATGACTCCGAAGGACCATAAGATATACCATGACTTGTACATGCTGTGAGAACTGAATAATATTATTAAAATAATGTAGAAGTTAGGCTTAAATGACATAAGGTTCATAATCTGAATACTGATAAATATAGCAACTGATAATAACATCTAAAAACTAAATAGTGCCTAAACTAGTCTAGTCTGAAAAGCCTCTAATTGAACTCTCTGAATGGGGAATTGATGGGACAAGCCCCCAACCAACTCTGACTAATAAAATACTAAATCTACTGTAATACTAAAATAAAAGAATATCCTCGATAGATGAGGACTCACTACTGAATCTGCTACTATTGGCTGAATCTGGCTAAGGCGGTCAGGAACTTGAGCGTCCTAACCTGTGATATAAGACATTATAGCGAAAGCAAAGTGTATGCAATCAGTACGTAGAATGTATTGGAATGCTAGATAAGCTAAGGATAATATGCATTGGTTCAAATGCATGAACAGTAATTGACTGAGTGATATGAATATAACTTAATGAGAGTACATGGATAACTGAAGTTGTTGTAAACACGGATGATGAAATATTGTGCATATACATATATATATATTGTGTCTGAGATTTATACTGAAATTGAGTACTGAGTTTTGATAACTGAATAACTGAATCTGAGATTAATGATAATTGAATTATTGATAACTAGATGCCTTTTTCTGACAGTCCTGATTCTATAGAACTAAATTGAGTTCGATGTCGAGACTGAAACTGTGGGAGGTAATCATCTAACCGACATGCCCCCTATGAACTAATTGGAGTCCAATCTGTAACCCTAGTTAAAAGTGTGTAAGTACCATGCCACGGGTACATACACTGGTTGTGTGGATCAACTAAATGTCATCCCGAAGGACTAAGGGCCACCCTCTATTGGTAGGTTTTCTGATTAGAGCGGTATTACCCTCAACTGGAAGGTAAATACCTTATCAACCCTCAACTATCTGATTGAGATCTTAACCTACGCTGGCTACTTAGTTCTGGAACACAAGGATTGCTACTACGGATCACACCCTTTACTGACAGGTGAGCCCCATCCTTGGGTTCGCTCGGTGTTGTATCCTACTCTAATCTGAATGACACTGATTATTAGACTGGATTGAACTGGATTGAGTTTCGCTGAGTTTTGTAACAAACTGAGTACTACAGTTCATGACATTAATGAGACTATTTTGTAGCTACTGTAATTCAAGGTAAATAGCTAGATTTTAGGTATTAAATACCCCAGGACTTGATAACATTGATAGTAAAGCATGGCATGATCTTAAAAGCATAAAAATAATTGCTTGTCAACAATACATTCATTTAGACATTTTGTCAAACATTTGAGAGGCATGAACTTGTACATGAATGGGAACACATGATAATATGTCATGATTGCACTATTCAATTCACATAGGCATTCTAACAAACACTTGGGGAACATGATTATTTCACATACTAATAAACATATTTATAAATATCATTGTTACAATATTCAACTTGTAATTTCAAGGATTTAACATGAGAATCACATAATTCATCACACATGCTATATTAATTTCATGAAACTTGTAATTAATCATAGACTGAAGACCATATAACAATACAGACATGAACACATTCCAGCCCAAATATGTAATTCATGAAATCTCAATCTTGTATTTTAAAAATGGATTCTTGGGCTCCATGAGTGGTAAGGACCCATGGATGAACATCTAATATACCTGAGAAATTAACTTCTTGAAGATTTCTTGCAGTGTTCTTGAGATTAGACTTTGATTCTTAAAGGCTAGGGTTTTTACTATTTTGAGAGAGAATGATCTTGATTTGGGAAAAATTGAGTGAATAATGACTTAGCTAGGTTATTAGGAATTAAATCACGTGCTTAGACTGATTAGGACCATGGAAAAAGACTAAATTGCCCTTGAAAGAAATTAAAATTCACGTTACTGGATTCCTAATTTTTTCCTTCACCGCAATGCAGTGGCATCGTGGTGAGCCACTGGATTTTGTCGGCTAGTGTAGTCCAAGGACGAGTGCAAAAATACACTTTGACATGACACGGTGGTATGGCAGAGCCTCTTTGGAAAGTGACAATTGCAAAATGGCACTCTGGCACGACGCACCATTATCCCATTGACACACTAGAAAAAGCCAATTAGGAACTGGGACTTCAATGCAACGCGCTAGAATCATGGTGTCTTACTGGAAACTGACGAATGTCATTTTGATCCTCACCGCGACGCGGTGCTTCTCAATTTGACATGTTGTTTCACTAAAAGTGCCCTAACTATTCACCCGAATATCAGATTTGAAAAAAAATTATATCATTGAAAAGCTGACTGAATTTTCTACACAATGAAGGGTCTTAAGCTAAAAATTCTGAGTATTTTTTGAAATTATATATAGGAATTCTCGTATACCAAGAGGTAAACTGAGCTAGGAGAATACGGCGTATTACATTGAGTTCCCCATATTATATTTCATGATTGGGTGCTTGTGTCACCTTGATATGCCGGGAGGTTCGAGTCCCCCATAGTGCATATATATACCCTCTGATTTATGTGTCTACATGTATTGGGGACCTTCCAACTAGGGGAGAGCTACACCCATATAGCCCGTGGTGCCCTATTCTGTTACGACGATTGAGCTACGCAATTAAGGCTAAAGTTTTAAAGTGTATGCCAAACCTTGTTCCCTACCCCAACACGCTATATATTTATATTTGAATATGATTTTGTGTATTGGATTTTGGACTAGTTTTGAATTGTTATCCATGACATTATTTTACCCTCTATCCCTGAGTTACATGCTAGTGCTCAATCCAATAACCGTCTCCAGAGGTTGTATCCCCATGCGATGCAGGCACTGGAGATACTTCTACTTTTCCTACATAGAGTTAGGTGGATTAACTTTCTTCGTAAGTTCGTTGTGGTGAAGTGGTGAGCTTCCATTCTTCGAAAGATTTAGACATTTCATCAGTTCTTATCATAGACTAGAATTGAGAGTTTACAAGCCTTAACATTGTCATTGTCAGAGTAGGGGTCATGTACCAATATTTTATCGATTTTGATTTTGTTTAGAAGGCTTTGTTGGATTACTGTGGAGTTTGGTGGTGACGTTGCTTGGTTGTTTTATTTGGTTGTCGGCCATTGACTTATCTTGAAGTCTTCAAGTTTATCTTAAACTATCTTGTTATATGTTCGAAATTCATTCGACATTGGGATGTTGTGTTCTGTTGGTTAGGTAAATGGGTGAGTCTCCGATCCTCGTTAGACTTAAGATACTCGTCACGGTCAGGCCCTGGTTTAGCTCATTACACCTAAAGATAATCCATCAGCTTTAGCTCCATCAATAACTTTTCTAATTTGTGAAGTTGTCGATTGGGACCCTACAAAATAAACCATATATGCTTCTAGGCTATTTTTGATATTTTCGACTCTATGAGGATGTCAGATTTTTAAAAATGCTCGTTTCAACAAATTAACCCTTGGAACCCCAAAAATCTTATTTAAATCATTTTTTACAACAAGGGTCTAAACACAAAATATGGGTTCAAAACTCAAATCAACCCTGCTACTAGCCTAAATTCAGCATTCCAGATCTAATGAAACTTTCCAATTCTCTATCCGACACTCAAAATACAAGATGTTGACCAAAGTCAAACTAGCAACTTTTAAATCCTCTAAGACTCTCGAACTTACTTAAATAATTTTTTAATGCATTGGGATTTGTGCCAATCATCACCACATCTGATAATCACCATGCAACAACTACAGGAAAGGGAAAATGGCCAAAATATACAAAATAGAAGTTTTCACTTATTAGGTCATAACAATATCTACCACAAAACACTAGTTCATCCTCAAACTAAAAGATAAAGGAAGTACTTGAATCAATAAAGAGTCGGGGGTAACTACTGCACCTATCGTACCTCCTAAGTAGCCTCCTCAATGAGATAGTGCCTCCACTAAACCTTATCCACAAAAATCACTCTAGAGCATAACCGTATAACATTCCTGGATAAAATAAAAGTTTGCTCCTCTAAAATATTATCCTCTTATCTAACTGAACCTAGTCCTAAGAATGTACGTGAGACTCATTCGGGATTTCACACCATAGAATAAATACATGGAAGAATAGATAAATAAAGGAAAACTCTAGGGGCAAGTCCAACTCATAAGCTTCTTCCCTAACTATTGTAGTATCTCAAATAGCCTAATATACCTAGGCTAATCTTGCCCCTCTTCCCGAACCTCATCACACCATTCATGGGTAACACCCAAAGAAAGAATTAATTACCAACCCTAAACTTTAATGCATGAAGTCTGTGGTCCGTATAACTCTTTTGCCTCTTATGGTTGCCCGAAGCCTATCTTGAATCACCTAAACACTGTCTAAAGACTAATGAAGAAAATCGGTGCCACTAGATCTAAGCTCAGACGTCTATAACCAACCAATTGGATATTGAAAACTCTCACTATACAATGCCTTAAATTCTGCCATCTCAATACTCGAATGATAGTTATTACTATAAGAAAACTCTACTAAGGCCAAAGGTTGCTCTCATTGACCTCCAAAGTTATAAATGGTGAGTATATCCTTCAAAACCCAAATACTATTCTCCAACTGTCCATCGATTTGGGGGTGAAAAGTTGTGCTAAGGTCAAACTTAACACCCAACTCCTCCTGAAATGCCCTTCAAAAATTAAAAATGAACACTAAGCCTCTGTGTGAAATAATAGACACGGGTACCCCATAGTGAAAAACTATCACACGAACATAGATATGAGCTAACTTCTAGTCACTAAAAGAAATCTAAATAGGAATTAAATAAGCCTATTTAGGCAATAGATCTAGGATGACCCAAATATTGTCAGAACAGTGAGAATTATGAGACAACCAACTCACAAAATCAATAATAATCTGCTTCCACTTCCACTCTAGAATGGATAGTATCTAAAGCAATCCACAGGGTCTCAAATGCTTAGTATTTACCTACTGACAACATAGAAAATGAGCCACTAAATCGCCTATATCCTTCTTTATACCACTCCACCAATACTGTTGCCTAAGATAATGGTACATCAAGCCAATGTTGGTGTCTTATATTAAGATCTCGCCAATTGAAGAAGTAAGGAAGGCTACGATGATTTGATAAAAAATCTCACAAGGAACCCCATACAAATAATATCGCCATAACTTCAACACAAACATAACGACGACCAACTCTAAATCATTGGTAGGGCAATTCTTCTAGTGAGGCTTCAACTAAGAAAAGCATAAGCTATAACTGACCTTCCTGCATCAATATCGCATCTAATTCAATGACAAAAGCATCATTAAAACTTGGTAAACCCATTCCTTTTATAGGCAAAGTCAATATAGGAGCCGAAGTCAACAACTCTTTTATCTTTTGAAAGCTTACTTCACAAGCATCTGACCACTAAAAAGTAACCTTCTTTTGATTTAACTTGATCAATAGAGTCGATATAGATGAGAAGCCCTCAATAAAACTCCAATAATAACCGCTAAACCAACAAAACTCTGAATCTCGGTATGAGAAATAAGTTTGTCTTAATCATGATTGCTATCGGATCAACCATAATACCTTCTTTAGTCACCACATGACCAAAAAATAAATAATATCCAACCAAAACTCATACTTAGAAAAATTAGCATATAGCTTATCATCTCGTAATATCTAAAGCACAGTTCTCAAGTGTCTCACATGGTTGGCCTCATTCTTACAATAAACAAAGATATCATCTAGAAATTCAATCAGAAAGAAGTCAAGATATGATTAAAATACCCGTTTCATCAATTCCATGAACGTTGTTGGGGCATTGGTAAATCCAAATATCATGAAGAACAAATTATAATGACCGTATCAAGTCTGAAAACCTATTTTTAGAAAATCCAAAGCTCTAATATTTTAAAAACTCAAAAGCACCATGAAGCTGATCAAGTAGATCATTAATGCAAGGAAAAGGATATTTGTTCTAAACATTGATTTGTCCAATTGCCAATAGTCAATACACATACATATAGAACCATCATTTTCTTTACTAACAAGACAAGAGTACCCCAATGAGATACAATAGGTCTAATAAACCCCTAACTCAATAATACCTCTAACTGCCCCTTCAATTCCTTTATCTCAGCCATGGCCATCCTATAAGGAGGCGTGGAAATGGGCTTGGTGCCCGGATCCATATCAATAGAAAATTAAATATCATAAACCAGATACATACCCAACAAATTAATAGAAACATATCCATGAACTCACAAACAACTCAAATAGAATCCAAAGGAGGTAGTGAGGTAATAATAGTGCCACAAACAAAAGCCAAATAAGATAGGCATCTATTTCTAACCTTACAACGAGCACGTAGAAAGGATATAACTACATTTGAACCCAAATTAAGAGTACCCATCAAAGATAAACTTGGAACACATTCGGAGTCGCTAAGGTAACAATCTTGATATAATAATAAAAAATTATATGATAGAGAGATAATCAATACATACCCAACATAACATCAAAATCAACTATATTTAGGATAATTAACTTTACCAAAGTCTCATGCCCCTTAAAGTTCACTACAGAGGATCAATACACTCGATCCACCATCAAAGAATCTCCGATGGGGGTAGAAATATGAATAAGTATATCGAGAAACTAATATGAAACATCAAAACTAGAAGCAAAATATGTACACATAAGAGAACATATACCCAGGGTCAGATAAAACGAAAGTGGATCTATATAAAATCGGGATGTTATTTGTAATAACTATATCAAAAGAAACTACCTCGAGTCTCTCATATATCGCATACCATTATTTACATCAATTTACAAACTAAGCAACCCCACAACCACTAACACAAGATCCCTTAGCTCTATCACGAGCAAGTCTAGTATCATCCCTGCCACTCTATAAACAACCTCTTACTGCAGATATAGAAGTAGGGAAAAACTGATGATGAGAAGCCAGTTGGATAGGTCCAAACACATATCGAGAAAATTCCCACCCAAATAACCAACCTCATCATAAATATAACATCTCCTATGGCTTGACTCAAATCAAAGCACACAGATAACCTAGAACTACCACCCTGACCCAAGGAACTAAAGCTAGAACCTCCACTTACATAACCTGATTCCTGGTTAACTGGAGTCGTATAATCGAAATACCTACTAGCTGATCCATATAAAAAATCTAAAACTTGCCTACCATGATAACCATAGAAACCTTTGTTTGATAAATCCTTAGCACAGGAGACACGTCCACTAAACTCACCCTACCGACGCACCATTTTGTTGCCCCTAGAGTAGCTTGGGTAATAAACTCTACCAACTTAGAATACTTTATTACTCTAAAAAAACTTGTAACAACCATTTGGGCTATATCCTGATAAGGGACCTCTAATCCCTTAATGAACTTTCAAATCCTCTTTGACTCAACGGAGATACTGGCGGCTGAATATATGGATAAATCATGGAAACATGCTTATACTCAGCAGTAGATATAGAACCCTACCTCTGGTGATCAAACTTATCGTTTATCTAATACATTAAATTTTATGGCATAAAAATCTCCAAGAAAGCCTAAAAAAAATGAGTCCATGTCATGGTAGGCAAACCCAATGGTCTACAACTAAAATGAGACCTTCACCAATGTTTGGCTATATCAGTCAACTGATAAGTCATATAAGAAACTATGTGATACTCAAGATATCCAAGATTATATAACTTCTCCTGGCAGTCAATCAAAAACTCATACACGTCTTTGCTAATCGCACCACTAATCATTAAAATACATCATAGTACCCAAAGCAATCAGAGAAATAGTAAGTCTGAAAGGTAGAAAATCCATACATGGAGGTACCACAGAAGATGGTTATACCTTTGTAGTAGGAATGCCATAAGCAGAAGCTGGTACTAATAGTGAAACACCACTCATAGTCTAAGAAATACCCAACACAAACAAAGGAATATCATCCAAATAACTTAAGAGAAATCAATCTACCTATAGCACTGGAGTGTCAACTAAAGCTTAGAAGACCCGAGATGGCCCCACCCCCTGTCAGATGACCATCCTCAGCATACCTAATCTCAAACATAATTGAGGCCTCCCTAGTATGTCCTTTAGCTAGGCAGCTCCTCTTGCCCGTCATTTACCTTTGGGCTGACACCGACTCCTATCTCACCCTCTGATCAACGCTCTTATATCAAGTGCTAGCTCAACATCCCTAATATCTTTGGACCAAGTGCCACTATCTTCACAGAAAATAATGGGATATAAGTTTAGAACATTGGGTTGTTCCCTTTTGATGTACATACTAGTATGAGTAGGAGAAGTGATAGCTGATTTTTGTGCTTATCAGAGTTGGTGATCGAGGTACTAGCATGGTCTAGGGTGTTCTGAGCTGACTCTGGAGCTCCTTTTATCTATCTATATGTCTTTACTTATTTTTGGAGACAGATACTTGTATTTTTAGCATTCCAGATGTTGTATTTGGATGCTCTACATTTATGACACCTAATGTTTGGGAATTTATGATACTTCTCTTCGTATTTCGCTATCTTTATCTATGTGTGACTTGACTTCATTCTAGGAGTGTCGTCTGTTTTATTTCCTTTATTATTTCGCATTTCTTTCTTTTTCGATGTCTGGCTTATCTACTAAGATTGGGTCGAGGTAGATGTCATCATGATCTCAACTTTTTGGTCATGAAAAATTGGTATTAGAGAAGTAGGATCACCAGTCTCATAAGAGTAGGAGCTGGATGTTTAGTAGAGTCTCGCGGATCAGTACGTTAATGTTCGTATCTATCTTCAACGGGCTATAAAATGTCTCTAGAAAAACTTCTCTAATTTGATTCATTGTCCTGATATAAATACATATATATACATACATATATATATATATATATTTAGTTCATAGACACTTTTTTAGGTTCCTTTACGTGGTTGGTAAACAAAAATGCTTATAAACTAAAAGTCATAATCTGGTCATGTCTAAATTATTGGAGGTGTTAAGAAATAATAAGTACGAGATAATGAAGAAAACTTGTCATATGGATTATAGAGCTCATTGATTATGTGATTTACAAACAGTAACGGTCATTTTCTTCATTTTATGCCCACTAATATGTCGTAGATTTTAATATTTATTACTGAGTGCTTCAACCACAAGTATCCTTTGCCTACTGTAAACTATATGATCTCGCGTATACTGAAAGAAAAGCACTCCTACTAATAAGAAAAAAGCTTGGGCATAATATGAGAGCTACGGAGGCCGGGCAAAGTTAAGATCCATCAACAATGTGCACGAAAATGCAAATGTTGGAAGTAATGAGGAAGCTTGTAGTGTACTATTTTACACGACTGTTCACTAAACAACAGACAAAACTATTAATAATTAAAATTAAGATTAAATGGGGATTAAAAAGAGTTTTATGATAACAATAAATATCGATAGAGTAGGATCAACATCCATCAAATTGTGCTATCATTTTCCGTTCAAATTTTTATGTAATTCATCACACACAATATTCAATACTAGATACTGTAGCCCGTGCCAACACAGGCCCAACATATGTTATTTACGTTATTTCAATTTATGTGGCACAAATAGCATTTGGAGTGTCAATCAAATTTTTACTAATATAAATTTTTAAATAATTTAAGTTGCTAATCATTGTGATTTATAGTATCTTTTATGTAATTTAGTAATTTATGTACTCGCTTTGTCCCAATTTTAGAATTATGAGTCAGTCAAATTTTTTTACTAATATATTTTTTTAAATATTTTAAGTTGTTAATCTTTGTGATTTTAGTATCTTTTAATGTAATTTCAAATAATTTATGTGACTTACTTTATCGCAACTTATGTGACACTATCAGAATTTCAAAAGTCAATCATATTTTTTACTATATGTTTTTAAAATATTATAAGATGTTAATAGTTATGACTTATAATTATTTTTTTGCATAATTTTTAAATATATGATATTTTACCAAAATAAAGTAAATAAATTAAAATAAACAAAGTACTAAATTTTTAAAACATGTTAAATTCGAAAACATCATTTGGATCAACAAATTATTAAATGAAAATAATACAACATGCAAATTATAAAATGTCAAAACTATCCCAAATTTATGTGACAAATATAATTTAGATAATCAATCAGATTCATAATATATTTTTAAATATTTTAAATTGTTAGCTATTGTAATTTATAATATTTTTTATGTAATTTTCAAATAATATATGTTACTCTCCTTATTCAAATTATTGTGGCATTGATATTCAATTATATTCTTAAAATAATTTAAATTTTTAAGTATTATGATTTATAATATTTTTTCTTCTATTCCAATTTAAGTACCACTGAAATAAATTTGAGAGTCAACCAAATTTTATGATTGAAGCAGTGAAGTGGATATATCCTAAATGACTTATAATACCTAATTAGAAGTGATATAACAAAATTACTATGAGAAAATATTTGTGAAAAAAATTTAAATGAGTCTCATATAAGATATCATGTAAATTTAAAACATCAAAAATTAATTTATCATTTTATGTCAATTTTATTTTTTAAATATCCAAATGACTTATAATAATTAATTTGGGGTGATATGGTAAAATTACGGTTGAATTAGCTGAAATAGACATGTCATAAATGTCTATTTTACCTTTTTTATTAAATATTATTAATTTTTTTATATGTAAATGTTTTAAAATAATTAATTAGGGGTAATATAGTTAAATCATGGAGAAAACATACTTGTAAATGTTTTTAAATAAATCTCATATAAGATGTCCTATTAATTTAAAACATCAAAAATTGATTTATCATTTATATCTATCTTATTATTTATTAAATATTATTAAATTTTTAATACCTAGATGACTTATAATAATTAATTTGAGGTGATATAATAAAACTACGATTGAAGTAGCTAAAATAGACATGTCATAAATATCTATTTTATCTTTTTTTAATTAAGTATTATTAATTTTTTTATATATAAATAGCTTAAAATAAATAATTAGGGATAATATAGTAAAATCACGGAGCAACTAAAGAAGCTGAAGAAGCAGGCATGTTGATGAAAAGTTGTCTGCTTCTTCACTCTTATTAATAGTAGTGCTATAATAGATCTATTTAAGTTATCTGATTTATCCACACCCCCGTACAAATGATATCAGAGCCTATGCTAATTAAATTTACGAAATTAGTACATAATTGGATTTATTTGATTAATTTATTAGTTATAAAATTAGATTTGGATAACCACCAAAATATTATAAATATTGTTTAAATGAATAACATACAAAAACCACAACAATATAAAGAATTAAAATAAATAATATTTGAAAAACGTAAAGAATTAAAAATAAGGATAGAAAGACTACAGTATAACATAATTGCCGGAGTTAGTAAAAACTCAATAAATGCACAAAAAGAAAAAATATCAAATTTAGAATTAGCAATAGATAGTCTAGAATATATATATATATCAACATAACCTATATACATTTAAATAAAATAAACAAAGAAGAATTTATAATAGATGAAAAAACATATTAAAATCACGAAGGATTAAAAATAAAAATAGTATTCTCTAATTTAGGAAAGAGATATAAAAAAATAGGTGAACATTTATATTTAATGTTAGAAAAAAAAAAGAATTAAAATTAGAAGTTAAGTTGACAGTCATGGTAAGAATAGAAAGAGAAAATGAAGAGATAGACAGAAAAAAGGAAATAGATAAAATAAAATAACAAACCACAGAAGAAATACGAAAAATAGAAGGATTGTTGAATTAGAAAAACAACTACAAATGTTAAAAGATTTATATGAAAAGAGACAGAAAGAAAAAAAAATAACAAAAATTATTAATTGAGATAAATTAAAATAAAGAAAAATTAGAAATAAAAAATAAAGAACCAAAAACCAGTGAATTAGAAATAAATATGATAGATGCTGAAGAAACAGATAATTATAATTCGAAAGATAGTGAAACATATACAAAAATTCTAGAAAACATAGAAAAACTAGTAATTAATGAAAAACAAGAAGTAATTAATAAAGAAAACCTAAAACTAATAAATACATAAGTAAATACTCTAGATAAAAATATAATGCCTAGTACATCAAAACCAACCTATAATTACAAAAATAAGTTTAAAAGATATAATCCAAAAACTGAATATATAATAAATGGACACCAAAACAAATAATTAATTATAACTTTTTAGATTTAGACTGTGTAATAGACACAAATAAAATAATATAACTATGCATAGGATACATGTCAAAAAAATTATTAGATAATAAAATAGATACAACAAATACACCAGAATATATAAAAAAGACATTAATGGAAATAGTAAAATTATGGTTTTTAAACCTAGCCGAAGCAAGTAAAAAAGTATTAAAATCTGATACAAAAACAGAAGGAACATCAACACCTACAAAAATATTACCAACAAAAATATTGAAAAAATATGAAATAGCTATAAGTGATGAATTTAGCAGTATGATAATAGAAGAGGCAGAACAAAATAAAAAAAAAAAGATACGAATAGAAATTTAATATTAAAATTAGCAATATGTAATATGTGCTACATAGATGAGTATATGTGCGCATTTACAGAATATTATTTTAAAGGAACATATAATGTAGAAGAAAGTAAAGAAATAAGAAGATTATATTTTAGTAAATTACCTGAACCATTTAGTTCAAAAATAATAAAGAGTTGGGATGAAGTAAAAATAGTAGATACCCTAGGAGCAAGAATAAAATTTTTACAACAATGGTATAGAAATCTATGTAAAAAATATAGAGAAGAAATAAAAATGAAAAAAACATTAATAAGAAATTTAGCATGTTGCAAGGATAAAATAGCACCTCAATTTGGATGTGAAGAAAGATATTATAAGAAAAGAAAAAGACATAAGAAATATAAGAAATACAAAAAATCAAAATATAAATATAAGAAACTAAGAAAAAGATATTATGTAAAAAATTATAAACATAAAAGACCATATAGACAAAAGAAATCTATAAAAGAATGTACTTGTTATAATGTGGAAAACTAGGATATTTAGCTAGAGATTGTAAATTATCAAAAAACCCCAAAAATTAAATAAATATCAGAAATAAAAATAGAAAATACAGAATATATGCAGATAGATTATATAGATTATGAATTAGAAAGTGAAGATAGTATATATGAAATTTTGGAAAATGAAATAGATAATGAAATAGATAGTGAATTAGATGAACCAAATAACTGAAGAAGATATAAAAATAATAACAAAGGAAGAATATTTAAATGAAGAAGGAACAGATCAAAAAATAATATAAGGAAAAGAATTAGATTTAAGTGTAGAAAAAATATTTAAAATACCAACAATAAAAACCATATTTAGTAGAAGAAAAGAATAATACTACGTACTAAGCCAAAAAGAACATGTAATAGATTGTAGATATGCAAAAGGAAGAGCTAGTATACCACTAGTAACAAAAAGAATAATTAATAAAGAAATAAATGATATAAAAGTAAAGACCCAATAAAATATGTACACCTTGGAGGAATAGAGATATTAATAAAAGCATGTTTTAGAGAAGGAATAGATACACTAAAAGAATTATATTTAGCAGATAATAGAACTATAAACCCTATAGAAAAAAGTATAATAACAGCCATAAAAGGAAATCTAATATACCAAAAATTTAAATTTATAATAAGTGTGAATTATTCAGTAGCACTAACAGATAAAAATATAGATAAATCATTAGTATTATATTGGAAAATATCAAGAATAGAACTAACCCCAGGAAGTAAAATATTTACAGCAAGATGTAAAAATCTATATGTATTAACAACAAAACATAAAATAACAGGAAAAAATAAAATTAATAAAATACAAATAGAAAGTCCTTTTGAACAATTTGTAAAAAAATTGATAATAATGATTATAGTTACAAAGACACAGATATAGAAGAAGATTTAGAAATAATAAATAATAGAATAAGTATAACAAAAAGAACAGCTCATGAAAAACCAGAATCATCAAGCTCATAAAAAAAGAACAAGTTATGAAACTACTTCAACGGTTAATTTAAATCAATATTATATAACAGGAACAATAAATAAAAATTAATATTTAATACTCTTAAACACAGGATAAAAAGAAAATTATACAGCAAAATATCTAGTAAAAAGTGAAGAAATAAAATCTAATAGTAATATATGCCCATATCTACCAAGAAGTTTAATAAACATTAAAGATACGATAGAAAAAGAAATAATAATAGGAATTAGAAAAATAAAAATAGAATTTGAAATAAAGGAAGAAATGCAAAAAGCAGACATAATATTAGGAATAAAATGGTTAGAACAAGTAAAAACATACAATATAGAACATACACAATTATCTATAACATATAATAAAGAAAGATTATTCATAACAAAAACTTTAACATGATATGAAAATATGTGAACTTGTAAAAATAATAGTAGAAGGATATTATAATAGGTATTATACACCTATGATAGATACAAGAGCAGAAGCAAACTTATGTAGATACAACTGTTTACCAAAAGGTAAATGAGATAAATTAAAAGTACCAATAGTAGTCAAAGGATTTAATAATGAAGGAAGCTTAATTACATATAAAGCTAAAAATGTAAAAATACAGAAATGGAATAAAATAATAACAATAGAAGAAATCTATAATTATGAACTAACATAAAAAAATATGTTTTTAGGAATGCCATTTTTAGATAAATTATACTCAGATATAATAACTAAAACAGATTGGTGGTTTACAACACCATGTAAACAAAAAGTAAGAGCAAAAAGAGTTATTAATAAAATAAGAAAGAAAACTGATTGGATAGAAGGAAATGAAAAAATTATACAAAAGTTAGAAAATATAAAAAATACAGAAGACACAGTAGAACTAGTTGTATTTTCGATAAATAAAAAAGAAATAACTATGTTTTCAATAGATAAGGTAGAAATAATAAAGAAAAATTAAGATAATTATATAGTGAAGATCCATTAAGAGGATGGGAAAAACATAAAACTACTATCAAAATTGAATTAATAGATAAAAATAGCATAATAACTCAAAAACCATTAACATATAATTTTGACGATTTAAAAGAATTTAAAATGCATATAGATGAATTATTAGAAAAACAGTATATACAAAAAAGTAATAGTAAACACAATAGTCTAGCATTTATAGTAAATAAACATAGTGAACAAAAAAGAGGTAAAAGTAGAATGGTTATTGATTATAGAAATTTAAATGCAAAAACTATGACATATAATTATCCAATACCAAATAAGATGTTAAAAATAAGACAAATACAAGGATATAACTATTTTAGTAAATTTGACTATAAATCAGGATTTTACCACTTAAAGTTAGAAGAAGAATCTAAGGAATTAACCGCATTTACGGTACCACAAAGATTTTATGAATGGAACGCATTACCATTTTGATATAAAAATGTACCAGGTAGATATCAACATTTTATGGATAGTTATTTTAAACAATTACCTAATTCTATAGTATACATAGATGATATACTATTATATACAAAAACTAAAGAAGAACATTTAAAATTATTAGAACAATTTACAGATCTAATAGAAAAATCAGGAATATGTTTAAGTGAAAAGAAAGCTGAAATTATGAAAAACCAGATAGAGTTTTTAGGAATACAAAAAGATAAAAGTGGAGTAAAAATGCAACAACATATAGTACAAAAAATAATAAATTCAAAAGAAGAATTAAATACAAAAAATAAATTACAATCATTTTTAGGATTAGTAGACCAAGTAAGAGAATATATACCAAAATTAGCAGAAAACCTGAAGCCTTTATACAAAAAATTAAAAAAAGGACGTAGAATATAATTACAATGAAGAAGATAAAAAACAAGTCCAGAAAATAAAAATTCTTTGTAAAGAATTATAAAAATTACAATTCTCCGACTAAACTAAAAAATTTATATATATAGTAGAAGCAGATGCTAGTGAATATAGTTATGGAGGAGTACTTAAATATAGGTATGAAAATAAAAAATTAGAACATCATTGCAGATACTACTCAGGTACATTTAATGAAACAGAAGTAGAATGGGAAACAAATAGAAAAGAATTATGTTTGTTATATAAATGTTTATTAGCATTTGAACCATATATTGTATATAACAAATTTAATGTGAGAACAGATAATACCCAGGTTCGGTGGTGGTTAACAAAGAAAATACAAAACTTAGTTACAACGAAAGAAATTCGGAGACTAGTATTAAATATATTAAATTTTACATTTACAGTTGAAGTAATTAGTACTAACAAAAATGTTATTGCAGATTGCATATCAAGACAAAGCTACAAATCAGCTAACTCAGTAGTGAGCAGAGCTATGTCGATCGGAAGACATTAAAATTCCAGAGCTAAAAGGAGACGTTGGGACACTCCATAAAACCCATAACATTTATCAATCTACAATTGCAGGTACAAGCAAAGGAGTTAGTGGACAAAGATACCAGAACATGAACATGAATAAGATATTTGAAAAATCATTTATACCAAAAGCACAAAAGACCCTTTGTACGTACCCCCACAAATTACCACATATAGAGATAGTTTGAACCAAGATAAAAAAAACTTATAACCATATAGCCCGAGGATATATAGAAAATATCTACAAAGTACAAACGTTTCTAAACCTTAACCCCAAAGCTATAAATATCCAAAAACCAAACACAAACTACATAACTCAAAAATTGCAAGGTTACAACAAGCTAATCGCACTATCCAAAACCAATCTAAGCTTAATAAAACCTTGTTTCGACTATGGATTATTAAATACCGTATATACCCAAGATGGAGAAGAACTAACAGCTATAGAAGAATTATATAAAGTATTCACCACCTATAAAAGAGTAACTAAAGGAAATCTATTTTATATAAAGTTTTATACTGCACCAGTAGAGATATTATACGACGAGATCAAACCAGTTATACAAATTATAAAAATAAGATTAATCAGAGATATGATTATACCGGAAGATATTGTGCAGCAACCAGAGATACCCAAGATCGAGATACCTAATTTTTATGTAAATAAACGACTTATTGGATTAGCTATAATTATTCAAGAATTAGCAAATAATTACATCAATGGAAACCCAATATGGAGCTATTATTTAAGAGACCATCAAATGATTTATTCAAATTCAAGAGAACTACGACAAACGGATATGGAAGATGTTAGACAATGGATAACGACGTTACTTAACCCAGAAAAATAATATACTGCAAGAGCAATTAAGAAAAGATTTATTTCAGATGGATTATTAACAAGATATTGCAAGTTAATTGGACACAAATATCCAGACCATCAATGTTCGAGATGTAATGGAGGAGATAATATTATCCCAGAAGTCCAGTTAGAATAAAAGAAAAAATCAACCAAGAAGATAAGGATGTCAGCTAGAAGATAAAAATCAACGGAGCAATAATAGAAGAAAATAGAGCATTAAAGGAAGAAAGAGACATATGGAGAAAAAAGCTAACTTTGAAATATGAAATACGTGAATCATGTGAATAGCTTTACTATAGGCTTTTTGATTTTTGGCACTTGCCATAATTGCTTTTTTGTCTTTGTAAGACTTTTTGTAAAAGATATAATTATTAAGTAGGAGACGTGTAAAGATATATTAGGACAGGTGTAAAGTAAAATAGTATACACACTTTCATTCTTAGGTTATAAATAGACGAGTATTTTGCTCAGTTAGAGACAAGTCTTCATGTATTAAAGCAAGCCTCCTTCTTTGTAAACCAAAAACTTTTTGAATATTTAATAAAAGACAGATATATTTCAAAGCAAAAGTTATGGATAAACAAAGCCCAGAATTATCAAACCTACCAGAACAGGTATATTTATTTATGATTGTGGTATCAGAGCCTATGCTAATTAAAGTTACGGAAGTAGTATATAATTGGATTTATTTAATTAATCCAATTAATCAATTGGATACCAATTGAAGGGGGTGCGGATAAATTAGATAACTTAAATAGATCTATTATAGCTCTAATGGATCTATTTTTATTTGTGCGTGGATATTTCTTAACTACTCTAAACACTTTTATTTTTAGTGTATTTATTTTAATTTTATTAATGTTCATATTTTGGGAGGTGATTAGATAATATTTGATTAAATGTTTTACTGTAATATTCTTTAGTTTTTTCTCTTTGTCTTTGTAATTCTTGGATACTATTTTGGAGGTATTCTAAATATTCTATATCCTTTGTTCTAAAATATTCAATTAAATTTTTTTTCATAAGTATTTCTGTCAACCTTATTTCTTCCATATTTCTTCTCCAATATTTTAAATACTCATAGTCTATCATTTTATCCTGAAATAGTTGTGATACTGCAAATTTCTTTGTAATAATTTATTCTAATTGTACTATATCTGATATTAAATTCTAGGTTATCTATTTCGTTAATTATCCTGTCTTTTTCGTCTATAAATAATTCTATGTCTAAATAATATTCTAAACTGTCTTTAATTCTAGTTGTTTTATGGTTTTATTTATCCAAATTAATCTTTCTTTTAATTGTTCTCTTCCTTTTCTAAGCTGGTTTCTATAATTAATTTCTTCGTATAGCCAACTTTGTTTTTCTCTAACTCTTTCAATATATCCTAGCATTTCTTAATCTGTATAATATCCATCTGAATAATTATCTAGGTAGTAATAATGATTGTTATCGCTTAAGTATATTTCTCCTAACTCGTCTTCTATTTGATTTATATCTAACTCTTCATCTTCAATGTTAAATATTTTTTCTCATATTATTTTCTTTACGTCTATAATTTATATATCTCTAAGTATGTATAAAACTAGTACTTCAAAATTTTACTGTCATTTAGATGAGTTAATTAAATATTTTTTCATAATTTTCTTTAGTTGTTTGTTTTAATCTTATTAATTCCTCTATATTTTCATTAAGATATTCTATATATTTTATATCTTTGGTTCTCATATATTCTTCTAAATTTGTTTTCATTAGTTTTTCTATTAATTCTATATTTTTCATATCCATTTTTCAATACTCTAAATATAAGTAATTTATCATGGTTGATGTGTAGGTTTGGTATGTAAGTATTTATAAGAGTAGTTAGGTAAGTGAGGTATGTGACTTATTCTAGTCATAAATATTTATCAAATATTTGTTCCGATATGATTTTTCTTATATCTACAATTTCTATATCCTTAAGTACATACAAAACAAGTATTTTAAATTTATCTACCATTTCGTCAGATAAATAAGTATTCATTTTTCATATGATGCTTTTTCCAAATATTCCCTTCAATCATACATAACAAAATATGATCATTTTAGATTACTATATACTAGATTATTCTTAAATAACATATTCTTTGGTCACTATTAGTATGGTAATCTGGATACTTTTCCCTTAAATAGCGTCTCTACTCTGGCTACTCCCCTATCACGGCTTTCTTGTCTCACCGATTTCACCTTTAGGATGACATAGTTCTTAGGGATTTTTCTCCTTTTCCACTCTGCTAATAAACTTCTTAACATGATATTTTTCGAATAATTCTACTATAAAGTAACTAACATGAACCTATTTTATCATATCATGATTGTTAGAAATTTATGAATTTAGTTATTCATAATCATAGATAAATATACTTGTTCTGGTAGGTTTGATAATCCTGGGCTTTGTTCATCCATAGCTTTTGCTTAGAAATATATCTGTTTTTTTATTAAATATTCAAAAAAAATTTGTTTACAAAGAAGGAGGTTTACTTCAACACATGAAAACTTGCCTCTAACTGAGCAAAATGCTCGTCTATTTATATGCAAAAGATGATAGATTTTAATATTTCTTAACAGGTGAAAAATAAATACACACTTTATGCATGTCATTGCAAAATGAAAGACGATTTCAACCTAAATATACATCATCATTATCATGGACAATTCTGTGAACTGTTCAAGGTCAATAACGATAAATATTCTATATATGTCATTAAAAAGGGAATTTAACTTAGATACCAACTTCACATAGATATAAGAATAGAGTTAATATATCTTTTACACAGAAATATGGAAAGATATAGGAAATCAAATGTTGAGATAAACATATCAAATGCAATGTCCCAAACACAGAGGGTGGGAAAAAAATTGGTAGCGCTAGACCTCTACTTTGGATGGTATGCTAGTTTTAGATACACAGGAAGCGACAAAAATCTTAGGTTTGACTATCAATTCAATATCTTCGGCAATTTTAAAAGAAAGAAGAAGAGGGTTTTTCGTGTACAATGATAGTTCTGCCTCTAATTAAGAAACATAGAGATAGTTTTGTGTATTTATGAAACGTAGCAATGTTTGTTCCGAAATGCAACAGAGTACACTGTATTTGTGTGCGAGCAAATAATATTTTATCCATGCAAGCAAAATATATTTTTATCCATGCCATTGTATGATGCTTATATTTCATGAAATACACTTGTATCATCACTAGAAACCACAAGGAGATACGTGTGTGTATTGGATGTATTTATTTTTTATAAAATAAAACCAGGAGGAGATCCTGGGGATGATGTACATCATCAAAAACACAAAACAGAGGAAGCCAAAACCTACCTTTGGAATACAACATTGTTAGATTGTTAAGACAATCTATACAAAAAAAGGGGACTAAGCCCACACAAGAGAAGGCCCCTAAATAGATAAACAACTTATTAACTTACAAAAATATTGGCACTATCATATCATAATCTGATACTTGGGAGCTGCCACTTATCTAGCTGTAAACCTTTAGTGTGAAAACACTTGCTAAGACTCCATTGATGGAGCTAAGAAGAGGAGAAGGATCAAAATTATAACTGCTTCTTAAACTTGTGTTACCATCTGAAATTTGTGAGATGTTATAGTTAGTAAACTTTACAGAATGCACCCAAGATCGCATGTAAATCATTAGACAGATATTCGAAACTAGAAAAACAGTAAGAACACTAACCTTGTTCCATTGCAAATAACTTGATTTTGAAGATTCTTCCTAACTGTTGTAATCAGTTGTATGATCTTCTAAGTTTTAATACGCTTTCTGTATTCTTTTCTGAGATGGGGGAGAGAAAGAAAATTTACGTACAAACTCAGGGACCATGGTATTTATATCCTGACTCTTCCAAAAGGCACCTTTTAGTTATACCTCTTTAGAAGAGGTACCTTTTCAATTATACCTCTTTAGAAGAGGTACCTTTTCAATTAAGTTTCCATCACACTTATGAAAAGGTTCTTGAGGTTTAACTTATCAAAATAAACTTATATTAAATAGATATTTACATTTAAAGCCCAAAGAATTTAATACTATATTAGATCAAAGTTTGGGTTTCTTTAAAGATAGCATATCTATGAATAATATATTAATATGTGAGTCCACAAAATAGAAAATTACTAACAATCTCCCACTTGAACCACATATATTTCTGAATAATCATTCATAGATGAAACTTTAGTGCGCACAAATTTTTGCTATTTTAATTTAAATATCTCAAAATAATCTAGTCCACCGATACTATTAATATAGGATCAAAGCGGTCTTCGTAACATATATTCGAAACTAAACCCATCAATGATCACAAATATCAGCAATATCAATGACATAGATCAGATACGGAAATTACATGTAAAATGATCTAAGTCATGCCTATTTTCAAATGGTCCTACCTTATGACTTTAATAGTCCAAAATCACATTCTTATACCTTATGCAATACTGCAATAGAAAGTTAATATCTTTATTTTTTTTTCAGAGTTATCAATAAACATACGAAATTCAAGGATTTCATAAAACTTGAGTCTGTACAGAAAATAAAATTTAACATATCAACAGCATAAATAAAATAACAAACTCCTACTAAATTGGCTCATCATCAAATTTGACAACACCCATATGAGCAACATGCCCATGAAACACTTTAGGCAGCAAACCTATCGTGAGCAGATCTGCAATCATCAAGTTTGTTCTAATATGCTCGATCGACACAAGACGACTCTGAACCCTTTCTTTCATAACCAAATACTTAATGTCTATATGCTTTGACTTTGACGAACTTCGATTGTTCTTCGAATATAACTCAACAAACTTATTATCACAATGAATTTTCAATGGTCTTTCTATGCCACCGACTATTTACATTCCAGTAATAAAATTTCTCAACCATATTCCCTGATTTGACACTTCATAGCAGGCCACAAATTCGGCTTCCATTGTTTAAGAAGCTATTAATGTTTGTTTCACACTTTTCCAAGGTACCGCTCCTCCAGTCATCATGAAAACATAACCTGATGTAGATCTCCTACTATCAAGACATCCAGCAAAATCTGAATCAAAATACGCTACGATCTCTAAATGGTCTAACCTCCGATAAGTGAGCATGTAATCTTTAGTTCTTTGAAGATACCTCATAACCCGTTTTGCAGCTTTCCAATGATCTATTCCCTGATTACTTAAATATCGCCCCAACATTCCCACTATGTACGCAATATCTGGACGCGTACAAACTTGTTCATATATGAGACTTCCTACTGCTAATGCATATGGAATTTTATCCATCTATTTCTTCTCTATGTCCAAATTTAGACATTGGCGCAAACTAAATTTATCACCTTTTGCCACTGGTGTATCTCCTGGTGCACAATTTTGCATGCCAAATCTACTTAGCACCTTATCAATATAAGTCTTTTGCGACAACCCAAGAACACCTCTAGTGCGATCCCTATGAATCTATATACCTAGAACAAAGGAAGCCTCACCAAGATCTTTCATTTGAAATTTAATTGAAAGAAATTTCTTAGTTTCATGCAATAAACCTATATCATTACTAGGCAGTAGAACGCCATCTACATATAGCACAAGGATAACAAATTTGATCCCACTGAACTTGAGATATATGCACTGATCAATGATATTTTCCTTAAAATCAAAAGAGGTTATCACCTGATCAAACTTCCGGTACCATTGACGGGATGCCTGTTTCAAAACATATATAGACTTCTTAAGTTTACATACAAGGTGCTTTGAATCTTGAGACTCAAAGGTTTCGGGTTGTACCATGTATATTGTTTCTTCAATGTCTCCATTGAGAAAGACAGTCTTTGCGTTCATTTGATGTAGCTCTAAGTCATAATGAGCTACAAGTGCCATAATGATTCTAAAGGAGTCTTTCGATGAAACTGGTGAAAACGCCTCTTTAAAATCTATGCCTTCCTTTTTAGTGAATCCTTTAGCAACTAGGCGTTCTTTATATCTTTCGATGTTACCTTTTGAATCATGTTTGATTTTAAAAATCCACTTGCAACCAATCAGTTTTGATCCTCGTGGTCACTCGACAAGATCTCAAATGTCATTGTCTTTCATAGACTTCAACTCATCTTTAATGGCTTCAATCCATTTAGTAGAATTTCGACATGATTTTGCTTGACTAACGCTTATAGGATCATCTTCCAATCCCATGTCAAAATCATGTTCTTAAAGATAAACAAAATAATCATCCAAAATTACATTTCTTCTTTCTCTGCTAGATCTTCTTTTAGGCACTTCAACTTGAGGTTGTTGAACGTGAGGTAATATCATTGTGTTTTCTCCATAATCCTGATTTACAGGTTGAAACACATTTGATAAAGTAATCTGATCATTTTCACTAAACACATTTGGTAAAGTAATATGATCATTTTCACTAGAATTGATATTATCAAATTCCTCTTCAAACACAATTTATTTGTTTTGATTACTCCCACTATAATCAACATCCTCAATAAATTTGACATCCTCTGTTTTGAAAAAGGATCTATTCGAGGAGTCATAAAATTTAAAACCTCTCGATCTTTCTGAGTAAACTACGAAGTAGCAACTAACAGTTCTTGAATCCAACTTATTTTCATTAGGCTTATAAGGGCCTTGCTTCAACTGGACATCCCCATACATGCAAGTGCCTAATACTAGGCTTCTTACCAGTTCACAACTCGTATGGGGTCTCCGCTACGGCTTTGCTGGGAACTCTGTTTAGTATATAAACTGCAGTCTTTAATGCTTCTCCCCAGAGAGACTCAGGTAAAGAAGAATGACTAATCATACTTCTTACTATATCCTTAAGAGTTTGATTTTGCCTCTCAGCTACACCATTTTGACTTGGAGTCCCTACTAATAGTGTATTGAGGTACAATTCCACAGTCTATCAAATACTTTGCAAAAGGTCCTAGAAGTTGTTCACCTGATCCATCGTATCTGCCGTAATATTCTCCTCCACGGTCAGATTTGACAGCCTTTATTTTCTTGCCTAATTGATTTTCAACTTCAGCCTTAAAAATTTTAAAAATATCCAAAGATTGTGACTTCTCATGAATTAAATAAAGATATCTGTAACGAGATTAGTCATCTATAAAGTTAATGAAATATTGTTGACCCTTCCATGAAGCCGTAGGGAATGGACCACAAATATCTATATGTATCAACTCTAAAGGTTCTTTACTCCTATAAGTACCTCTTTTTCTTATATTCATTTGTTTTTCCTTAATACATTCTATACAAATTTCAAAATCTGATAAATCAAGGGAATTAAGAATTCCTTCTGACACAAGCCTTTGAATTCTTTGTTTAGAAATATGACCCAATATCTTATGTAACATTGATGAATTCTCATTTGTCAATCTGCGCTTAGTACCAAAATTATTTGAATGCAGGTTTTCGTTACTGCATGAGGCTTGTCTATTTAATTTGTATAACTTATCAATTAGAGTACCAATTCCAACAATATTAGAATTTAGAGAAATACTACAAATTTCATTTCCTATAGAACAATTGTAACCAGATATGTCCAAACAAAAAATAAAAATTAAATTTTGTCTAAAAGATGGTACAATAAATATTTCCTCTAATTCCAAATAAAATCCAGTATCTAATGGAATTCTAAAGACACCAATGGCCTCCACAGCTGCTTGATTGCCATTGCCTATATAGATGTATCTTTCAGCATCATTTGGCACTCGACTCCTTAGGTAATCCTGCATAGTAGCATCTACGTGAGTAGTTGCACCCGTATCTATCCACCAAGTGTCACTAGGTACCATAGCCAAATTAACTTCTGAACAAACGAAGTTGAGAAGTTTACCTTTCTTTTCACGCCAACTAGCGTACTTGGAACACTCTTTCTTTATGTGACCAATTTTCTTGCAAAAGAAACAAGTCTTTGAACTTTTGAACTTTGATGTTCCTTTACTGCAGTTTCCTTATTACTCCTTTTTCGCTTATTTGAAGTGGTTTTAGTTTTAGAGGTAGATGCCAAATGAGCACTTTCAATCTTTTCGTGTTTTAGCCTATCCTCTTCTTGCACACATTGAGCTATAAGCTCATTCAAAGTCCATTTCTCTTTTTGAGTATTATATGAAACTTTAAATTGACCGAATTGTGTTGGAAGTGAGAGCAAAACTAGATGCACAAGTATATCGTTAGACAATTCAAGCTTAAAAGCCCTGAGTTTCGTCACAAGATTAGACATTTCCATAATGTACTCCCTTATGTTTCCTTTTCCCATATATCAAATTGAAACTATCTTATTAAGAATAGTACTCGTTTCAACCTTTTCATTAGCAGCGAATCAGTCTACGATTTTCTTTAAGAAACCTTTGGCATCTGTGTTCTCTGTTATACCGCCTCTTAAGGATTTCGGAATCGAGTGTTGCATCACCATCAAGCTTATACGATTTGATCGCTTCCACTTCTCGTATGCAGACTTTTGTTCATTCGAACTAGTTTCATTCAAGTCCACAGGGCGATCAAATCTCAATGCATAATCAAGATCCATGCAGCCAAGAACAATCATAATGTGCTCTTTCCATTTCTTGAAGTTTGTGCCATTAAGCACAGGAATGTTATTCATGTTGGCAGATATAGAAGATACTACAAGATAAATAAATAATGCTCACAATTAACCATCAAATAAATCATGTATATGTGAAGATAAACAAATTAAAAAAAAAATTGAAAGAAAATATAACAAATAAACTCAAAACTTCACATTTATCAAACACATATACACAAAAGTGGGCCCATCTCAAGATACCTAACACAACATTATCATTTAGTCTTTGGACAAAAATAATAATTTGTAAGTGATACTCTTATACATAGTTCATGAATATTGATTACTAAAACGGTCTAATAATATGCCTTTCTTTGGACCGACACATTATCAGCATCTATTATAAATGTATCACATGTTCATAACTATCCGTAATATGGCCAAAATAATCTCCTTTAGAATAATTATTTCGCATATATAAAACATACTTACATGTTCAAAGTAAATAAATATAAGCAATAGAGGTTACTTTGGTAACATATTAATTCAATCCATTCACTTAAACACTAAGCACATATAGTAGCAATTTAACCGAAATAAACAATAACGGAAAACTAATACATGACAAAGCAGAAATCTTCTCAGGAAATTTAAACTATATATATAGATCAATCTTATTCCATAATTAGCATAATAATATTTTTTATCGGTCACAGGCAACTCACAATATTCTTATAGATAACAAAGATGATAAAGAAACATTTTCTATGAGAAGATGTAATCCTCCCAATCAATAGAAACCCCCCTTATTAGTTTCATGTTATACTAATTGTTGCCTCTGTCTTGTATTTAATATACAACACCAAAATTGGAATAGTTTACACTTGAAACATCCCCGTGGCAGTACGTTGATGACAACGATCAACCCTTTCACCATAATATTTTTTTTTCTTTTTTATTATTAGTTTTTCAAACAACCAACAAAACAACAATATCCCAACTTGTCGTTGCCAACATATCATCACTTTGAATCTTTGATTTATTTGTTTGGCATTCCACAGCCACCAATCCTTGTCCCATAAAGAATAATTAAAACTTGTTCAAAGATTAAAAACAAAAGACCACAGAAAAACATTACCCCAACTTGTTCCAGAAATGATGTTAGCAATTCACAAAACTGGTACCATTCAAATAATCGAATCACATCTAATGAATTAACAAGACTTGCTCTGATAACAAGTGATACCACTTGTTAGTAAACTTTACAGAATGCACCCAAGATCGCATGTAAATCATTAGACAGAGATTCGAAACTAGAAGAACAGTAAGAACACTAACCTTGTTCCATTGCAAATAACTTGATTTTGAAGATTGTTCCTAACTGTTGTAATTAGTTGTATGATCTTCTAAGTTTTAATACGTTTTCTGTATTCTTTTCTGAGATGGGGTAGATAAAGAAATATTACGTACAAACTCAGGGACCGTGGTATTTATATCCTGACTCTTCCAAAAGGCACCTTTTAGTTAAACCTCTTTAGAAGAGGTACCTTTTCAATTATACCTCTTTAGAAGAGGTACCTTTTCAATTAAGTTTCCATCACACTTATTAAAAGGTTCTTGAGGTTTAGCTTATCAAAATAAACTTATATTAAATAGATATTTACATTTTAAGCCCAAATAATTTAATACTATATCAGATCAAAATTTGGATTTCTTTAAAGATAGCATATCTATGAATAATATATTAACATGTGAGTCCACAAAATAGAAAATTACTAATAGTTGTGCCTTATATGAGCTATGAAACGGATACAAAATATCTAATAACCACCTCTTTCTAGAACATTCTATTTGACAACTCATTGTAACTAACTAATCATTATTAAACAACCTCTAACAACCTTCAACCACTTATACATCTGACTCATCAGTCGGCTAACTAACTAACTGAATAACTACTCCTATCAGTAGTACATATCAATGGAATAGGTAGTCGTGTATGTGCTAGTATATGTGGTAGTCAAAACACTCCCCCTCAAGCTGCAGGGTGTAGAATGTTCAGCACACCAAGCTTGCTAAGTAAATAAGTATGTTGAGCAAGGCTCAGGACCTTGTTGAGCAGGTCTACAAGCTAATCACTAGACGGAATATATATATCCTTAATCAAGCCATTTTTTATCTTGTCCCTGATGAAATGATAGTCAATCTCAATATGTTTGGTTCACTCATGAAACACAAGGTTGTTGGCCAATTGGATGGCTAAACTACTGTCACTATAAACTGAAACAGGAAGGGTGACAGGAACCTTGAGTTCCTAAAATAATCCAACCAGACAAGTGAGTTTTGCAACTGCTGAAGCCATGCTTTTGTACTCAGCTTCAGCAGAACTCCTGGACACAATGTGTTGCTTCTTGTATTTCCATGATATAAGTGAATCACCAAAGTAAATGGCATAACTAGTAACTGATCTTCTGGTGTTTGGATAAGCAGCCTAATCTGAGTCACACCAACAAGTCATAGTAGTAGCAGTCTCAGCCTTTAACCAGATCCCTTAACCAAAAGAACTTTTAAGGTATCTGACCACCATAATGGCTGCTTCCCAGTGAAACTTCTTGGGACTTTGCAAAAATTGGCTAAGAGTCTGGATAGCAAAGTTAATGTTTGACCTTGTAATAGTGACATACATAAGCTTGCCAACAAGTCTTTGATAAGATGAAATGTCAGACATCAATTCATCACCTTGTGCACCTGTGGCTTGATCATACTCAATGGAGGTAAGCTTGGCATTAGACTCTAAAGGAGTAATAGCAGGCTTAGAACCACTAAGACCTGTGTCAGCAATCACCTCAAGAATGTACTTTTTTGGGTTCAACATGATCCCTAATGTTGATCTTAAAACTTCAATCCCCAAAAAATACTTCAGATCTCCCAAGTCTTTTATCTTAAACTGCTGATGCAACTTAATTTTGGTGGCATTAATCAATGATGAACTGCTCTCAGTGATTAGCAAATCATCAACATAAACAAACACTATAACAGTATCATTACCTTGATGCAAAGTGAATAAGGAATAATCATGCACACTCTGGGTAAAACCAGCATCAAGTAGGGCATGAGTGATCTTAAGATTCCATTACTTGGAGGCCTGCTTAAGACCATACAAAGATTTGATCAACTTACACACCTTGTTCTTCCTCTGTCTTCTAAATCCCTTTGGAATTTCCATGTAGACTTCCTCCTCAAGTCCCCCTTGGAGGAATGCATTATGCACATCCATTTGATGAAGATTCCAACCTTTAGATGCAGCTACTGCAATCACACATCTGATTGTAACCATCTTAGCCACTAGTGAGAACATTTCATGATAATCTAACCCCTCCTATTAGCTATATCCTTTGGCTACTAATCTTGCTTTGAACCTCTTCACTTCATCATTTGCAAGGTATTTAATTTTGTATATCCACTTGGAACCAACAGTATTCTTCCCTTTAGGTAGATCAACAATGATCCATGTGTTGTTAGCTTCCAAGGCCTGAATCTCTGACTTCATAGCTTCTACCCACCTTTCATATTTTATAGCTTGTTTATAGTGCTGAGACTCAGTCAAAGTTGAGAATTTGGTTAAATAACACTGATAAGAAGGACTCAGTTTTTTGTAAGATAATTTGTTGTCTAATGGATGTTTGCATCTCTGGTTTCTGGAAGTATCAACATAATGCATCCACACTAGTGGTCTACTTTTTCTTATTGGTCTGCTGGAAGAGGGTTGGTGTAGGGAACATGGTTGGTGCCAGGGGAAGCTGTACCAGGTACTGTAGCATCAGAAATTCCATCCTCTTCAATTGGAGTTTCTTCAGTAACACTCTCAGTAGTTGTTTCGTGAAATATTTATTCATCTGTCGGGATCAAGAATTCAGTGATATCTTCTTTAGATGAGGAAGCTTGTGTATTTTGTGCTGGTGAGGGAGCAAAAGGAAATGTATTTTCATGAAACACAATATCTCTACTGACTAATAGTTACTTTGAGGTGATATCCAGCAGTAAATATCCCTTCTGAGACTCTGAATATCCCACCAAGACTACAGGTTTGGCTATTTCTGTGAACTTATCACCTTTTGGGAAGATAGTGACATAGCATAAGCATCCAAATACCCTAAGATGTGATAACTTGGGATCCTTGGAAAACATCAACTGAAATGGGCGCTTACCACTTAGAATAGAATATGGTAACCTGGTCATTAGATATACTACAGCCTTTACACATAGTCCCCAATAATTAATGGGCAAGTGAGACTGAAACTTGAGTGCTCTAGCTATGTTTAATATGTGTCTGTGCTTCCTCTCCACAACTCCATTCTATTGAGGAGTGTGAGGATAGCTGGTTTGATGTAGTATGCCCAGGGACTGGAACAATGTCTTACATTGAGAGTTGATAAATTCAGTGTCATTATCAGATCTAATGGTTTTCACCATTATGCCAAACTGAGTTTTAATTATGGAAATGAATGTCTTAGTGGCCACTATGACCTCAAACTTTAACTGCAATAAGTGCACCCAAGTGTATCTACTATGGTCATCTACCAGAGTCAAGAAATAGTATTTGTTGTCAAAAGTAGAAGTTCTATATGGACCCCATAAATCCATGTGTACAAGTTCAAAACATGTAGAGCATCTAGTAGTACTTATAGGGAATGACAATCTTGTCTGTTTAGCTAGTGGACACACAGAACATTTATTCAACATATTTACATCACTAGGATTCTTCAGAATGTCTAAACACTTAGGAACCTGAGCAGCGGGGTGTCCAAGTCTCTGGTGCCATAAGCTGCAACTGGACGTTAAGACTTCTGCAATGAATCTGCTGGTTTTTTATCTTAACTAATTAGTATCTCCTATCCAACCACCTTTAAGAACATACAGTCCACCCTATTGTATACCAATCTCCTTCACCTTGCCATTGAAGAGGTCTTGAAAGATACTAAAATCATGATAAAAGGATACAAAACATGAAAGTTCCTTGGTTATCTTAGCAACAGACAACATATTGAGTTTGAAGTCTGGAACAAGTAGAACATCTTTAATCACATCATTTGCAAGAAGATAGGCATCTCCAGTGTGTGAGATTGTCACTTCATCACCTATTGGAAGGTGCAAATTGTCTAAATGTTTAGAATCTAATCTGGTACCTCTTTTGAATAGGTGTCTATGTGCAGACACATGATGTGTAGCACCTGAGTCTACAATCCAACTGCCAGGACATGATTTGTATAAGAAACAAGTAGTAATACCTATCATATTTACTTGTTTCATGTCTTTTGTGTCTTTGCTCAACCTGGTCATAATCTGAGTGTACTCCTCCTTAGTGAATGTGTGAGGCTTGGCTAGTGGAGCACGAGTCACTTCATGACTATAACTAGCAACATCAACCTAACCAGCTACCATAGTTGAAGCCTGAGAAGACTTGTTGTCAGTATTGACAAAGTTGTTACCACCATTGCGTGAGGAGAAGCTATTACTACCAGTGTTTTATGATCTGAAGTTAGAATTGTAGCCTTGTTTCTTCTTGTTCTTCCAGTCATTTGGATACCCTACCAACTTATAATAAGTTTTCTTGGTATGACCTAAGACATGGCAGTAATCACATTTTCTGCCTTTATAGTTAGTGTTGCCTTCCGAAACCATAGTTTCGATTCACTTGCATAGCAAGTTGCTCTGATCTGTCATTCATAGTCAGCATACAAGCTGAATATTGGATTTCATCCTCTATAAGCATAGCATAAGCTTGGTTAAGAGTAGGAATTACTCCTTTGAGCAATATCTATCTTCTAGCTTGATCATACGACTCATTTAAGCCACATAAAAACTGTAAAAGTCTAAGTTGACACATATGATCTGTGTACTCTCTGGACCTAGGGCAATCATAACTAGGATTTGGCACTAGTACATCATACTCACTCCATAAACTCTTCAATTTGGTAAAATAGGTTGAGACTGAATCTGTACCTTGAGAGTGCATATTAATTTCATGATGCAATTGGTATATATGCATATGATTCACCTTGTCATACCTCTCCTTCAAATCCTCCCAAACTGCACAAGCACTCGTGGCATAAACAATGCTAGATAATAGACTCCCACTCATAGTGTTCATGATCTAGGAAAGCATAATTGCATTACATATTTCCTACTCCTCATGAAGCTCTTCTTAATACGACTCCTTGTTGTAGGTTCCAGCGAAAAATCCAAACTTTCTCTTCCCTAAAAGAGCAATACGCATCGATCGACTCCATAGACTATAATTTTTTAAACCAGTTAACGTGATTGGAACAAGTACAGTACTAGAACTATCAGATGCACCAATGAAAAGTGGATCACTTTGATCAATTTTAGGCGCTATGATTGATAAAATGTAACTGCAATATAGATCTAAATTGTAAAAAAGGAACTAAAGACAGAGATCAAAAATGCACAGAAAACTTAGTGAAATGTGATCGAAAAACACACTTAGTGTTGAGCTCGTGGCTTTGATACCATGTGAAAATACTTGCTAAGACTCCATTGATAGATCTAAGAAGAGGAGAAGGATCAAAATTATAACTGCTTCTTAAACTTGTGTTACCATCTGAGATTTGTGAGATGTTGTGCCTTATATGAGCTGCGAAAGGGATACAAAATATCTAATAACCACCTCCTTCTAGAAAATTCTATTTGATAGCTCATTGTAACTAAATAATCATTATCTAACAACCTCTAACAACCTTCAACTACTTATACAGCTGACTCATCAGGTGGCTAACTAACTAACTGAATAACTACTCCTATCAGTACATATCAATGGAACAGGTAGTCGTGTATGTGCCAGTGTATGTGGTAGCCAAAATATTTAGCATCTCTAGGAATTTGTTGATAATCAGTGAAAAGAACTTCCCAATCAGTTGTGATGGCCTATTTTGCGAGCTGATCTACTATCTTATTAGCTTCATAATAATAATGAATGAAAGTTGCCCTATATTTGATGCTATCTGATATGTATCCTCAACAATAGAGGAAAGGTTGAGATTATTGGTATATGACCTTCTTTGAGCATGTTAGCCACAATAAGAGAATTTATTTCAATAATGCAAGAGGAATGTCCATTTTGAGAGCACCAACGAGTACCATACCGTGCAGACAAAACCTCAGCAGTAATGTAGTTGTTATAGTATATAGGTATAGCAAAAGCAAACAATAAATCACCCAATTTATTTCTTGTAATACTCCCTAAACCTGCTTTTTCATTGTGAGACAAGTAACTACCATTTGTATTCATTTTGATTCTCCCTGTTAGAGGTATGCCCCAAGTAACAATAGTGTTGTTAGGAATAGGTTTGAGTTTTTCAATCACGTTGAACATTCTATGTCAGTTATTAGGCAGAGCATACCTGGGATAAGCCTTGCTACAGGCAGCATGAATATAATAATCTGCTAAAGTAGAATATTTTTTTGGTTCAATACTTGCAATCACCTCTACTCTTCAAATTTTCCAACACATCATAAAAGGAGTGATTTGCAAGGGCATTTTGCGGACATTGTTCTTATAATTAGCTTGCCACTACTTATTGAGCTGATCATTAATAGTTGATCTTTGAAAATAAATTCCACAAGAGTTTCCAAACTTCCTCCAAAGGTAGGTGGAAGGTTCACCATAGACAAAGCGATGTTGCACGGATTCATCTTGTGTTATTCTATAACAAGTAGCGTGTTTCCAGTCGCTATAAATCTTCCTAAGTTGTATTCAAGAGGTAGTTTGTTTTTAATCATTCTCCAAGCAAGAAATGATATCTTGAAGGGGATATTATTGTTCCACACATTTTTAATGATGTTGTCGGCCTGTCTGTGCTAATTAACAATATTTCAAGCAGACCTCTTGGAGAATCTTCGATCTTGTGTTAGATGTATTTGTTACTAAACTAAACTCTTGAACTCTAAGGCTTTCTTTCCTGATGGGGACTAAGAAAAGGAGACAAATATAGCTAAACAATTCATTGGAAAGAACAAAAAGCCAAAAGTACTGGTCCATATAGTGTCCTTTTCAAGAAAAGGGGAATACAAAATGAGGGGTTTGTCTGTGTATCATAATTTTTCAAAAGTATCGTTATTACAAATAAATTTAAGATCTATGCTTGTTATGTTGCGTAATTTTTCCAAAAAGGTTAAAAGGAAAACTCTATATCTATATAATATTTAATAACTTGCCTTCATTAATTGTCTATATAATAACAACCTTGACCAATAAATTATTGGCCCTCAACTATACAACACTAAAGCAGTATGTGGTAGAGAAACTTTGAAATAGAAAAAGCAATGAAAAACTCATCAGTTGTTTCAGGCACTCTCTATCAAATATGCATTTTCTTGATAGTTTCGATAAGTTGATCTAAAACATAATTGTGAAGCAGGTACACCACATGCCAGTAGAATAAAACATGAACTGAGTAATCAGCTTCAAAATCCATTGGCTACCATAGAAGCTACTAAAAAGAAAATCCAACGTTAAATACAATTAATTATTATGTCTAAATGATGATATACTACCACCATCCATCCATAACCATAATGAGAGATGAGTTTAATTTAAGACAGAAAAAATTACATGAACACTTATTCACTTGTTCTTTGGTTGGGAAAAAAAGTAGATTTAACAAAGTTAATCTTGAGAATTTAAGATCTATGATGGATATGCAAATATAGAATTCTTAGCTTAATTCAATCAGTGTGAGTTTACTGGAATGATATAATGTCTAGTTTTTCTGAAACATTACTATTTTTTAAATGTCCTTACATTAATACATCTATGAATCTAGAGTTTACAACATAAACACATAGGTACATCTTGCGCTTTCCTCATCTCATTATGGTAATAGAAGACATTTTCTAAAAGAAATAATGTTATCAATGTACTGAGATTTACCACAAGACCTTGAACCAGATTTTAATAATGAAGAGACTAACTGACTATGCTTATCCTCGAAATATTAAAAGTTATCCCTAATTATATATAAATTTAATTTTGATTAGTAAGAATCATAATCACACGACAAATACTTCAATTCAACGAAATTTCTGCTCCTCATACTGAAAGAGTATACCATACCCATACATATAGGATAGTATTCGGTCAAAACAATCACATATTCTTATTTAATTACGAATGTTACATAAAACATGAATGCACAAGAATGCACCTACCAATGGTTTATACTGATCCTATTTTTTTCGCAAAAGGAACTTCAAGCGATCTCAATTCCATAGTCTTCTCAAAATTGCCAAACCAAATCATTTCATCCTGGCACAAAATATGAAGTTGCATAAATTAGAGAAAATGGAAAGTAGAACAAATTTAAGAGGGTAACGAACAAATTCAAAATACATCTCGATATAGTCATGACTTGAGCCCCAAACGATGGGTTTGGTTTCATTTCTAACCGTAGCGTCTTTTGTTTTTTTGCAGATGAACGTTTCTTAGTGTGATTTTTTGAATAGATGAAAGTTAAGGTAGGGTATATATACTTTGGGTTTATAAGGGTATTTAGGTAATTTCACTTTAAGTTTTTTTGACTTCATGCTTTTAAGGTAGCATTAATTCAGGCACTACTTGCGACTCTTGCCAGCATGGATTTTTCTTTGATATTGATGGCGGATATGATGTTGCTGGGGAGATGAACTGATAGTATTAATGATGGTATTGAGATTATGATAATGATGATGTTGATAGTGACATTGATGATGATGATGATGAAATAATAATAATAATGCTATTTAGATGAGAAATAGATGATATGTTCATATTACTTACATACATTCATCATATGCATTTTGTACATACATTTTTACTATATCTTGTGATGAATCTTGTTGATGAATTGACTAAGTGTAAAATGTGTAATTGTGAGGTGATATTTATCCAAGTTTGAAGTTTCATATATGTGGTTGGTTGTTATCAATTATTAGTTCTATTGTCATCGTTGTTACTCATATTTGATTTCTTTATTAGTATAGCATTGAATTGAGTCGCCCTGATGCCTATCAGTACTTGTTGATGAACTAATGCTACTCATGCTCTTTTTTGTTGACTGCACAGTGTGTTCTAGCATTGCGACGAGACCTAGATTCTAGTCAAAAATTATAGATTTCAGTTCAAGTGTGAGTACCATGACCGAGCAGGCATTGATTATTCTGATTTGTTTTCATGTCCTTTATTTTGGGACTAAGACATTCTCGTATTTTAATTCATGTTTTGGGAAAATCTTGTAGTCACGGTTACACTTTTAATTTTTGTTATATGGTGACTTTAAGTCTCGAAGTTGTAATAAATAGTGAGATTTTGCAATCTATTTCGTAGTCATGATATTAATTAAGTTGATTTTCATTTCATTTTATTACTGTTGCATTTTAGTGACTTCAAAATATAAAAAATTGAGGAATAATAAATTGTGTAGTGTAATACATAGTTGGTATGGATTGGGTTATGTGGTTCCCTCGCTATAGTTAAAGGTGTCAAACGGGCCGGGCTGACCCGGCCCGGCCCGGCCCGACCCGGCCCGAAACACCAAACCGGATCGGTTTGACCCGGCCCGAAAAGCCCTAGGGCTTTAGGGTACCGGGTCCCGGTCCGGTTTTTTTAAAAAAATGGGCCCGGTTAACCCGGCCCGGACCAACCCGGTCCAGGCCCGCCGGTTAACCGGCCCGGCCCGGCCCGGTAACCCAAAAAAATTAAAAAAAAAAAAAAAAATCTGTTGGGCCAAACTAGCCGTTGGCCCAACGGTAATATTACCGTTTTTTGGGTCCAAACGGCTAGTTTGGGCCCATTTGATTAAAAAAAAATATATATATATATAAAATATTTTTTAATCCTCAAAATAAATCTATAAATACCCTACAATTTCAAATCATTTCTCACACAATTTTTCACTCTCTCAAATCTCATTCTCTCTCAAATCTCAATTCTCAATTCTCAAATATTCAATATATTTAATTTCTTAAAGTGTTCACTTTAATTTTTTAATTTTTCGTTTACAAAGTAAGAGCGGAAGTTTCTAAAGTCGCAATCTTCGGATACTTCCAAAATTTGGTATTGTCGTTCCATCTCTTACGTTTAATTTTTATTTATTGTATTAATCGTTTAATATTTAATTTTGTTATATTTGTGTATTTTGAATATTTTTAGTTTAATTTAATTTATATTATGGATAAATTAAAAAACCTCGCTGCTAAAGGTGTTAAAAATTTTTGTCCCGGAAGCGGTAGTGGTAGTAAAAAGCGAATTATTAGCGGTAGAGGTAGTTCAAGTAATAGATATACCCGTGTGACTTCGCCTCCGGTACCGCTTGGTACACCTTTTGAGGAAGAAATAGGTGTAGGTGCTCACGATATGGATTATGTAGAATTTCAAGAAAATTACGGTATAGAAGAAGAAAATGAAGTAGATGCAGTTAATGTAGACGAAGATGATGAAAATATTGCTGAAACACCCGCAGTAGGAGATGCTAACGTTAGATCTGAATCAGTTAATCTCCCTTCCCGTCCTCCCAGTGCCCCAAAACCCCGTAAAAGAACTAGTATTGCATGGCAATTTTTTGAACGTATATCAGATATTGAGGTGCGGTGCAATATTTGTCAACAAATATATAAGCATAGAAGTGGCGGTAAGCAAGGGGGTACGGGTACGTTAATGAGACATATAGCTGAAGATCACAAAAGAGAGTTAAATATTGCAAAAGGTGGTGGGGATGTTGGTGGGTCAACGCAAACTAGAATGGACCCAACAACCGGTCAAGTAGCGAAAAAGTATAATAAATTGAGGGACCGGGAAGAAATAGCTAAAATGGTAGCTGTGGGTTGTTTGCCTTTTACTTTTCCTTCTTCTGATGCTTTTATCCGTTATATACAAGCAATTTATAATCCTATGTTTAATGGTATTCCTAGAACTACTTGTCGGTCTGATATTTTTAAACTCCATTCACAATATTGTTTTTATTTATCAACATTCTTAAAAAATATTCAATGTAGATTGTCCCTAACTTCTGATCTTGGTCGTGCTGTTAATAAAAATGATTATTTAACCGTTACTTGTCATTGGATGGATAGTAATTTCATAATGCAAAAACGTATTCTTGCTTTTTTATATGATGAAGATCGCAAACATACTGGACAATTTATTGCTGATTCTATTATTAAAATTGCCGGATATTATGGTATAGAAAATAAAATTTTATGTATTGCTTTTGATAATGCTTCTAACAACAAGAATGCTATAACAAAAATAAAATCTACGTTATCTCCACCCTTTCCTGAAATTTTCCATATTAAGTGTGCATGTCATATCTATAATTTAATTGTAAAAGATGGTCTTGACTTTTTTGAGGTTTATATTGAAAAAATTCGTCTTGCCGTAGGTTTCATTCAAGGAAATAATCGTAGAGCGAGAATTAAAGAATTTAAAGTTAAATGTCAAGAAAATGGACTTACACCGATTTTAATGCCTGAGGAAATTGATATTAGATGGAATTCTACGAATGAATTTTTAAAAACTTGTTATAAATATAGAATTCCTATTACACTAACTTTTAACCAACACTGTGGTTCTTTTGCTGATTCTGCTGATTGCATGTTACATAATTCTGATTGGGTTATAATTAATGATCTTGTTAAGTTTTTAGAAAAATTTTATGTAGCTACGGTTGAATTTTTCGGTGCATACTATCCTACTGTTTGTAATATTTTGGCATATATAGCCGATATTTCTGGTTTGCTCCAACAATATAAAAATAAAGAAGGTTATAAAGAAGCTGTTGGCGCTATGTTTACGAAATTTAAAAAATATTTCTTCCCGATTCCCCCTATTTACTTGGTTGGTGCTATTTTAAATCCTTGCATGAAATTTAATCATATGTGTCACTTTAGTACTCTTATTTATGCTAACTTAGAAATAAATACTAACCGTGAGTCTGAACAAGAGCAGCCTGATTTGTGGACGGCTACGGCTGATGCAAAAGATTATATAGAAAAATTATATAATCACTATGCTGATTTATTTGATTCAGCCGTACCTACAAATATCAGTCCAACTGTCGCTCCTCATCCTCCCGAGGAGCCATCATCTTCTAAAAGGTCGGCACATAGTGGTTTTCCTGATTCGTTTTATGATTTAACTTATTGGAAAAGTGTGGATGAGAGAGCTTACACATCAACTTATCGGGAAGAGCTGAAATATTATCTGCGGACGCCACCAGAGGATCGCAGACGACGGATCAACTCGCTGGATTGGTGGAGAAATAATGAATCACAATATCCTGTACTTTCAAGATTAGCCAGAGATATCTTGAATGTTCCAATGTCAACCGTTGCATCAGAGAGCGCCTTCAGTCAGGGACGACAGTAGCTTGGAGACAACCGACACTCATTGGGAAGCAACGCAATGAATGTTTTAGTTTGCCTTAGAGATTGGATTAGAGCAGAAAGAAGAAACCAAGGAATGGAACCAGAGCCAAGCGACGACCTCAAACTTGAAGAAATAATGACTTCACGGGAGAACTCAACAGAATCAAGTCCAATGCATGGGTTTGCCCCCGTTGACTTCGACTATCCTATGCAAATTCCAATTAATATTAACATGAATGAGTTGGAAAAAATGATGCATAATTTATAGATTTTTCATTCATGTAAATTATAAATTTTGGATCATTTTGCAATCAATAAAATTCCACAAATTCATTCACTCCTTAGTCGTTGTTTTTTATTTTTTTTTATTTATCAATTTAAAGTTTTAATATCTTCTATACAACTGTATATTTAATGTATACATGTGTATATGTTTATATATCTTATATAGAAGTGTATATTTAATGTATACACGTGTATATATCTTCTATAGAAGTGTATATTTAATGTATACATTATATATATCTTCTATAGAAGTGTATATTTAATGTATACATGTGTATATATCTTTTATAGAAGTGTATATTTAATGTATACACGTGTATATATCTTCTATAGAAGTGTATATTTAATGTATACATTATATATATCTTCTATAGAAGTGTATATTTAATGTATACATATGTATATATCTTTTATAGAAGTGTATATTTAATGTATACACGTGTATATATCTTCTATAGAAGTGTATATTTAATGTATACATGTGTATATATCTTTTATAGAAGTGTATATTTAATGTATACACGTGTATATATCTTCTATAGAAGTGTATATTTAATGTATACATTGTATATATCTTCTATAGAAGTGTATATTTAATGTATAGATTGTGTATATAGCGTATATATAGTGTATATTTGACCGGTTTTTATCCGGGTTTGACCGGGTTTGACCGGGTTTTAGCGGGTTTGACCGGATTGAGTTAAGTGGGCCGGTTCCGGGTGGGTTTTATTTTTTTTACTGTGCGGCCCGGCCCGGCCCGGACCGGTTAAGGCCAAAACTGGCCCGTCACCGGCCCGTAACCCGGTTAGAGAGAGGGGGGCGGTTCCGGGTTGACCCGGCCCGGCCCGTTAGACAGACATAGCTATAGTGTAAGAATGAGTACCAATCATGATCATTTGGGTCATGACACCCATAATGTTTTGTCCTAGAAGCTTTAGCTTTGAAGGCATATGTGGTAGATAGGTCTCTCTCCATATCAGTTATGACCTGAATGTTTTAACTCAAAAGGTGTATACAAGGCCATGTGATGGTTTTCATGCTATGGCTTATATTATCTCCATCCCACCATCATCCCATTGAATCCCTTCTGTATGATTAATATTGTGTTTAATTATTACCTTTCATATTGTATTACTACGAGTGACTCTTTTTTGTAATATTATGTATTTTTCATTCATTTCGCCATATTACATTGTACCATCTTTTAGGTGATTGGGAGGTTGAGATATTCTAAGACGTGAGGAATAGTTATGACATGATCAGCGAGATTATTGTGTCGCACCTATTGGTCGCTTCATATATATATAGAGAGAGAGAGTCTCTCACTCACTAACATATCCTAGATTATAGCCTGGACATGACAATTGATCATATATTGTGTTGGTGAGTCTCTCTTTTAGCATGACTTTCTTTACTCTGTTGATCATAAACTGATGTATGTTGACGCAGCTAGATTAATTTTCTACCATCTTTAAGGATATTCCTTTAGTTTTTTCAATCGGACTGCCCTATTAGGTTGAGGTGCCATATTGACTGGTTGCAATTTTATTTGAGGTAAATTGGATAGTTAGGGTTGTGGTCTTCGTCATAACTTTAGATTAGGATCGATTATCAATGATGCTTGTTGAGTACACGTGTTTCGTATTCACCCTTGATTTTTCTTTTTCTATTTTTTTTTACATCTCGTGCAGATATTGATTCAAATAACAGAGTGTAGATTGTATTCCTTCAGTGTTGGTGTTATGGAGATCGAGGTAGTGGCTGATGAATTTCAGAGTTTACTCGAATCTTTCTTCTTTTATCTCATGTTTATCAAGATTTTAGATACTTCAGATTATTGATATTATATCCAGGCTTGTCCTGGTAATAACCAGACGTGGGATTAAATATATTCTTTTTCTTCTTCTTCTTCCACTTATATTTCACTTTAATTATTGAGTCTGAATTAGATTAAACTTATGTATATTGAAGGGTGTGACAAGCGTCATCTGAAATTTTAATTTTGGGTTGGATTAGACTTGCTAGTGTCACTTATTGTTGCTTTTATTATATGTAACCTTTTTTTCCAAAGTTAATAACACTTTTGACTTACTAGAAAAACAGTACTCGCTTCGTTTAAAAAGAATGACCTACTTTGATTTGTCACATAGTTTAAAAAAATAAAGAAGATTTTTGAATCTTGTGGCCTTAAATGAAAGTTGTGTCAAATGTACCAAAACGCCCTTTAATCTTATGATCCTAAACATGGCACGTGGAAATTTGAAATTAAAGTATTGTAAAAAAAGGAAAGGGATCATTCTTATTTAAATGAACTAAAAAAGAAAGTAAGTCATTCTTTTTTAAACGGAGGAGTAAAACTATTTACGATTAGACTTCTGTAAAATAAACTTTCTATTATCTATTATTAAGCTACTCTGATAATGACATACAGGCTACTAAGAAAATATTTAAAATATCAGTTTCCTCTCTCCATGGAAAGGATTATTCTCACGTCCTAATGATGAAACTGAAAGAAAAAAAACAGTCTCTGGTAAATGCATATTCAATGTTACATTGCTGATTTCTACCCTTTTATTGAAATATAATTCTCGAATTTCAAATCGTTCTTTTTTTAATTGATGAATTTGGTTGTATTGACTTTTTTTTAATTATTTTGTCAATAAAAATTTGAAGTCTGATTATTAAATTACATCGTAGTTATTTCGCTCCTTTGAACTAAAATATAGATGATATTTTTAAATTCTATCCTTCAACAAAATTAAACTTTACCGCTGTTCCTTCAAACTTGAAAATTATATCCTATTTCATAAGTTGATCAAATTAAATATAAGAATAAAGTAAATGCTTGTTTCAATATAACGCTTTTTGTGAAGAAATGATTCAAAATACATTTACAAAAGAAATGTTTTGACCCAAAAATAACGGTTGAGGATATTTTAGAACAAAAAATGGAAAAAGGGTATTCTTGAGTTAAAAAGAAAATGTTGAGGATATTTTTAAGGGAAAAGGGTCAAAAATACCCCTCAATTTTTATTAATTAGTTAACTTTACCCTTCTTCATATTTTGGGGATAAAAATATCTTTACTGATATATTTTTAGGCTAAAAATGCCCTTGCCGTTAAGAAACTTAACAAAAATACCCTTATCATGACTTTTTAAAGTCCACATGGCCTGAAATTTGAGTGAGGTGAATGTCACATAACATGCCACCTTACCATCAGATCTTTTAATTTAGAAACTCTCTAAATCTTGTAGAAAATCTTTTTTGTTCTTTTAATTTTTTTGTATTCTAAATTTTTATACATCCGACCTTAATTAACTTAAAATTCATCAATATCTATAACTTTTAATTCACTAAAACCCACCCGCATCCCTCTCTCTCACAGTGTATACCGTTTTGAATTTTGCAAATCATATGATTTCTCTACTTTCCTTCTCTTTCTTGCTTGAAATCAAGTAGTGAATCGAATCAAAACTCAAAGGTATAGTTCATTTTCTTGTTAGCCATGAATGAGCTTCACGAACGATATATTCTTTTCAACAATGGTGTTATCAAATAAGCTCGTTATAGATTCACTATATAAACAACAAATAAGTTATTGTTGCTCTTTTCCTCTTCAATTTAATGAACCCATATCTTATAATCTATGAAAAAATTGATTTTTTGCACCTCAAAAAAGAAAAAAGCTGATTTGCAACCCCAAAAAACGAAAGTTGTAGATCAAACATTCTCAATAATACGTTTAAAGGGGTTACTTTGAACCTATACTAAACGTAAAACACTAATTTTGTTATTTTGTCTACTTTTATTTCCTAATTCATTGTCAAAACGATCCTACTTTTATCTCCAAATTCATCGTCAAAACAACCCGCAGTTGTTTTGCTTCTCTCCATATTTCTACAGAAATTGAAACGTGTCTTTCGCCTACGTAATCAGAGTGTTTTTATATGTTCTAATATGGGGTGGGAAATTTGTGATTTGAAGAAATTGGATATTTTCTCGAATTTAAATGATTTCATGAAATAGGTTTGAAAGTTGAGACACTAAAAAGGTGAAAAGTGATGAAGAGGGGGAGTGCACAAATTAAAATTGTGGATTGAGATTTCTGGGGAGAAATAAAGAAAGAAATAAATGGCATGTTGGCACTGGTATAAGGAACGAAAATAAGAAAGAAATAAAATAAAAATCTAGAATGAAAAGAAATAAGAAATAATAATAAATTAATTTTGTACATTATCCAATTAGAAGATGACATGTGTCTAATTTAACCAAAAGGTCCAAAAGTTTATCTCACCTTGTCATGGTGGAAATCTGTAAAAAACAACGGCATTTTTGTTAAGTTTTCTAATGATAAGGATATTTTTACACCCAAAATTTGAAAAAGGGTAAAGTTAGCAAATTAATGAAAGTTGAGGGGCATTTTTGACCATTTTTCCTATTTTTAAATCAAAAGGTAGAAGAAAGGTATTTATAAAATCATTTTTCTTTGAACTCCAGATGTAAATTAACTCTCTTGCTTCTGATTGGTTAGTCATCAAGCACATAAAATTATTCGTGATTTACCAAGACATAATATTCTGAACACTATGTATTCCAAATATAAATAAACTTTGTTACCTCATTTTGATTGGTTCGTATGAGTCAACAAATACATAAAACATGTCGTTTTGAACATATCATTTACTAGATATTAACACCTCATTCAAAGAAAAAAAAAATTAAAATTTGATTTAAAATATATGGTCAAAGATATTTTAGTTTGAACATTATGGCGTCTAAATGTAAATAAACCCCCTTTTCTCAAATACGCATGTACACAAGCAATCCCATCAAACATATAAGATTATTTGTGATTGATCAAGATATTTTATTTCTATGCAGTCGACATGTAAATAAACGTTGTCACCTGATTTTGATTGATTCATGAATCATCAAATAAATAAGATTTCTTGTGATTGATCAAGATATGTCATTTTGAAAACTATGCAATTTAGACAAAAATAAATATATATAGCCTTATTTGGATTGATTCATATGAATCATTGAGCATATAAAATTACATGTTATTAGATAAGACCTGCCATTTTGAACTTATCTTTTACTAAGGATTATCACCTCATTTAAAGAAAATATTAACTCAAGTTATAAGGTCAATGATATTTCATTTTGAATACCATGAGATGTTCAAATGTAAATAAATTCTCTTGTCTCATTCTATTTGGTTCCTGTGAGTCGCCAAACAAATAATATTTTGGTCATGTCATTTTGAAAACTGAATGGACTTTGATTGGTCATTATTCTAACAAAAAATTAACAATTTATTTATAGATTGATTTTTAAAATTTAGTTTAAAATTTATGATCAAATGTCAGCTTCAATATAAACTTCGTTATAAGACCCTAAAATTTATAAATATATTTTCCTTTTATTTCAATTAAGTTCTTCGATAAAAAACACATTTTTATAGTATAAAGTTTTCTGTCATATGAATTTCAAAAAATCATCATTATTACATCAACCATCACAATTTCAATGACAACCCTCACCCAACATGGCCATGGAACAATGACAACACCTCCAATCCCAACCTCACCTCACCAACACTATTATCCACAACAACCCCCAACTCTAACTCAACCTCACCATCTAGAGCAACCTGATAATGACATGGTACGCGCAAAAGTCATTTTACACCAACCCCCAAAAATGAACCTTCAATAATTTCCTTTCAATTTAGATTACGGACAAAATTCAAGTTGAAATCTTAATCCTTCTGCTACTCAATCCATGAAGAGAGGTAGGCGAGGAAATCTCCAATATGTTAAATTCCTTTTATGGTAAATCATGTTGATTCTAGTTGTGTTGCTGCTTCAAAAAGCCGTATGAAGAAGGCTCGTGGGAGGTCCGTGGGCTCTAGAAAGAAGGAAAAGCAAGTTTTAGGTATATATTATGCTCATTATTACTTAAACTATATATAAATTTCTAATTTAGGAAGGAATTTATCTAAGTATTGATAAAGTACAAAATTTAACTTATATACATTGATATCGTAAAGAATTTAACTTATATACGTTGATATGAGAAATAATTTTTCTACCGCCCAAGCAAGGCGGGTGTAAGGTCATAGACAAATATTTTGTTGTTGTTGTTGTTGTTTGTTGTTGTACAATGATAATGTAATGAATTTACTAGTGAATCATGTAGATTTTGATGTTGTCCCTTCAAAAAATCCATCCAAGTTGTGCCTTTCTCCTACCCTAGGGGTGAATCAGGCAAATTTTGATGCTACACCTTCAGGTGATCCCTCTCTGTTAGGATTTTCTTGTACCCGAATGGTGAAAAACGTAGATTTTGGTTCTTTTCCTTTAGAGGATCCCTCCAGGACATTTCTTCTCCAAAGTGGTAATCAGGTGGATTCTAGTGCTTCTCGGTCAGAAAATCCTGCTATGAAAGCTTGTGGGAGGCCTCTGAGCTCTGGAATGAAGCAACACCTAGAATCTTTAGGTATAAATTGAATTTATTATTTCTTTAATCTAAAGTGGAGAGAATTTTACTTATATACTTTGATGGCATAAAAAATTTAACTTATATACATTGATATCGGAGATAACCTCTTTACTACATTGATGACGTAAATATTTAGTGATAAATCATGCAGATTTTTGTGCATCTGCGATAGAAAACTCGGCTAAGAAGGTCTGTAAACTATATAGGTATGTAGCTTCTGATTTAGGAATGATTCAACTTATATGCATTGATAACGTAAAGAACTTTATGTTATGAACGAATATATATAGTTTACATGATATTTTCACTACAATGCATAAGTAAACTTATTAAGAAACATATAGAAGCTAAATTTTTTATTACTCTCCTATGTCGCCTATCAGAATCTCCGGTTGATTAAATTAGGGGCCAAATATAATAGATTGATATAATTTTAAAAGATTAAAGTTTGGTCATTTGGATATATTATAGTACTATTTTGTTTTACCATCAATTGCAATCCTTGTAGAAAAAGGGTGAAAGAAAATATTTATAAATATTGATTAAAGTTTACATAGTTAGAATCATGATAAGTGAAAAAGAGTCAAATAATTGACATTTTTTGTCGGTGTTTACCAATTAAGCACATGTATCATAGTATCATTGGGTTTCTGCTTGCAGATATAGTTGAATTTGGATCATTGGGTCACATAATCACCATGGACATCGAAGAGGTAAAATATGTCTGTCTTGATGTTTGGACAAAAGCACATATTTTTCACCTAATGATTTGTAAACCTCTGCCTAACCTATCTTTCAAATGCGCTAGTCTGTATATTTTATATTATATATTGTTGTTCCGTAATAAGCTCGAGTTATGAATTTTTTACGAGAGAAAAATGAAAAAAATTGTTTGCTTCTGTATTTATTTTTTGTCAGTTTTGTTTCTTTGCCTTTTGAGTACTAACACCTATAGAATTATTGAAAAAATATGAAACAGATATAAAAGATGAATTTTGTAGTATGACAACAATAGAAGAAGAACAAGATGAGAAAAAAGATACAAATAGCAATTTAATGTTAAAATTAACAATATGCAATATGTGTTATATAGGTGAATATACTTGCGCATTTAAAGAATATTATTATAAAGGAACATATAGTATAGAAGAAAGTAAGGAAATAAGAAAATTATATTTTAATAAATTACCCGAACCATTTAGTTCAAAAATAATAAAAAGTTGGGAAGAAGCAAAAATAGTAGATACGTTAGGAGCTAGAATAAAATTTTTACACCAATGGTATAGAAATTTATGTGAAAAATATAGAGAAGAATTAAAAATGAAAAAAACATTAATAAGAAATTTAGCATGTTGCAAAAATAAAATAGCACCCTAATTTGGATGCGAAGAAAGATATTATAAGAAAAGAAAAAGACATAAGAAATATAAGAAATATAAAAAATCAAAATATAAATATAAAAAAATCAAGAAAAAGATATTATGTAAAAAATTACAAAAATAAAAGACCATATAGAAAGAAAAAATCTATAAAAGAATGTACATGTTATAATTGTGGAAAGTTAGGACATTTAGCTAGAGATTGTAAATTACCCAAAAATCTAAAAAACAAACAAATATCAGAAATAAAAATAGATAATAAAGAATATATGCAAATAGATTATATAGATTATGAATTAGAAAGTGAAGATAGAATATATGAAATTTCAAAAAATGAAACAGATACTGAAATAGATGAATCAAATGACTTAAGAAGATATAAAAATAATAACAAAGGAAGAATATTTAAATGATGAACGAATAGAACAAAAAATAATATTCGACAGTAATATATTTGATGAAATAAAAGGAAAAGAATTAGATTTAAGTGTAGAAAAAATATTTAAAATACCAACAATAAAAAATATTTTTACTAGGAAAAAAGATGAATATTATGTAGTATGCCAGAAAGAACATGTAATAGACTGTAGATATGCAAGAGGTAAAGCTAGTATACCACTAGTAACAAAAAAAATAATTAATAAAGAGATAAATGATATAAAAAGTAAAGGAGATCCAATAAAATATATACACCTTGGAAGTACAGAAATATTAATAAAAGCTTGCTTTAGAGGAATTATTTAAGTTAGATTTAGTTATTTATTAAATTAATTATGAGAAGACCATTTAAAAATAGAGAAGCTTTTAAAAAAATTAAAGAATCTTTAGTTAGTAATTATTCAGAATATATAAGTTTAAATAAAATAAAAGAAAATCCAGAAAGATTAGTCTATCTAATTACATTAATATCTAGTATTGAAGCAAAATTAATAATCCATTTAAAACCAAGAAGAATGAGACATATACCACCTAGTTATGATAAAAACAGATTTAGATATCCGCCAAGATATTATAAATATAACTTAAATAAATAAAGAGCAAAAATACAAAGAATTAAAACAATTTATCTCTGAAAAACGTAAAAAATTAAAAATAAGAAAATAAAGACTACATTATAATATATTTGCCGGAGTTAGTAAAAATTCAATAAATACACAAAAAGATGAAATATCAAAATTAGAATCACAAATAGATAGTCTAGAATATATTTACCAACATGAACTATTCACAATAAAATGAACAAAGAAGAATTTATAATAGATAAAAAAATATACGAAAATCACGAAGGATCAAAAATAAAAATAGTATTTTCTAATCTAGGAAGAAGATACAAGAAAATAGGAGAACATTTATATCTAATGTTAAAAAAAGAAGAATTAAAATTAGAAGATAAATTAACAGCAATGGTAAGAATAGAAAAAGAAAATGAAGAAATAGATAGAAAAAAGGAAATAGAAAAAATTAAACAACAAACTACGGAAGAAATACGAAAAATAGAAGAAACTAAAAATAATAGAATTGCTGAATTAGAAAAAGAACTACAAATGTTAAAAGATTTGTACGAACGAAGACAAAAAGAAAAAGAAGAGAAAGATAGAGAACAAAAATTACTAAACGAAATAAATCAATTTAAGGAAAAATTAGAAATAAATAATATAGATGTTGAAGAAACAGATAATTATGACTCACAAGATAGTGAAACATATACGAAGATATTAACAAATATAAAAATTTTAGAAATTAACGAAAAACAAGAAATAATTAATGAAGGAAATTTAGGAAATAATAACACATAAATAAATACTCTTGATAAAAAAGAAGATGAAAATATAATACCTAAAACAACAGAAATAAGAAAACCTATATATTATAAAAGTAAATTTAAAAGATATAATGAATATGACAAATGGACACCAAAACAGATAGTTAATAAAAATTATAATTTTTTAGACCTAGACTGTGTAATAGATACAGAAAAAATAATACAATTATGGATAGGATATATGACAAAACAATTATTAGATAATAATATAAACATAACAGATTCACCAGAATATATAGAAAGAACATTAATTGGATCAGTAAAATTATGGTTTTCAAACTTAACTGAAAATAGCAAAAAAGTATTAAGAGCTAATAAACCTATGGAACTGATTTACAATCGATTTTGCTAAAATAATTATATCCTTGTATTTGTCTTATTTTTAATATCTTATTTGGTATCGGATAATTATATGTTATAGTTTTTGCATTTAAATTTCTATAATCAATAACCATCCTACTTTTTCCCCTTTTTTGTTCACTATGTTTATTTACTATAAATGCTGGACTATTATGTTTACTATTACTTTTTTGTATATATTGTTTTTCTAATAATTCATCGATATGAATTTTAAATTCTTTTAAATCGTCAAAATTATAGGTTAATGATTTTTGGGTTATTATACTATTTTTATCTATTAATTCAATTTTTATGGTAGTTTTATATTTTTCCCATCCTTTTAATGGATCTTCACTATATAATTGTTCTAATTTTTTCTTAACTATTTCTATCTTATTTATTGAAAATATAGTTATTTTTATTTTATTTATCGAGAATACTACTAGTTCTATTGTATCTTCAGTGGATTTTATATTTTCTAACTTTTGTGTAATTTTTTCACTTCCTTTTCTGATTTTTCTAATATATTCTAACATCCACAGTCTTGATCTGAATAATATCCTTCTGGATAAATGTCTTCGTATATCTATTCTAACGCATTTATTATTTCAATTTCGTAGTTTATTACCTCTTCTAATATTATTTTCTTAATATCTATAATTTCTATGTCTTTAAGTATATATAAGATTAAAACTTTAAGGTAGTCTAAACGATCTATTTTCTAAAATTGATTTTTTATAGTTATTGGTTTTAGTCTTAGTAGTTCTTGCATATTTTTATTAAGAGATATTATATATTTTTTATTTTCCATGTATTTGTCTATATTTATTTTTATCTGTTTTTCTAGTAACTGTATATTTCACATATCTTTAAAAATTCTACGTGATTTTAACATAATAAGTATTTATAAGAGTAGCTAGGTAGACATGGTATATAATTTACTCTAGTCATGTAATATTCTCCAAATACTTTTTCTAATATAGTTTTTCTTATATCTGCAACATTTATATCTCTAAGTACATACAAAATAAGTATCTTAAATTTATATACCATCACATCAGATAAATTATTATTCATTATCATAAAATTGCTTTTTTCAAAATATTCCCTTCAACCATGTTCATAATAAAATATAGTCATCTCAGATTACTATATACTAGATTATTCTTAAATAACATGTTCTTCGGTCACTATTAGCATGGTAATTCGGATACTTTTTCCCTTAAACAGTGCCTCGACTCTGGTTACTCCCCGCCACGGCTTCTTGCCTCATTGGTTTCACCTTTAGGATGACATAGTTCTTAGGGATTTTTCTTCGTTTCCACTTTGCTAATAAACTTTTTAACATATTATTCTTCGAATAATTCTACTATAAAGTAACTAATATGAATTTATTTTATCATATCATGATTGTTGGGAATTATGAATTTAGCTATTCATAATCATAAATAGATATACCTGTTCCGGTAGCTTTGATATTTCTGAGGTTTGTTGCTCCATAGCTTTTTCCATTGGAGTGTATATATTTAATTATCTAGGCAAAATATTTTTTGAATGGAGAGAGTTTTTGGCTAATGTGTGAAGGCTTGCTTTTGTAATGCCTTCTTTCTTCTTTATTTATAAGTGAACGAACTTTACAACTTTACAAAGTATTTTACATGTGTCCTAAAAGATAAAAATAAAAAAGCTAAAGAAAACAAAAAAGGTTCCAAAAAGTGTTAAAGGCTACTAAAGCCTACTACCTAAAAGTCTAGGCCTAAAACAAGAAAGTCTTTACATAAATAGTAAAGTACAATAACTTTGAAGACTTTACATAACTAAAATAAATATCTTGTCTCCGTTGTTTTTGTCGTATCTGTTGTATCTCCATTATTGCTCCTGTTATCTTTCTAGCTGTCGTTCTTATCTCCTTTTATTCTAGCTGAACTGTTGGGACATCATTATCTCCTCCATTACATTTTGAACATTTGTGATCTGGATATTTATGTCCAATAGTCTTGCAATATTTGGTTAATAATTCTTCCGAAATAAATTTTTCTCTGATAGATCTGGCGATAGGTTCCGTTTCTAGTTTAAGCAACGTGAGAATCCATTGCCTAATAGTTTCCATATCTGTTTCTCGTAACTCTTTCGAATTTGAATATATTAGTACATGATTTCTTGAATAGTAGCTCCATATGGGATTTTGGTTGCAGTATGTATTTGCTAGCTCTTGCAAAATTGTAGATAGTCCGATAATCCTTTTGTTCGCATAAAATTTTGGTATCTCAATTCTAGGTATTTCTGGCTGTGGAATAATATCTTGTGGTATAATCATATCTCGTGTCATCCCTATCTTTACAACTTGTATAGGTTTTTTGACTTCATCAAATAATATCTCTGCTGGTGCCGTGTAAATTTTTATAAAAAACAAGGTACCTTTGGTTATTCTTTTAAAAGTGATAAATGCTTCATATATCTCTCGTATGGTGGATATCTCATTTCCATCCGTGGTATATACAGTACTAAGTAGTTTATATTCATAGCAAGTTTTAACTAAGCTTGGTTTGATTTTAGGTAAGGTAATTAGTTTATTATATCCGGTCAATCTCTGGGTTATATAGTTTGTATCTGGTTCTTGGATATTTGTAGCTTTGGGATTGCTGTTTAAAAAGGTTTGTACATTGTAGATATTTTCTATGTATGTACGGGCTGTGTAGTTGTAAGTCTTTTTGTCTTGGTTTAGACTATCTCGGTATGTAGTAATTTGTGGGGTATAAACATGGGATCTTTTGATGTATTTGGTGTATATGGTTTATCAAATAGCTTGTTTAGGTCCATATTTGCATTTTTTCTAACTCCTTTCTTATACCTGCAGAAGTAGATTGATAAACGTTATGGGTTTTATGGAGTGTCCTAACATCTCCTTCTAGCTCTGGAATTTTATTGTCTTCCGATTGACATAGCTCTGCGCACTGCTGAGTTAGCTGATTCATAGCTATAGACTTCAGTTTATCTTCACTAGTCTTTAGCTTTAACTTTTCTATCTCAGTTCCCATCTTTACTATCTCAGTACCCATACTGTCCACTATCAATGAAAGCGTAGTTAGGGCGTTGAGTATCTTTTCAAGAGTATTTTCTTCTATCATTTCAGTCTGTGTAGCTTTGTCTTGATATGTAATCTGCAATAACATTTTTGTTAGTACTGATCACTTCTATTATAAATGTGAAATTTAATATGTTTAAAACTAGTCTCCGAATCTCTTTTGTTGTAACTGAATTTTGTATTTTCTTTGTTAGCCACCAGCGTACCTGTGTATTATCTGTTCGCACAATAAATTTGTTATTTACAATATATGGCTCAAATGCTAACAAACATTTATATAATGAACATAATTCTTTTTTATTTATTTCCCATTTTATTTCTGTCTCGTTGAACGTACCTGAGTAGTATCTACAGTGGTGTTCTATTTTTCTGCTTCATATCTATATTTAATTACTCCTCCGTAACTATATTCACTGGCATCTGCTTCTACTATATATGTAAATTTTCTATTTTCATCTGGAAATTATAATTTTGGTAATTCCTTGTAAAGTAATTTTATTTTTTGAACTTGTTTTTTATCTTCTTCATTATAATTATATTCTATAACCTTTTTTAATTTTTTCTGTAGTGGTTTTAAGTTTTCTGCTAATTTTGGAATATATTCTCTTACTTGGTTTACTAATCCTAAAAATGATTGTAATTTCTTTTTTGTATCTAATTCTTCTTTTGAATTTATTATTTTTTGTACTATATGTTGTTGCATTTTTACTCCACTTTTATCTATTTGTATTCCTAAAAATTCTATCTGGTTTTTCATAATTTCGGCTTTCTTTTCACTTAGACTTATTCCTGATTTTTCTATTATATCTGTGAACTGTTCCAATAATTTTATATGTTCTTCTTTAGTTTTTGTATATAATAATATATCATCTATGTATACTATGCAATTAGGTAATTGTTTAAAATAATTATCCATAAAATGTTGATAACTACCTGGTGCATTTTTATACCCAAAGGGTAACACATTCCACTCATAAAATCCTTGTGGTACTGTAAATGCAGTTAATTCTTTAGATTCTTCTTCTAACTTTAGATGGTAAAATCCTGATTTACAATCGAATTTGCTAAAATAATTATATCCTTGTATTTGTCTTATTTTTAATATCTTATTTGGTATAGGATAATTATATGTTATATCTGTTTTGTTGATGATTACAGTAAATTCACTTGGCTTTATCCTCTGAAATTTAAATCCGAAGCTTATACTGTTTTTGTCAACTTTGACCGAATGGTTCAAAATCAATTTAATGCCAAAATCAAAATTTTTCGAAGTGACAATGGCAAAGAATTTGTCAACAATGCATTTGGCGTTTTTCTTCAAAATCTAGGGGCTCTTCATCACACTTCATGTCCATATACCCCTGAACAAAATGGCGTTGCTGAGCGCAAACACCGTCACCTAATAGAAACAGTTGTTGCGCTCCTCCATGATTCCACCTTACCTGTTTCCTTTTGGGTTGATGCCCTTGCTACTGCCAACTACCTCATAAATCGCATGCCCACTCACACTCTCTCCAACTCCACTCCATATGCCCGTCTCTACAATCATCCACCCGACTACATCCATCTCCGCCCGTTTGGGTGTCTAGTTTATCCCTGGTTGCGTCCACACACTCAACATAAACTTCAACCTCAGTCCACCCCTTGTGTCTTTCTAGGCTATCATCCCACTATCAAAGGTTACAAATGTTTCGATCCTGTATCTCAGAAAACATATGTTTCCCGTCATGTTCGTTTTGTGGAGGAACAATTTCCTTACACAAGTCTTTCCTCTACTCCATACTCCCCCAATCCACTTGGCATTGTGCCATTATTTCCGTCCTTTTCACCCGCTCATGCTCCGGCTCACTCGGCACCTAACCCGGTACCCCACTACACCACTACCCACTCGAACTAACCATCCACCGCTGCACATCCCAGCTCCCACGGCAGCCCCACCCAACCCCCGTCCACACATCATACAACTCCACCACCCCTTCCTAATCACCCTCCACTCAACACTCACCCTATGACAACCCGAGCCAAGGCCGGTACCTTCAAACCCAAAGCCTACCACACTCAAATACCCTTTGATGCACATCCCATAACTGAGCCTACTACCTACAACCAAGCCTCCAAAAATAGTTTCTGGTGCCAAGCTATGGATGAGGAATTTCAGGCTCTGACTGAACAACGTACATGGGATTTGGTACCTCTGCCTAGTAACCGAAAGTCTATTGGGTGCAAATGGGTGTTTCGCATCAAACGAAATTCAGATGGATCTCTTTCTCGCTATAAAGCACGTCTGGTTGCAAAAGGGTATCATCAGGAGTATGGTGTGGATTATAAGGAGACCTTCAGCCCCGTTGTTAAGCAACAGACTATTCGTCTGGTCTTGTCTCTTGCTCTTCACTATGATTGGCCGCTTCATCAGTTAGACGTCAGCAATGCCTTTCTTCATGGTCATCTTGAGGAAGAAATCTATATGGTTCAGCCACCGGGATATGTTAATCCCAACCGTCCTCACTATGTTTGCAAGCTTCGCAAATCACTGTATGGCCTGAAACAGGCCCCACGTGCCTGGTACACACGCCTCTCTACTTTTCTGCAGGGTCTTGATTTTCGCACCTATCATCATGACAACAGCCTCTTCACCCTTCACTGTTCTCGAGGGACTGTCATCATTCTTATCTATGTGGATGATATTGTTATTACAGGCAGCTCGTCATCACTCATCACTGAAATTACTGAGGCTATGCATCGTGACTTCAAACTTAAGGACCTCGGTCCTCTGGAGTTCTTTCTTGGCCTCGAACTCATCCGCAAATCGGGAACCATATTGATGCATCAGACAAAATATACCCTTGAACTTCTAAATCGAGCTGGAATGACAGACTGCAAACCCGCGGTCACTCCCATGGCAGTCCGCCAATCCCCAGGGCCGCATACTCCCTTTGCCGATCCTACACTATATCGGAGCCTCGTCGGTGGACTTCATTATCTTGCTGTTACTCGTCCGGACATCCAATATGCAGTCAATCGAGTCTCCCAATCAATGCATGCTCCCACAGAACAACACTTTCAGGCCTTGAAACGCATTCTGCGCTATCTTCAAGGTACTCTTCACTGTGGAATTTTATTTCAAAAGGGCTCGTTTGATATATCTGTTTTTTCTGATTCGGATTGGGCTAACGACAAAGATGATCGGAAGTCCACTACTGGATATATTGTTATGATGGGACCGAATCTGATTTCCTGGTGCACCAAGAAGCAAACGCGAGTGTCCCGTTCCTCCACAGAAGCAGAATATCGTGCCATGGCTGCGGGTGTTGCTGAAGCCATGTGGTTACGATACCTTACGGATGCACTTGGCATTCCCTCGACGAAACCACAGATTTATTGTGACAATCAGTCCACTATTTGTGTTACCAAAAATCCAGTCCTTCATGATCGTATGAAGCATGTTGGGTCCGACTGTCACTTTGTTCGCGATGAGGTACTTGCAGGAACGATGGCCACGCACTATGTCCCATCTACTGACCAGCTTGCTGATATTCTCACCAAGCCTCTTCCGTTACAGCCTTTTCAGTATCTCTGCTCCAAGCTGCCCCTCGTTACCGCTGATCAGCTTGCGGGGGGATAATAGACTACCTATATAATTATTAAATACATCTGGGTTACTCTGTAATTAGTTATTCTTCAGTTCTCTATATATACAGCTGTAACCCCTTCAATATCAATAAGATCAATTATTATTAAATTATATCAACTATGTTTATTTACTATAAATGCTGGACTATTATGTTTACTATTACTTTTTTGTATATATTGTTTTTCTAATAATTCATCTATATGCATTTTAAATTCTTTTAAATCGTCAAAATTATAGGTTAATGGTTTTTGGGTTATTATACTATTTTTATCTATTAATTCAATTTTTATGGTAGTTTTATGTTTTTCCCATCCTTTTAATGGATCTTCACTATATAATTGTTCTAATTTTTTCTTAACTAGTTCTATCTTATTTATTGAAAATATAGTTATTTCTGTTTTATTTATCGAGAATACTACTAGTTCTATTGTATCTTCAGTGGATTTTATATTTTCTAACTTTTGTGTAATTTTTTCACTTCCTTTTATCCAATCAGTTTTCTTTCTTATTTTATTATTAACTCTTTTTCCTCTTACTTTTTGTTTACATGGTGTTGTAAACCACCAATCATTTCTTGTTATTATATGTGGGTATAATTTATCTAAAAATGGCATTCCTAAAAGTATATCTTTTGAAGTTAGTTCATAATTATAAATTTCTTCTATTGTTAATATCTTATCTCATATTTGTGCTTTTACATTCCTAGCTCTATAAGTAATTAAGCTTCCTTCATTGTTAAATCCTTTAACTACTATTGATATTTTTAATTTATCCCATTTACTTTCTGGTAAGCAATTATATCTACATAAATTAGTTTCTGCTCCTGTATCTATCATAGACGTGTAATATCTACTGTAATATCCTTCCACTATTATCTTCATTAATACGTATATTTTCATTTTATGTTAAGGCTCTCTTTAAGAATAATTTTTCCCTATTATATGTTATGGTTAATTGTGTATGTTCTATATTATATGGTTTTACTTGTTCTAACCATTTTATTTCTAATATAATATCTGCTTTTTGCATTTCTTCTTTTACTTCAAATTCTATTTTTATTTTTCTGACTCCTATTATTATTTCTTTTTCTGCTATATTTTTACTATTTACTAAGCTTCTTGGTAGATCTGGGCACATATCGTTATCAATTTTTATTTCTTCATCCTTTACTAGATATTTTGCTATATAATTTTCTTCTTGTCCTGTGTTTAATAGTATTAAATATTCTTTTTCGTTTATTTTTCCTGTTATGTAATATTGATTTATATTACTTATTGAATTTGTTTCATAACTTGTCCTTTTTTATGAGCTTGATGATTCTGGATTTTCATTAGCTATTCTTTTTGTTGCACTTATTCTATCATTTACTATTTCTAAGTTTTCTTCTATATCTATGTCTCTATAGCTATAATCATTATAATCTATTATTTTTACAATTTTTTCAAATGGGCTATCTATGTGTATCTTGTTAATCTTATTTTTTCCTGTTATTTTATGTTTTGTTGTTAATACATATAAATTTTTGCATCTTGCTGTAAATATTTTACTTCCTGGGGTTAATTCTATTCCTGATATCTTCCAATATAATACTAATGATTTATCTATATTTCTATCTGTTACTGCTACTGAATAATTTGCACTTATTATAAATTTAAATTTTTGGTATATTAAATTTCCTTTTACGGCAGTTATTATGTTTTTTTCTATAGGTTTTATTATTCTATCATCTGCTAAATATAATTCTATCGGTGTATCTATTCCTTCTCTAAAACAAGCTTTTATTAATATTTCTGTACCTCCAAGGTGTACATATTTTATTGGATCTCCTTTACTTTTTATATCATTTATCACTTTATTAATTATTCTTTTTGTTACTAGTGGTATACTAGCTTTACCTCTTGCATATCTACAGTCTATTACATGTTCTTTTTGGCATACTACATAATATTCATCTTTTTTCCTAGTAAAAATATTTTTTATTGTTGGTATTTTAAATATTTTTTCTACACTTAAATCTAACTCTTTTCCTTTTATTTCATCAAATATATTACTGTCAAATATTATTTTTTGTTCTGTTCCTTCATCATTTAAATATTCTTCCTTTATTATTATTTTTATATCTTCTTCAGTCATTTGATTCATCTATTTCACTATATATTTCAGTATCTGTTTCGTTTTTTGAAATTTCATATATACTATCTTCACTTTCTAATTCATAATCTATATAATCTATTTTCATATATTCTGTATTATCTATTTTTATTTCTGATATTTGTTTATTTTTGGATTTTTGGGTAATTTACAATCTCTAGCTAAATGTCCTAACTTTCCACAATTATAACATGTACATTCTTTTATAGATTTTTTCTTTCTATATGGTCTTTTATTTTTGTAATTTTTTACATAATATCTTTTTCTTGGTTTTCTATATTTATATTTTGATTTTTTATATTTCTTATATTTCTTATGTCTTTTTCTTTTCTTATAATATCTTTCTTCGCATCCAAATTGGGGTGCTATTTTATTTTTGCAACATGCTAAATTTCTTATTAATGTCTTTTCCATTTTTAATTCTTCTCTATATTTTTCACATAAATTTCTATACCATTGGTGTAAAAATTTTATTCTAGCTCCTAACGTATCTACTATTTTTGCTTCTTCCCAACTTTTTATTATTTTTGAACTAAATGGTTCGGGTAATTTATTAAAATATAATTTTCTTATTTCCTTACTTTCTTCTATACTATATGTTCCTTTATAATAATATTCTTTAAATGCGCAAGTATATTCGTCTATATAACACATATTACATATTGTTAATTTTAACATTAAATTCCTATTTGTATCTTTTTCTTCATCTTGTTCTTATTCTATTGTTGTCATACTACCAAATTCATCTTTTATAGCTGTTTCATATTTTTTCAATAATTCTATAGGTGTTAGTTTAGTTGTTGTTGTTGATGTTCCTTCCATAGGTTTATTAGCTCTTAATACTTTCTTACTATTTTCAGTTAAGTTTGAAAACCATAGTTTTACTGATCCTATTAATGTTCTTTCTATATATTTTGGTGCATCTGTTATGTTTATATTATTATCTAATAATTGTTTTGTCATATATCCTATCCATAATTGTATTGTTTTTTCTGTATCTATTACACAGTCTAGGTCTAAAAAATTTTAATTTTTGTTAACTATCTGTTTTGGTGTCCATTTTTCATATTCATTATATCTTTTAAATTTACTTTTATAATATATAGGTTTTCTTATTTATGTTGTTTTAGGTATTATATTTTCATCTTCTTTTTTATCAAGTGTATTTATTTTTGTGTTGGTATTTTCTAAATTTCCTTCATTAATTATTTCTTGTTTTTCGTTAATTTCTAAATTTTTTATATTTGTTAATATTTTCGTATATGTTTCACTATCTTCTGAATCATAATTATCCGTCTCTTCAACCTCTATATTATTTATTTCTAATTTTTCTTTGAATTGATTTATCTCGTTTAGTAATTTTTGTTCTTTATCTTTTTCTTCTTTTTCTTTTTGCCTTTGTTCGTACAAATGTTTTAACATTTGTAGTTCTTTTTCTAATTCAGCAATTCTACTATTTTTAGTTTCTTCTATTTTTCGTATTTCTTCCGTAGTTTGTTGTTTAATTTTTTCTATTTCCCTTTTTCTATCTATTTCTTCATTTCCTTTTTCTATTCTTACCATTGCTGTTAGTTTATCTTCTAATTTTAATTCTTCTTTTTCTAACATTAGATATAAATGTTCTCCTATTTTCTTGTATCTTCTTCCTAGATTAGAAAATACTATTTTTATTTTTAAACTTCGTGATTTTCGTATATTTTTTCATTTATTATAAATTCTTCTTTGTTCATTTTATTGTGAATAGTTCATGTTGGTATATATATATTCTAAACTATCTATTTGTGATTCTAATTTTGATATTTCATCTTTTTGTGTATTTATTGAATTTTTACTAACTCCGGCAAATATATTATAATGTAATCTTTCTTTTCTTATTTTTAATTCTTTAGTTTTTCAGAGATAAATTGTTTTAATTCTTTGTATTTTTGCTCTTTATTCATTTAATTTATATTTATAATATCTTGGCGGATATCTAAATCTAATTTTATCATAATTAGGTGGTATATGCCTTGTTCTTCTAGATTTTAAATGGATTATTAATTTTGTTTCAATACTAGATATTAATGTAATTAGGTAGCCTAATCTTTGTGGATTTTCTTTTGTCTTATTTAGACTTATATATTCTGAATAATTACTAACTAAGGATTCTTTAATTTTTCTAAAAGCTTCTCTATTTTTAAATGGTCTTCTCATAATTAATTTAATAAATATGTAATCTTAACATAACATCTAACTAACTTATATCTCACTTTTATACTTTTTAAATTACTGTGCTCTGATACCATTTGTAGGGGGGTGCGGATATATAGGTTATAAAATAGATTCATTACTTATCCAATCAGTTTTCTTTCTTATTTTATTATTAACTCTTTTTGCTCTTACTTTTTGTTTACATGATGTTGTAAACCACCAATCGTTTCTAGTTATTATATGTGGGTATAGTTTATCTAAAAATGACATTTCTAAAAGTATATCTTTTGAAGTTAGTTCATAATTATAAATTTCTTCTATTGTCAATATCTTATCCCATATTTGTGCTTTTACATTCCTAGCTTTATAAGTAATTAAGCTTCCTTCATTGTTAAATCCTTTAACTACTATTGGTATTTTTAATTTATCCCATTTACTTTCTGGTAAGCAATTATATCTATATAAATTAGCTTCTGTAAGATATATCCGTTAATTTATTTGGTTTATTATTTTATCCTATAGTAACTGCAGAGTTACAAATTTCTGTATAATAATTTATCCTATCTGTACTGTAGTATATATCTAATTCTAGATTTTCTATGTCATTTATTATCTTGTGTTGTTCTTCCTTCTAGGATGAAAAAAATATGAACCAAAATACTCAAACATGTTTTATCTTTTTGAAGTTGGAAATTGAAAATTTCTCTTTTTTCAATTAATAAGTCAATATTTTTGTCCTTCATGACCCAAATAAGGTATTGTTGTTGCGAAAGATAGAGGCACTATGAAAAAGCCCGACAGTATAGCAGCGGAAGAATACCCAAGTCTAAACTTTTCCTTCCAATTTGAACTAAGAGGAGACAAGCAAATCAAGATAAACAAAGAAATATGGTAGCAAAAGAATTACCACACAAATATGATAGGGCAAGAATAAAGACAATCACACAAGACACCAAATTTACGTCAAAAATCCTTTGGTGTGAAGAGTAAAAACACACGACCAAACCTCCACTATAATCACCAAGTAGTTACAATATTGTTTTCCAAAATGGCCACAAAACAAGTCTCAAACAACAAGAAACAATACATAAACCACAACACCAAACACTAGAGAAATAAAGGAGTTAAAGCACAAACAATGCAGCAACTGTTCGGGAATGAACAACAGGAGCTACAAGTCACCAAACCAAGATCCGTCAGTTCCTAATCAAATATTGAGATAGGAGGAACAATCAGTCCAAAAATCAGCTGAATCGGACAAGAAATAAAGCGAAAATCACAATTTGAAGTTGAAAGCTGTGGCTGAAATTTAGGTGCGAAAAATTAACTTTAATTTTCCCTTTTTGGTTGCTGAAAACTCTCTTTTTGTGATGGTTAATAAGACCTAAAAATATCAATATATATGCCCTTTAGTAATGGGCTTATGGGCAAAAGTTGGTTGGTCCAAATTGGGCTTCATTTATCCACATAGGAAGGAAAAAAAATCCAATAACCCAACTGTTGTTTTCAATATTTTCGGGTACATGAATCTGTATTTAGGCACAACAACTTCAACACTAGTTCAAGTTCAAAACAATAACACTATGAAGTACAAATACACCTTCAACACAATATCAAAGTGATCTTTCTAAGAAGTGTATTTTATTTTTTTCAAAAATTAAGATGAAACAAAAATATAAAGCCAAGTCCCCCGACTTCATGGAGTGTCCCTAAGGGAATAATTTTCCTCAATGTACCCTAGGTTTTGGAATCTTCCTCCCAAGATAAAATGTCTTTCAATCCAACTATAGTGGTACCTCAAATAATTGGATTCATCGAACTCACTCAACGATTTGATTGATCACAAGGAATATTTTGAAGACAAGAAGAGTTTTTATTTGAATTTTTTTTATTTCTAAACCTGTGGATAATGCAGGTTTACATAGCCATCAAGTACCCCTTCCGAAAGGTGGCAATGGTTCATCCGAAAAGGTATATCCTTTGGAAGAGTCATATCCATTCATTCTAAACATTGTGTCTTTTTTTTGAATAGACACAACTATCTGAACAGTCATACTATTTCCAAAACAATATTTATTTTCATCAAAGATTGTGTCCCTCCATTTTTTATTCACACCAATTGAATCCAACAATCCTCACATGAATGGGGAATGGATATTTTTTTTTCAAAAGTTTACGGATAAGTATATGATCATCAAGTAAAGACTGATTACATCTGGATAAGTGGGTTTCCCTTTGAACTTTTCGTAGTGAACATGTATCGGATGCACTCGGTTAATCAATAGATTTGATGTCTTTGAACTGTTGAGCTTTAATGTACACTTAGACAACACATGTCACACAACCAGTTTTTTACCATTTATGATTCTCACAGTTTTGTTCTTTTCATCCATGAACACGTCCCGATTTCAGAGCTTAGAGAATAGGCCTTTACTAACATTCTTTTTAAAGAGGCTTCCACTTCTCCCTCACATATGTGATTTCTAAATGTTTAATTCTATATATTAAACTATTTGGTCAAATCTACCAAATTTAGATAATCATTAAAAGACTTTTCACCTTAAGTCTTATCCTTGTTTACTAAACATTGTCTATGTCATGAGAATGGGTTGGGTAATTGACAATGTTGAACCTGTCAGACACAACTTTGTTTGATCTCCTTGAACCTAGCTCTTGGGATCTCCAGTCTGCTAGGTAGATTTACCGCCATGTTGACTTTTCCTTGGCCTTAAATCCATTCCCTTGGATGTCCTTTCCACTCCTTCTCTAGATAGGCCTTTTGTAAGTGGATCCGACACATTATCCTTTGATTTTACATAATCAACAGTGATAATTTCACCAGACAGAAGTTCCTTAATGGTATTATATCTCCATCATATGTGACGAGATTTACCATTGTACATCATGTTCCTTGCCCTACCTATTCCCGCTTGGCTATCACAGTGTATAAATACTGGTGCCACTGGCTTGGGCTAATAAGGAATATCTTCCAAGAAATTCTGAGTCATTCTACTTCTTCACCGGCTTTATCCAATGCGATAAATTCAGATTCTATTATAGAACGAGCAATACAAGTCTTTTTGGATGATTTCAAAGAGACTGCTCCTCCACCGATAGTAAATACATATCCACTTGTGGATTTTACTTTGTTCGATCTAGTGATCCAATTTGTATCACTATATCCTTCGAGTATCGTGGGATATTTATTATATTACAAAGCATAGTCTTGAGTGTATTTAAGATACCCCAAAACTCTTTTCATTGCCATCCAATGGGTTTTGTTGGGATTACTTGTGTAACGACTTAATTTACTAATAGCACATGCTATGTCTGGTCGTGTATAGTTCATTATATACATTAAACATCCTAATACTCTTGCGTACTCCAATTATTAGTCACTTTCACCTTCATTCTTTCGAAGTGCAACGCTCACATCAAATGGAGTTTTGGCAATACCAAATTTCATATACTTGAATTTGTCAAGTACCTTTTTGATGTAATGAGACTGCGATAATGCCAATCCTTTTGGAGTTCTATGGATTTTTATCTCTAAAATCACATCCGCAACTCCAAGGTCTTTCATATTGAACTTTCTCTCGAGCATTGATTTCGTTACATTTATGTCAGAAACATCTCTACTAATGATCAACATATCATCCACATATAAACAAACAATGACTTGGTAATTAGGAGTTTTTTTAATATAAACACATTTATCACATTCATTTATCTTGAACCCGTTTGCCAACATGGTTTGGTCAAACTTTGCATGCCATTTTTTAGGTGCTTGCTTTAGTCCATAAAGTGACTTAACAAGTTTACACACCTTATTTTCTTTTCCTGAAACCACAAAACCCTCAGGTTGTTCCATGTAAATTTCTTCCTCTAAATCTCCATTTACGAATGCGATTTTCATATCCATTTGATGGATTTCAAGACCATATACCACCGCTAAGGCAATTAACATTTGAATCGATGTTATCCTTGTTACCGGCAAGTATGTATCAAAGTAATCAAGCCCTTCTTTTTGTTTGAAACCTTTTAATACAAGTCTTGCCTTGTATTTGTCAATAGTACCATCCACCTTCATTTTCCTTTTGAAGATCCATTTAAAACCTAAAGGCTTATTTTCTGGAGGAAGATCAACCAATTCCCACTATGGTTGCTTAATATTGAATCAATCTCACTGTTGACTGCCTCTTTCCAAAAGGATGAGTCTAACGACGACATCACTTCATTAAATGTTTGAGGCTCATTTTCTAAGAAAAATATTACAAAATTTGATCTAAATGAAGTAGAAGTTCTTTGACGTGTACTACATCTTGGATTCTCTTCATTATGTACATTCTCACTTGGTTCATATCGAGGTCGTTTAGATCCTCCATTAGACTGTTCATGTCTAATTTTATACAGGTAAATATTTTTAAAGAATTCAGTTTTATCTGATTCAATTACCGTATTTTTATTTATATCTGGATGTTCGAATTTATGAACCAAAAATCAATATGCTTTACTGCTTTTAGCATATGTTATGAACACGCAGTCCACAGTCTTAGATCCTATCTTAACCCTTTTAGGCATAGGAACTTGTACCTTTGCTAGACACCCCCACACTTTGAAAAATTTCAAGTTGGGTTTCCTTCCTTTACATTTTTCATAAGGAGTTGATTGTGTCTTACTATGGGGAACTCTATTGAGTATACGATTGGCTGTAAGGATAGCCTCCCCCCACAAGTTTTGCAGTAAACTGGAATTTATTAGTAAGGCATTCATCATTTTCTTCAAATTTTTATTTTTCTTGTCGCAATTCCATTAGATTGAGGTGAATACGGGTTCGTAGTTTGATGGACAATTCCATTCTCTATACATATTTCGGTAAAGGGAGATTCATATTCTCTGCCCCTATCACTTCTTATTATTTTGATCCTTTTCTCTAACTGATTTTCAACTTCAGTTTTGTATTGCCTAAATGCATCAATTGTTTTATCCTTACTATTTAGCAAATAGACATAATAATATCTAGTGCAATCATCAATAAAAGTTATGAAATATTTTTTTTTACCACGTGATAGTGTTGAATTCATATCACAAATGTCAGTATGTACTAAGTCTAAAGGATTGGAATTCCTTTCAACGAACTTATAAAGATGATTTGCATACTTTGATTCCACACACGTTTGACACTTTGATTTATCGCACTCAAAGTTTGGCAAAACCTCTAAGTTAATCAGTTTTCATAATATTTTGTAATTTACATGGCCTAAACGTTCATGCCACAAATTATAAGACTCAAGCAAGTAAGAAGAATTTAACTTTTATTGATTTCAACATTCATTACATTCATCTTATAAAGGCACTCGGTGAGATAGCCTTTTTCTACATACACTTCTCATTTGCTAATTACAATTTTTTCAGAAATGGTTACATATTTGAATCCATTTTTATCTAGAAGTAAAACAAAAATCAAGTTCCTACGTAACTCCAGAACGTACAAGATATTGTTATGTGTCAAGACCTATCCTGAAGTCATTTTCCAGCCCACGTTTCATGTTCCTTCTACCTTAGCCGTAGCGGAGTTATCCATGTAGATCATTTCTTCTACTTGAGTCGGAATGGATGACGAAAAAAATTCTTTGTTGGCACACACATGACGGGTGGCACCAGAATCCACCCACCATTCACGAGGATTTTCCACCAAGTTGCATTCTGAGAACATAACACAAAGATTATCACATTCTTTGTTGGACTCAACCATTTTAGCTTAGTCTTTTTTCATGTCTTTCTTAGGGGCACGATAATTCGTGGACTTATGGCTAATTTTGCCATAGTTGAAGCACTTTACCTTGAATTTCTTCTTGGGTTGATTGCTTCCTTGTTCAACTTTCTTCCTTTTCTTAGAATTGTTTTGGTCATCTTCTACAATATGTGCTCCATTAATTGTATAATTCCCTTTTGACCTTCTCTCGGAATCCTTATTATTCTTTTCAATATGCAATCGAACAATAAAATCTTCAACAGTCATCTCCTTGCATTTGTGCTTCAAGTAATTTTTGAAGTCTTTCCACATAGGTTGCATCTTCTCAATGATCGCTGCTACTTGAAATACATTATTCACAATCAAACCTACAAAACAGTTTATGTGAGTACTAAGAACATTTTCAATTTGTTCAACTAAGGTATTTTTCAAAGATATACCTTCTGCTAAGAGATCATAGATGATTACTTGCAATTCTTGAACTTGAGAGACAATCAATTTGATATCTGTCATTTTAAAGTCCAGAAACCTTGTAACAAATAATTTCTTAATTCCTGCATCCTCTGTCTTATATTTTTGTTCTAGTACTCCCTACAATTCCTTCGATGTCTTAGTTCCACCATAAATATTGTAGAGGTCGTCTTGAAGACCACTCAAGATATAATTCCTGCAAAGAAAGTATGAGTGCTTCCAAGCTTCTACAATTATGAAATGTTCTTTGTCCGAGGTTCTCTCAGGAACCTCAGGAGCATCCTCACTAGTGAACCTTTAAAGGCATAGAGTGGTGAGGTAAAAGAACATCTTTTGTTGCCATCGCTTAAAGTCAATGCCTGCAAATTGTTTGGGCTTCTCCGCAGGTACCATTGGTTGCAAAGCATTTTCTCAACTTGTTGAGGCAATACTAGTTTCCCCCAGAGTCGTAGCCGCATCTTGCATTTGACTTTCGTTAGTCATTTTTTCTGTCACCATAAGACAGTAAAATTTAGTATTTTCAGAATACTATTTATAACGTTAAGCAACTTTAAACTCTTCTTCTTGTTTCTAGTTAACAATGAAGTTTTTATGACTTCCAATTGTCAACCGAATGATCTTTAACTTGTGATAAAGATTTTATGTCTTCGAATCACTAGTTAAGTTCAAATGGAGTAGAAAGCTTAAAGCTTTAATCTCTAAAAACAAGCAATACAAATTCTGCAAGGTTTATTCCTTAAGATTGTTGTTTTCAATATTTTTGGGTACATGAATCTGTAGTTAGGCACAACAACTTCAACACTAGTTCAAGTTCAAAATAAGAACACTATGAAGTACAAAAAAACCCTCAACACAAGATCAAAGTCATCTTTCTAAGAAGTGTGTTTTATTTTTTTCAGAAAGTAAGATGAAACAAAATTATAAATCCAAGTCCCCCGACTTCACGGAGTGTCCTTAAGGAATAATTACCCTCACTGTACCCGAGGTTTTGGAATCTTTGTCCCAGGATAAAATGGCTTTCAAGTCAACTATAATGGTACCTCAAATAATTGGATTTGTCAAACTCACTCAACGATTTGATTGATTAAAAGAAATGTTTTGAAGATAAGAAGAGTTTTTATTTCAGAAAATTTTTCATTTCTAAACCTGTGGATAAATGCACATTTAAATAGCCATCAAGTACCCCTTCCGAAAGGTGGCAATAGTTTATCCGAAAAGGTGTATCCTTTGGAAGAGTCATATTTGTTCATTCTAAACATTGTGTCTTTTTCTAAATAGATACAACTATTTGAACAGTCACACTATTTCCAAAACAATATGTCTTTTCCTCAAAGGTTGTGTCCCTCCATTTTTTATTCACACCAATTGAACCCAACACCAACAATTCTCCCCCTCCCATCTATGTGGTGAAGACCTTCATCCCGGTGATCATGCAACAATCTTCAAACTTCTCTCTTGACAAAGCTTTAGTCATCATGTTGGAACCATTATCATCCGTATGAATCTTCTCAAGTTCAAGAAATTTAGAATCCAACACATCCCGAATCCAATGCTATCTCACATCAATGTGTTTGGACTGACCATGAAATGTAGAATTCTTGACAAGATGTATAACACTTTAACTGTTGTAATGAAGCACATTCCTCTGCTAAGAACAACCAAGTTCCCCCAAGAATCTCTCAATCTAAAGAAATTCTTTACAAGCTACAATGGAAGAAATAAGCTTAGCTTCTGTAGTAGATAGAGCAACACATTTTTGCAACCTAGATTGCCAATGCACAGCTCCCCCTGCAAAACTAACCAAATACCCTGAAGTAAACTTGTGAGTATCAACATCACTGACCATCTGAATCTAAATACCACAAAGAATAGGCTTCCCTGTACCAAAACAAAAACTCAGACTAGAAGAGCCACAAAGATATCTCATAATCCACTTTACAACATTCCAATGTTCTCTTCCTGGATTAGAAAAAAAATGACTAACAACACCAATAACATGACCAATATCCAGTCCTGTGCAAAATGTTGCATACATCAAACTACCAACAGCTGAAGCATAAAGAACTTTCTTTATATCTTCCTTCTCATCATCACTGGAAGGACACTGCTTCGTGCTCAACTTGAAGTACATAGCTAAAGGTGTACTGGCAACCTTAGCCTTGTCTATGTTAAACCTTCAAAGTACTCTCTGAATGTAGTTCTCTTGTGATAACCATAACTTCTTGGCCTTTTTATCACGGACAATCTACATGCCAAGAATCTTCTTGCTAGTCCTAAGTCTTTCATAGAAAAAGACTTACTCAACTCTTGCTTCAACTTTTGAATCCTACAAGCATTATGACCAACAACAAACATGTTATCAACATAAAGTAACACAATAATAAAGTCACCATCAGATAATTTTTGCACAAAAATACAATGGTATGAAGTAGTCTTCTTAAAGACCTGCTGACTCATAAAGAAAACAAACTTTCTGTACCACTGCCTAGGAGCTTGTTTCAAACCATACAAGCTCTTCTTCAATTTGCAAACACAATTCTCTTTTCCCTTGACTTTAAAAACTTTGGGTTTCTCCATATAAATTTCTTTATCTAAGTCACCATAGAGAAAAACAGTTTTAACATCCATTTGCTTAACCTCTAAATCTAGACTTGCAGCTAAGCCTAGAACCACACGAATAGATGACATCTTCACAACTGGAGAGAATATCATCAAAATCAACTCTCTTTTTCTGGTTAAATCACTTTACAACCAATCTAGTCTAGTACCGTGGAACTGGGTTACCATCTTCATGCTTCACCCAAAAACCCACTTATTTTTTAAATTTTTTCTGTCTTTAGGCAGCTTAACCAAATAAAAGGTATGATTATCATGCAAAGATTTAATTTTATATTCCATAGCATCAAACCACTTTTTTTCTTCACTTTTGATGGCCTCATCAAGACTCTCAGGTTCTCCCCTGTCAGTCAAAAGTACATACTCATTGGAAGAATAATGAGATGAAGGTATTCTCTCTCTAATAGATCATCTGAGAAAACTCTTTGGAACATCAATAACCGATTATTGATCAACCATATCAACTTGCATTAGAGCATCAACAACATCATGATAGTCATTCTGAACATGATAATCGTCTTCATTATCAACTTGATTTTCATCATTATGAAGATTTTCTTCGGGAGTAGTAGTCAAAGGAAGTAGATCAACATCAACTAGACTCGCACTTCTCTAAGAATCAACCTTCTCAGCTTTGTCAAAATCTTCAATTGTTTGGTCTTCAAAGAACACAACATCATGGCTTCTAAAAAGTTTCTTTTCAACTGGATCATAGAAATGATAGCCAAATTTATCTTGACCATAACCAATGAAGATACACTGCCTAGTTTTAACATCCAACTTTGACCTTTCATCCTTAGGAATATGCACAAAAGCTTTACACCCAAAGACTCTAAGATAATCATAAAAAACATTCTTACCAGGCCAAAATCTATCTGGGACATCACCATCCAAAGCAACAGTAGGAGATAAATTAATAACATAAGCAGCTGTATTAAGTGCTTCTGCCCAAAAGAAATCTGATAGCTTAGATCTAAAAGCATACATCTAACCCTCTCAACTAGAGTTTTATTCATCCTCTCTGTTAAATCATTCAACTGAGGAGTTTTTGAAGGAGTTTTCTAATGCCGAATACCCTGCTCTCTGCAATATCCATAAAATGAACCAATATACTCACCACCATTATTTGAACGGATGCATTTCAATTTCTTCCCTACCTATCTCTCAACAAATGCCTGAAAATCTTTGAACACATCAAGTACTTGATCCTTGGACTTAAAGAAAATACCCAGAGTTTGCGAGAATGGTCATCAATAAAAGTGACAAAGTAAAGTGCACCACCATGAGACCTTTAAAAGGACCACACAAATCAGAATGCACCAACTCCAGCAAGCGAATGACTCTGAAAAGAAACTCTTTTCTATTTATGGGCTAAGCAATGAACACAGTTCTTCAACTTTACTTATTTCACTCCAGAAAGTAAATTTTTCTTAGCCAAACTATCAATCTCCTTCTCACTCATATGACTCAACCTTTAATGCCACAACTCTGATGAAGTATCATTCTCCACCAAGTTTATCAAGCCTCTAGAAGTAGAGCCCTGAAATATGTACAAGTTAGACAATTTTTCACCTCGAGCCATAATCATTGAACCTCTAGTAAACTTTTACAGGCCAGCACCAAGGGTGTTAATATAACCCTCATCATTAAGGTTCCCTACAGAAATCAAATTCAAGCAAAAATTTGGAGCATTCTTAACATTATTAAGAACTAGTTTGGAATCATTATTACTTTCCAAACAAACAGTGCCAATGACAAGTACTTTAACTTCATCATTATTGCCCATTTTCAATATTTCAAAATTACCTGGAGTATAAGAAGAAAATAATTCTTTCTTTGGTGTAACATGAGAAGTAGCACCAGAATCCATAAACCAGCTAGATTCATCACGAACAAGATTGATGGCATTCTCACCACAAACAACAAGAAGATCATCATTAGCAACAACTGCAACACTATTTTCATTATCGCCTTCGTTTTTTTGTCGTCTCATATCTCTCTTATTCTTGTAATAATATTTCATGATATGCCATTTTTTGTTGTAATAGTCATATACCCTTTTTACTTTATTACGAATGTGTTTACTATTCTTTGTTTATTATTCCTTGTGGGTGGCGTATTTTGTCTTGACATCCTGTTCCATGCTTTATTAAGTATATGTTTATTATTTCTTTTCTCGAGCCGGAGGTCTATTGGAAACAACCTTTCTACTTCTCCTGAAGTAGTGGTATGGACTGCGTACATCTTACTCGCCCAGATCCCACTATGTGGGAATACACTGGGTTTGTTATTGTTGTTGTTGTAGTCACAAGTAACATTCTTCAATTTGGACCTCGACTTGCTTCTAGTTTTATCTCTATTATATGGACCTTTGGACTTGTTTCTCCCCATCCCTTCAGTAACCAAAACATCAGAGTGTGAAGATGAAGAAGATGAGGCCTGAGATCTTCTTCTCATCTCTTAATTCAAGACACCACTCTTAATATATTCCATAGTTACAACACCACCGGGAGCAGAATTAGTCAAAGAAACTTGAAGAGTCTCCCAAGAGTCTGGCAGAGTATTAAGAAGCCAAAGTTCCTGAATTTCTTCATCGAACTTTACACCCATTCCGGACAGCTGGTCAAGGACACCCTGAAAATCATTTATATGGTCAGAAATAGGACTGCCCTCTTTATACCTGATATTCATCAATTGCTTAAGTAGGAATAACTTGTTATTGCTAGTCTTCAAAGCATAAAGTGTCTCGGGCTTGTCCCACAAACTTCTAGCATGTGTCTCATTCACAATATGATTTCTAACATTATCTTGAACCCATTGTTTGATATAACCACAAACCTGTAAATGCTCAAAGTCCCAATCCTCATTTACCATGGATTGAGGTTTAGTAGACGCAAACATAGGTAAATGCATTTTCTTGACAAATAGAAGATCTTTCATCTTGCCTTTTCAAGTATGATAGTTACCACCATTCAAACACACCATCTTGCTCATATTTTCCTCTATCATTAAAATCAACAATCAATAACAACCAATGCTCTGGTACCACTTTGTTGGGAAAGACAGGGGCACTATGAAAGAGCCCGACAAGATATCAGCAGAAGAATACTCAAGTCTAAACTTTTCCTTCTAATTTGAACTAAGAGGAGACAAGAAAACCAAGCAAAACAAAGTAATATGGTAGCAAAAGAATTACCACACAAATATGATAGGAAAAGAATAAAGGTAATGACACAAGACACCAAATTTACGTGAAAAATTCTTTGTTGTGAAGAGTAAAAACCATGGGACCAAACCTCCACTATAATCACAAAATAGTTACAATATTAAACAATACATAAACCACAATACCAAACACTAGAGAAATAAAGGAGTGAAAGCACCAAAAATGTAGGTACTATTCGGGAATGAAGAACAGGAGCTACATGCCACCAAATCAAGCTCCATCAGTTCCTAATAAAATATTGAGATTATAGGAACAAACAGTCAAAAAATCAGCTCAATCGGACAAGAAACAAAGCGAAAATCGTAATTTGAAGTTGACAGTTGTGGCTGAAATTTAGGTGCGAAAATCAGCTTTGTTTTTCTCTCTTTGGCTGCTGAAAACTCTCTTTTGTGATGGTGACTAAGACCTAAAAAGATCAATATATATGTCCCATAGTAATGGGCCTATGCGCAAAAGTGGGTTGGTCCAAATTAAATTTCATTTATGCACATGGGAAGGGAAAAAGACCCAATAATCCAACAATTGTGACATATCAAAAATTAGAGTTTCGTTTGTGTTCCTTTCAATCATCATTATTCTTTTTCCCTTAATTTTCTTAGGCTAGATCCTAGTCCTTCTGTTCTATTTTTAGTTGCACTTAAATTTTTCCATGTCTAGCTTCTGTTTTAAGAAACCTGTACTATTTTTCATATTAAACATTTTAATGAATTACTTGAGGATGTACTTTTCAGTTTTTAGATCAGAAATTATCACAGTTGGCTTAGTATCTTGTGATTAAGTTGCTATATTAAACATACATGGGCTACACAATTAGCTTTTGGCGATAATTTGTTCTTTACAAAAATCCACCTACCTAGTTGGAGGGAAGTGATTAGGCATGACATGAAGCAGTTACAGCTTACAAAGGACATTACCTTTGATAGAAAGTTGTGGAGTATGTGAATTAGGATAGAGGATTAGTGGGTAGGAGTGTGTTCTTATTAGTAGGGAGGAGTGCTTTGTTTGTAGATGTATCTCTAGTCATAAGCATGTGTCTTGAAGTTTCTTGTTCATATATTTTAGTGACGTTATTAATTTTGGATAGATAGTTCATAATATCACTCTGTGGGTGTCTTGTTTCTTTTATTATCATACAGTGTGTTACCCCCATTTTATTTTTTGTTTTTACATCTTTTGTTGGTATATAGTTATTTGTCCTGATTCATGAGTCTATCAAAAACAGTCTCTTTAATTGAATAGAGATAGTGATATAAATTGCATAAATTTTACCTTCTTCAGAATCTACTTTATGAAAATATACTAAATTTATTGTTGTTGTATTAAAGGTAAATGGGCTATGAGATGGGTTATTTTAAAACTAGTTTTTGTACTTTCTACAGGTTCTAGTATATATATATTACGTCAATAGTTATTTATTGCTTTTAAGTATTGCATTACATAAACTTTTTTTTAATCTGACTTCAGACTTCAGTTGTATTTGCTTTCAGCTGTATTTACTTAATATGCACATGTTATTAGTTGAGTCTTCTCATTTTCATAGGTAGAACTATATTTTCTATAAAATTTCTATTAAAATTTCCATCATAATTCATTTTTTATCTCTTCATTAACCTCCGCAAATTCTTTCATCTGCATCCCACTCTTGTAAGTGTAATTCCTAAGCCTGTTTTATCTCTCTTCTCTCGTTGGTCCCTATGCTTTCATACTTTAAACATCTTCGAGAAGCCTTCTCAGTCCCTTATTCTAATACTAACTCCATTCTTCAATTGTTGTGCCGCATGGTCTATGGTCTATTAAAGAAAAGTAGAGTTGGGGCCATTTAGGAGTAATTTTTACGGATAGTTACTCATGTTTTGATAATTATCTATAAATATTTTTTTTATTTTTTTAGGACAAGAAAATTACCCAACTATCTTTATTTTTTTCAAAAAAATATTTCACATTTTAAAAATCTTCTTCTCTCCTACTTGGCATGTCATGTTGTTAAAATCTTATTTTCTTAATAGTACACTTATTTAATTCTCCAAATTCATTTATTCAAACTCACGACTTATAAACTACAAGAAAAATCCAACTTACGTTACCAATTGTAGGGGCTGCGGATAACTTGTGTGGTAAAATAGATCTATTATAAATAGAATGAATCTATTTTTATTTGTGCGTGGATATTTCTTAACTTCTCTAAATATTTTTATTTTTATTTTTATTTTGAGTTTATTTATGTTAGTTTTATCGATATTCATATCTTGGGGGGTGATTATATGGTAATTGGTTAAATGCTTTACTATAATATTCTTTATTTTTTTCTCTTAGTTGTTGTAATTCTTCTATATTATTTTGAAGGCATTCTAAATATTCTATATTTTTTGTTTCAAAATATCCAATTAGATTGTCTTTCATAAGTTTTTCTAATAATATTATTTCTTTCATATTTTCTCTCCAATATTTTAAATATTCATATTCTATCATTTTATCCTGTAGTAATTGTAGAGTTACAAATTTCTGTATAGTAATTTATCCTAATTGTATTGTAATGTATATCTAATTCTAGATTTTCAATGCTATTTATTATCTTGTGTTGTTCTTCTCGTAGCGAGTTTCTTAAATTATATAAACTATCACATGTACTTTTTCCTAAATTTTCTAGGGTTTCTTCTATCCATATTAATTTTTCTTTTAGATTCTCCATTATTTTTCTAATTTGGTTTCTATAATTAATTTCTTCATTTAGATTATCTTGATTTTCTCTAGTTTTTCTAATATATTCTAACATTTTTTAATCTGAATAATATCCATCTGGGTAATTATTCAGGTATAACTGTTCTATCCAATTTATAGTTTCAATTTCATAGTCTAATGTTTTTTCTAATATTATTTTCTTAATATCTATAATTTCTATATCTCTAAGTATATATAAGATTAAGATTTTAAGATTATCTATCATTTAAAATTAGTTAAATACTTTATTATAATATTTTTTAGTTGTTTGTTTTAATCTCATTAATTCTTCTATATTTTCACTAAGAAATTGTATATATTTTATATCTATTTTTCAAAATTCTAAATATACATAATTTATCATAGTTAGTCTGTGGGTTTGGTATGTAAGTATTTATAAGAGTAGTTCGGTAGGTGTGGTATATAATTAATTCTAGTCATAAAATATCTATCAAATATTTTTTCCAATATGATTTTTCTTATATCTACTATTTCTATATCCTTAAGTATATATAAAATGAGTATTTTAAATTTATCTACCATTTCGTCAGATAAATAATTGTATTCCCAGACCCCACCAGGTGGGAATACACTGGGTTTGTTGTTGTTGTTGTTGTCCCTTCAATCATGCACATAACAAAATATGATCAATTTAGATTGCTATATACTAGATTATTCTTAAATAATATATTCTTTGGTCACTATTAGCATGGTAATCTGGATACTTTTCCCTTAAACAGCGCCTCTACTCTGGTTACTCCCCTATCACGGCTTTCTTGCCTCAACGATTTCACCTTTAGGATGGCATAGTTCTTAGAGATTTTTCTCCTTTTCCACTTTGCTAATAAACTTCTTAACATGTTATTTTTCGAATAATTCTACTATAAAGCAACTAACATGAACTTATTTTATCATATCATTATTGTTAGGAATTTATGAATTTAGCTATTCATAATAGTAAATGAATATACCTATTCTGGTAGGTTTGGTAATTCTAAGCTTTGTTCCTCCATAGATTTTTCCATTGAAATATACCTGTTTTTTAATAAATAAGCAAAATATTTGTTGTAGATGAGAGGGATTTTTTTGCTTCAACGCATGAAGGCTTACCTTCATCTGAGCAAGTGCTCATTTATTTATATTCTTAGAAATGAAAACGCGCACACTGTTTTTCTTTACATCTGTCAGCTACTTTAAAAAAGTAAAAAAATATTTCTGCAAAGTCCTAAAGCTAATGTCTAATCTAATAATGACACTACTTGCCAAAAAAGACTAAGAAAAGTCAAAAAGCGTAAGGCTACTTACATGATAATTTACGTAAAGCTATCTAGCTATTTTAAATCTTCCATATGTCTTTTTCTCCTTTAATAACTTGAATTAATTTCTTTGTCTTCTTTCTTTATCTGTAGTTATCTTTTTTTTATTGCTCTGTATCTCCATTATTGCTTCATATCTTGCATCTTCCAGTTGTCGCTTTTATCTTCTTCTATTCCTGTTGAACTTCTGGGACAATATTATCTTCTTCATTACATTTTAAACATTGATGGTCTGGATATTTATGTCCAATTAACTGGCAATATCTGGTTAATAATTCTTTCGAAATAAATTTTTGTGGCTCTGGCGATAGGTTTTTTCTCTGGATTGAGTAATGTCAAGATCCATTGCCTAACGTCTTCCATATCTGCCTCTCGTAGTTTCTTTGAATTTGAGTATGCTATTACATTACCTCTTGAATAATAACTCCATATGGGATTTCTGTTGCGATAAGTGTTTGCTTACTCTTGAAGAATTGTGGATAGTCCGATAATTCTCTTATTTGCATAAAAATTTGGTATCTCAATTCTAGGTATTTCTGGTTGTGGAATAATATCTTTTGGTATAATCATATCTCGGGTCATTCCTATTTTTACAACTTGTATAGGTGATTTAACTTCATCATACAATATCTCTGTTGGTGCCGTATAAAATTTTATAAAAAATAGGCTACCTTTGGTTATTCTTTTAAAAATATTAAATGAATCATATATTTCGGGTATATTGGATATTTCATTTCCGTCTTGGGTATATATGGTACTAAGTAGTCCATATTCGTAACAGGTTTTAACTAGATTTGGATTGGTTTTGGGTAAAGCAATTAGCTTATTGTATCCAGTTAGTTTTTGGGTTATGTAATTTGTATGTGGTTCTTGGATGTTTATAGCGCTGGGGTTAGTATTTAAGAAGGTTTGTATTTTATAAATATTTTTATGTATGTTCGGGCTGTATAGTTGTAGGTCTTTTTATCTTAGTTTAAACTGTCTCGGTATGTGGTAATTTGTGGGGGTATGAACATGGGATCTTTTGGTGTATTTGGAATATATGGCTTATCAAATAGCTTATTTAGGTTCATACTTGTGTTTTTCCTAACTCCTTTGCTTGTACATGCAGAAGTAGATTGATAAACGTTATGGGTTTTACGGAGTATCCCAACATCTTCTTCTAGCTCTGGAATTTTAAAGTCTTCTGATCGACATAGCTCTGGAAGTTGTAATGTCTTTCAATTGACATAACTCTGCACACTGCTGAGTTAGCTGATTTGTAGCTTCAGAATTCAGTTTAACTTCATTAGTCTTTAACTTTTCTATTTCATTACCCATACTGTCCACTTTCATTGAAAGCGTAGTTAAGGTTTTGAATATCTTTTCTAAAGTATCATCTTCTATTATATTAGTCTGTGTAGCTTTTTCTTGATATGTAATCTGCAATAACATTTTTGTTAGTACTAATTACTTCAATTGTAAATGTAATATTTAACATATTCAATACTAGTCTCCGAATCTCTTTTGTTGTAACTGAATTTTGTATTTTCTTTGTTAGCCACCAACATACCTGTGTATTATCTGTTCGTACAATATACTTGTTATATACAATATATGGCTCAAATGCTAATAAATATTTATATAATGAGCATAATTCTTTTCTATTTATTTTTCATTTATTTTTGTTTCATTAAACGTACCTGAGTAGTATCTACAATGGTGTTCTAATTTTTCTTCTTCATATCTATATTTAAGTACTCCTCCATAACTACATTCACTAGCATCTGCTTCTACTATATATATAAATTTTCTATTTTCATCTGGAAATTGTAATTTTGGTAATTCTTTACAAATTATTTTTATTTTTTGAACTTATTTTTTATCTTCTTCATTGTAATTATATTCTACATCCTTTTTTAATTTTTTCTGTAAAGGCTTTAGTTTTTCTGCTAATTTTGGTATATATTCTCTTGTTTTACTAATCCTAAAAGTGATTGTAATTTCTTTTTTGTATCTAATTCTTCTTTTGAATTTATTATTTTTTTGTACTATATGTTGTTGCATTTTTACTCCACTTTTATGTATTTGTATTCCTAAAAATTCTATCTGATTTTTCATAATTTCAGCTTTCTTTTCACTTAAACTTATTTTCGATATTTCTATTATATCCATAAATTATTCTAATTATTTTAAATGTTCTTCTTTGGTTTTGTATATAATAGTATATCATCTATATATACTATACAATCAGGCAATTGTTTAAAATAACTATCCATAAAATGTTGATATCTACCTGGTGCATTTTTATATTCAAATGGTAGTACATTCCATTCATAAAATCCTTGTGGTACCATAAATACAGTTAATTCCTTAGATTCTTCTTCTAACTTTAAATGGTAAAATCCTGATTTACAATCAAATTAACTAAAGTAATTATATCCTTGTATTTGTCTTATTTTTAATATCTTATTTGGTATTGGGTAATTATATGTCATAGTTTTTGCATTTAAATTTCTATAATCAATAACCATTCTACTTTTTCCTCTTTTTTGTTCACTATGTTTATTTACTATAAATGCTGGGCTATTATATTTACTATTACTTTTTTGTATATATTGTTTTTCTAATAATTCTTCTATGTGCATTTTATTTTATTTTTAAATCGACAAAATTATATGTTAATGGTTTTTGAGTTATTATGTTATTTTTATCTATTAATTCAATTTTTATAGTGGTTTTATATTTTTTCATCCTTTTAATGGATCTTCACTATATAATTATTCTAATTTTTTCTTAATTATTTCTATCTTACTTATTGAAAATATAGTTATTTCCTTTTTATTTATTGAAAATATGACCAGTTCTATTGTATCTTCAGTATTTTTCATATTTTCTAATTTTTGTGTAATTTTTTCACTTCCTTCTATCCAATCAGTTTTCTTTCTTATTTTATTAATAACTCTTTTTGCTCTTACTTTCTGTTTACATGGTATTGTAAACCACCAATCCGTTCTAGTTATTAATGTAGGTATAATTTATCTAAAAATGACATTCCTAAAAGTATATCTTTTGATGTTAGCTCATAATTATAGATTTCTTCTATTGTTAATATTTTATCTCATACTTGTGTTTTTACATTCTTAACTTTAAAAGTAATTAAACTTCCTTCTTTATTAAATCTTTTAACTATTATTGGTGTCTTTAATTTATCCTATTTACTTTTTGGTAAACAATTATATCTACATAAATTAGCTTCTGCTCCTGTATCTATCATAGGCGTTCATTAATACATATATTTTCATATCATGTTAAAACTCTTCTTAAGAATAATTTCTCTCTGTTATATGTTATAGATAATTGTGTATGCTCTATATTATATGGTTTTACTTGTTCTAGCCATTTTATTCCTAATATTATGTCTGCTTTTTGTATTTCTTCCTTTATTTCAAATTCTATTTTTATTTTTCTCACTCCTATTGTTATTTTTTTCTTCTATATTTTTAGTGTTTATTAAGCTTCTTGGTAGATATGGGCATATATTATTGTCAGATTTTATTTCCTCATTTTTTATTAGATATCTTGCTATATAATTTTCTTCTTGTCCTGTATTTAAGAGTATTAAATATTCTTTTTCATTTATTGTTCCTGTTATGTAATATTGGTTTAAATTAGTTGTTGAACTTGTTTCATAACTTGTTCTTTTTGATGAACTTGATGATTCTGGTTTTTCATAAGCTATTCTTTTTATTGTGCTTATTCTATCATTTATTATTTCTAAATTTTCTTCTATATCTATGTCTATAACTATAATCATTATTATCAATTATTTTTACAAATTGTTCGATAGGACTTTCTATTTGTATTTTGTTAATTTTATGTTTTCCCGTTATTTTATGTTTTGTTGTTAATACATATAGATTTTTACATCTTGCTGCCAAAATATTTTTCTTCCTGGGATTAGTTCTATTCCTGATATTTTTCCAATATAATACTAATGATTTATCTATATTTTTGTCTATTATTGCTACTGAATTTCGCACTTATTATAAATTTAAATTTTTGGTATATTAAATTTCCTTTTATGGCAGTTATTATACTTTTTTCTATAGGTTTTATAATTCTATCATTTGCTAGGTATAATTCTATTGGTGTATCTATTCCTTCTCTGAAACATGCTTTTATTAATATCTTTGTATCTCCAAGGTGTACATATTTTATTGGGTCTCTACTTTTTATATTGTTTATTTCTTTATTAATTATCCTTTTTGTTACTAGTGGTATACTAGCTTTACCTTTTGCATATCTACAGTCTATTACATGTTCTTTTTGACTTACTACGTAGTATTCTTCTTTTCTTCTACTAAATATATTTTTTATTGTTGGTATTTTAAATATTTTTTCTACACTTAAATCTAATTCTTTTCCTTTTATTTCATCAAATATGTGACTATCAAATATTATTTTTTGATCTGTTCCTTCTCCATTTAAATATTCTTCCTTTGTTATTATTTTTATATCTTCTTTAGTTATTTGGTTTATTCTTATATGTTCTTCAGTCATTTAATTCATCTAATTCACTATCTATTTCATTATCTGTTTCATTCTCTGAAATTTCATATATACTATCTTCACTTTCTAATTCGTAATCTATATAATCTATCTGCATATATTCTGTATTTTCTATTTCTATTTCTGATATTTGTTTATTTTTTGGGTTTTTAGGTAATTTACAATCTCTAGCTAAATGTCCTAATTTTCTGCAACTATAACAAGTACATTCTTTTATAGATTTCTTTTTCCTATATGGTCTTTTATGTTTATAATTTTTTACATAATATCTTTTTCTTGGTTTCTTATATTTATATTTTAATTTTTTGTATTTCTTATATTTCTTATGTCTTTTTATTTTTTTATAATATCTTTCTTCGCATCCAAATTGAGGTGCTATTTTATCTTTGCAACATGTTAAATTTCTTATTAATGTTTTTTCCATTTTTATTTCTTCTCTGTATTTTTCACATAGGTTTCTATACCATTGTTGTAAAAATTTTATTCTTGCTCCTAGAGTATCTACTATTTTTGCTTCATCCCAACTTTTTATTATTTTTGAACTAAATGGTTCAAGTAATTTACTAAAATATAATTTTCTTATTTCTTTACTTTCTTCTGTATTATATGTTCCTTTATAATAATATTCTTTAAATGCGCAAGTATATTCATCTGTGTAACACATATTACATATTGCTAATTTTAACATTAAATTCCTATTTGTATCTTTCTCTTCATTTTGTTCTTCTTCTGTTGTTGTCATGCTGCTAAGTTCGTCTTTTATAGCTATTACATATTTTTTTAATAATTCTATAGGTGTTAATTTAGTTGTAGTTGTTGATGATGTTTCTTTTGTAAGTTTGTCACTTCTTAATACCCTTTTACTATTTTTAGTTAGATTTGAAAATCATAATTTCACTGTTCCTATTAGTGTTCTTTCTATAAATAGATTTTGATTGGTTGGTCTGATAAAAGGATTAATGTTTTTTTATAAAATGCAAACTTGGAGTTTGCCAAAATGACTTCATGACATATTGTTTTTTTTGCAGCAGGGGGTTGGGTTGATATAAATTTAATTGAGGAGAAAGATGAATGCGTTGTGTTGATTGGTGAGAAAAAAGTAGTGAATCACGAGAAAATTTCGTGGGGCACACAGCTCCCGCTCAAAAAAAATGTTTAATGTTAAATAATATGTAGTATTTATATCTTAGCCATAATCAAACTTATTGGTTAATGCTGATTGAATTGAAGTCCTAGTCTTGTTATATTTTTCTTGACTCTACTAAATGATACTTGTTACCTTTATCGCAGGACATTGAATGTGAGATAATGTCTTTATTAGAGAAAATAATGCTATTTTCCACAATACGGGTACGTAGAATCTGTATAACAAATCAACAACTTCAACTTGAGTTCAAGTATGAACAAGAACACAATGAAGTATTAAATACCCTCAACACAAGATCAAAAAAAACTTTCCAAGAGGTGCATTTATTTTTCAGAAAATAAAGATGAAACAGAAATAGCTAAGGCCAAGTTGTTCGAATTTACGGACTTTTCTTAAGGAATAATTTCCCTCACTGTACCCGAGGTTATGGAATCTTCCTCCCAGGATAAAATGGCCTTCAATCCGACTATAGCGGTAACTCAAATAGGTGGATTCTTCGAACACACTCACGGTTTGAATGATCACACTTAGAGTATTTTTAAGACAAGAAGAATGTTTTTTAATCTGAAAATTTCTATACCAAAACTTGTGAATAAAAGCAGGTTTTTATAACCAAATGATGCCTCTTCTGAGAAGAGACAAAGGTTCATCTAAAAGGTACTACCTTTTCTAAAAATTCATGTCCATTCAGCCAAACAGTGTGATTGTTCTTTAACAGGCATGTCATTTCATAAATAAGTGTGTCAGTTTAATGAAGTGTTGCAACAATTCGTTAAGCAGTGCAACTGTTCACGTAAACAGTGCTACTATTCATGTAAAACAATGCTACTGTTCATGTAAAAATAGTGTGGTTCTGAAAAATTGCATTTGCTGAATGTTTTGCAACAGTTCACTACATATGCATATAAATGGAGTCCAAATCACAAAAAATATTTCCTGCGTTTTACACATTCAGATCAGATTTTTGTCAAATAAAATTTGTCCAAAAAGATAGATCTCATCGATCGATCATTTGACCAAATCCAAATCCAAATCCAAAGCCGAGTCGAGCGAGCGACGACGATGACGGGTCGAGGCATCATCTATTTCCTTGCCTCACTTACTATGTGGAGTAAGTGTTTCACAATATAAACACTATCAAGTTCTCTTCTTCCTCCAATGTGGGAGAAAGAGTAAACTTCCCAAAATTGAGTACACTTTCCATTTTTGCTGTTAACTCAATTTTTTCTCTTCCACTTAATTTCTACATTTTCCATTCAACACACTTTCATTACTATGAACCCAACAATCCCCCACATGAATGGTGAATGATTATTTTTCATAAAATTTTTACGGACAAGTATGTGATCATCAAGCAAAGACTGATTGCATCTGGATAAGTGAGTTTCCCTTTGAACTTTTCATAGAGAACATACATCGAATGCACTCGGTCAATCGGTAGATTTGATATCTTTGAACCATCGAACTTTAATGTACACCTAGACAACACATGTCACACAACCAGCCTTTTACCGTTTATGGTTCTTACGGTTTTGTTCTTTTCAGCCATGAACACGTCCCGATTTTTATGTGAGCTTAGAGAATAGGCCTTTACTAACATTCTCTTTGAAGTGGCTTCCACTTCGCCCACACATAGGTGATTTCTAAATGTTCAATCCTATAGATTAAACTATTTGATCAAATCTTCCAAATTTAGATAATCATTAAAAGACTTTTCACCTTAAGTCTTATCCTTGTGTACTATACATTGACTACATCATGAGAATGAGCCGGGTCATTAACAATATTGAACCTGTCAGACACAACTTTGTTTGATCTCCTTGAACCTAGCTCATGGGATCTCCAGTCTGCTAGGTAGAGTTACTGCCATGCTGACTTGTCCTAGGCCTTAAACCCATTCCCTTGGATGTCTTTTCTACTCTTTCTCTAGATAGGCCTTTTGTAAATGGATCCGACACAGTATCCTTTGACTTTACATAGTCTACAGTGATAATTCTACTAGAGAGAAGTTCTCTAACGGTATTATGTCTTCATCTTATATGACAAGATTTACCGTTATACATCATGGTCCCTGCCCTACCTATTGCCGCTTGGCTATCACAGTGTATACATACTGGTGCCACTGGCTTGGACCAATACAGAATATCTTCCAAGAAATTCCGGAGCCATTCTGCTTCTTCACCAGCTTTATCTAATACGATAAATTCAGATTCCATTGTAAAGCGAGCAATACACGTCTATTTGGATAATTCCTAAGAGACTGCTCCTCCACCGATAGTAAATACATATCCACTTATGGATTTTACTTCATTCGATCCGGTGATCCAATTTGCATCACTATATCCTTCAAGTACCGGAGGATATTTATTATAATGCAAAGCACAATTTTGAGTGTACTTAAGATAATCCAAAAATCTTTTCATTGCCATCCAGCTTGTTTTGTTTGGATTACTCGTGTACCGACTCAATTTACTGATAGTGCATGCTATGTTTGATCGTGTACAGTTCATTATATACATTAAACATACCAATACTCTTTAGTACTCTAATTGCGAGTCACTTTCACCTTCATTCTTTCAAAGTTCAATGCTCTCATCCAATGGACTCTTGGCAATGCTAATCCTTGTGGAGTTCGATAGATTCTTATACCTAAGATCACATCCGCAACTCCAAGGTCTTTCATATCAAACTTGCTCTCGAGTATTCATTTTGTTGCATTTATGTCAGAAATATCTGTACTGATGATTAACATATCATCCACATATAAACATACAATGACTTGGTGATTTGGAGTGTCTTTAATATAAACACATTTATCACATTCATTTATTTTGAATCTGTTTGCCAATATGGTTTGGTCAAACTTTGCATGCCATTGTTTAGGTGCTTGCGTTAGTCCATACAACAACTTAATAAGTCAACACACCTTATTTTTCTTTCCTGGAACCACAAAATCCTCAGGTTGTTCCATATAAATTTCTTCCCCCAAATCTCCATTTAGGAATGCGGTTTCCATATCTATTTAATGGATTTGAAGATCATATACCTCCGCCAAAGCAATTAACATTCAAATCAATGTTATCCTTGTTACTGGAGAGTGTGTATCAAAGTAATCAAGGCCTTCCTTCAATTTGAAGCATTTTACTACAAGTCTTGTCTTGTATTTGTTAATAGTACCATCCGCCTTCATTTTTTTTTTGAAGATCCATTTAGAACCTAAAGGCTTATTTCCGGGAGAAAGTTCAACCAATTCCCATGTATGGGCTTAAGATTGAATCTATCTCACTATTGACTCCCTCTTTCCAAAAAGATGAGTCTGGCGACGACATTGCTTCTTTAAATGTTTGAGGTTCATTTTCTAAGAGAAATATTATAAAATACGACCCAAACAAAGTTGACGTTCTTTGACGTGTACTACGTCTTGAATTTTCTTCATTATGTACATTCTCACTTGGTTCATCACGAGGTCATTTAGATCTTCACTAGACTGTTCATGTCTAATTTTATACGGGTAAATGTTTTCAAAGAATTCAGCATTATCTGATTCAATTACCGTATTTTCATTTATATCCAAATGTTCAGATTTATGAACAAAAAATCAACATGCTTTACTGCTTTTAGCATATCCTATGAACACGCGGTCCACCGTTTTAGGCCCTATCTTAACCCTTTTAGGTATAGGAACTTGAACCTTCGCTAGACACCCCCACACTTTGAAATATTTCAAGTTAGGTTTCCTTTCTTTTCATTTTTTTAAGGAATTGATTGTGTCTTACTATGGGAAACTCTGTTGAGTATACGATTGGCCATAAGGATAGCCTTCCCCCATAAGTTTTACGGTAAACCAGAACTTATAAGTAAAGAATTCATCATTTCCTTCAAAGTTTGGTTTTTTCTATCCGCAATTCCATTAGATTAAGGTGAATACGGGGCCGTAGTTTGATGTATTATTCCATTCTCTACACATATTTGTGAAAAGGGGGATTCATATTTTCCTCCCCTATCACTTCTTATCATTTTGATCTTTTTGTCTAACTGATTTTCAACTTAAATTTTATATTGCCTAAACGCATCTAATGCTTCATCCTTACTATTTAGCAAGTAGACATAACAATATCTAGTGCAATCGTTAATAAAAGTTATGAAATACGTTTTTCCACCACGAGATGGTGTTGACTTCGTATCACAAATGCCAGGTATTAAGTCTAAGGGATTGGAATTCCTTTCAATGGACTTATAAGGATGCTTTACATACTTCGATTCCATACACGTTTGGCACTTTGATTTATTGCACTCAAAGTTTGGTAAAACTTCTAAGTTAATCAGTTTTCGTAACATTTTGTAATTAACATAGCCTAAACGTTCATGCCATAAATCATAAGACTCAAGCAAATAAGACAAATTTGAACTTTTATTCATTTCAACTGTCATTACATTCATCGTCTAAAGGCCCTCCGTGAGATAGCCTTTTCCTACATACATTTCTCCTTTGCTAACTATAATTTTTCCAAAAACGGTTACACATTTGAATCTGTTCTTATCTAGGAGTGAAATAGAAATTATGTTCCTACGTAACTCTGGAATATATAACACATTGTTCAGTGTCAAGACCTTGCCAGAAGTCATCTTTAGGCAAATTTTTCCTGTTCTCTCCACCTTAGCAGTAGCAGAGTTGGCTATGTAAAGCATTTCTTCTGCTTGAGCAGGAGCAAATGATGTGAACAACTCTTTGTTTGCGCAAACACGGTGTGTGGCATTCGAATCCATCCACCATTCACGTGGATTCCCCACCAAGTTGCATTCCGTGAACATAGCACACAAATCATCATATTCTTTGTTGGACTCAATCATATTCTCTTGGTCCTTTTTCTTGCCTTTCTTTGAGGCTCAACGATCTGTGGACTTATGGCTAATTTTTCCACAATTGAAGCATTTTTCTTTGAACTTTTTCTTGGGTTGATTGCTTTTATGTTCAACTTTCTTTCTTTTTTTGAGTTGTTTTGGCCATCTTCTATAATATGTGCTCCATTCATTGTAGAATTTCCCGTTGACCTTCTTTTGGCAGCTTTATTGTCCTCTTCAATATGAAGTCGAACAATAAGAACTTCAACGGTCATCTCCTTGTGTTTATGCTTTAAGTAGTTTTTCAAGTCTTTCCACAAAGGTGGTAGCTTCTCAACTATCGCTGCTACTTGGAAAACATCATTCATAATTAAACCTTCTGCTAGGAGATCATGTATGATGACTTGCAACTCCTGTACTTGAGAGACAACAGATTTGATATCAATTATTTTGAAGTCCAAAAATCGTGCAACAAGAAATTTCTTAATTCCAGCATCCTCCATTTTATATTTCCGTTCAAGTACCCCCCCCCCCCCCCCCCACAGTTCCTTTGATGTCTTGATTCCACTATAGACATTATAGAGGTCGTCTTGGAGATCACTCAGAATATAGTTCCTATAAAGGAAATTCCAATGTTTTCAAGCTTCTACAATAACGAAGCGGTCTTTGTCTGAGGTTCCCTCGGGCACCTCAGGAGCGTCTTCGCTAGTGAACCGTTGTAGACATAAAGTGGTGAGGTAAAAGAATATCTTTTGTTGCCATCGCTTGAACTCAATACCCAAAAATTTTCAAGGCTTCTCTGCTGGTGCCATCGTTGGCGGAGCATTTATGCGACTTGATGTGGCAACATTATTTGCCCCCATAGACATTGTCGCATCCATCATTTGACTTTCAGTTGTCATTTTTTTCTGTCACCACAAGACAGAAAACTTAGTATTTTTTAGAATTCTATTTATAAAGTTAAATAACTTTAAACTCTTCTTCTTGTTTCTAGTTAATGATGAAGTTTTTATTACTTCGAATCGTCAACTGAGTGAACCTTAACTCGTGATAAGATTTTATGTCTTCTAATCACTAGTTAAATTCAAGCGGAGTAGAAAGCCTAAGCTTTAATCTCCAAAAACAAGCAATACAGATTCTGTAAGAACTTATTCCTTAAGATTGATATTTTCCACAATACGAGTACGTAGAATCTGTATAACAGAACAATAACTTCAACTCGAGTTCAAGTATGAACAAGAACACAATGAAGTATTAAATACCCTCAACACAAGATCAAAAAAACCTTTCCAAGAGGTGTATTTATTTTTCAAAAAATATAGATGAAACAGAAATAGCTAAGGCCAAGTCGTCCAAATTTATGGACTTTCCTTAAGGAATAATTCCCCTCACTATACCCAAGGTTATGGAATCTTCCCCCCAGGATAAAATGACCTTCAATCTGACTATAGCGGTACCTCAAATAGGTGGATTCTTCAAACACACTCACGGTTTGAGTGATTATACTTAGAGTATTTTTAAGACAACAAGAATGTTTTTTAATCTAAAAATTTCTGTACCAAAACCTGTGAATGAAAGCAGGTTTTTATAGCCAAATGATGCCTCTTCTAAGAAGAGACAAAGGTTCATCTAAAAGGTACTACCTTTTCTGAAAATTCATGTCCATTCGGCCAAACAGTGTGACTGTTCTTGAACAGGCATGTCATTTCATGTATAAGTGTGTCAGTTTAATGAAGTGTTGCAGCAGTACGTGAAGCAGTGCAACTATTCACGTAAATTGTGCTACTGTTCATGTAAAACAATGCTACTATTCATGTAAAAATAGTGCGGTTCTAAAACATTATATCTACTGAACGTTTTGCAACAGTTCACTGCATATGCATATAAATGGAGTCCAAATCATAGAAAATATTTCCTGCATTTTACACATTCAGATAAGATTTTCGTCAAATAAAATTTGTCCAAAAAGATAGATCTTATCGATCTATCATTTGACCCAATCCAAATTTGAAGCCGAGCCGAGCGAGCGACGATGATGATGGCGCGAGGCATCATCTATTTCCTTTCCTCACTTACTATATGGAGTAAGTGTTTCACAATATAAACACTCTTAAGTTCTCTTCTTTCACCAATGTGGGAGAAAGAGTAAACATGCCAAAATTGAGTACACTTTCCATTTTTGGTGTTAACTCAATTTTTTCTCTTCCACTTGATTTCTCCATTTTCCATTCAACACACTTTCATTACTATGAATCCAACAATCCCCCACCTGAATGGGGAATGACTATTTTTCTTAAAACTTTTACGGACAAGTATGTGATCATTAAGCAAAGACTGATTGTATCTGAATAAGTGGGTTTTCCTTTGAACTTTCCGTAGTGAACATGCATCGGATACACTCGGTCAATCGGTAGATTTGATATCTTTCAACTGTCAAGCTTTAATGTAAACCTAAACAACACATGTCACACAACCATCCTTTTACCATTTATGGTTCTTACAGATTTGTTCTTTTCAGCCATGAACACGTCCCGATTTTTATAAGAGCTTAGAGAATAGGCCTTTACTAACATTCTCTTTGAAGTGCCTTCCACTTCGCCCACACATAGGTGATTTCTAAACGTTCAATCCTATATATTAAACTATTTGGTCAAATCTGTCAAATTTAGATAATCATTAAAAGACTTTTCACCTTAAGTCTTATCCTTGTTTACTATACATTGTCTACATCATGATAATGGATTGGGTAATTGACAATGTTGAACCTGTCAGACACAACTTTGTTTGATCTCCTTGAACCTAGCTCTTGGGATCTTCAGTCTACTAGGTAGAGTTACCGTCATACTGACTTGTCCTAGGCCTTAAACCCTTTCCCTTGGATGTCCTTTCTACTCCTTCTCTAGATAGGCCTTTTGTAAGTGGATCCGACACATTATCCTTTGACTTTACATAGTCTACAGTGATAATTCCACTAGAGAGAAGTTCTCTAACGGTATTATTTCTTCATCTTATATAACGATATTTACCATTATACATCATGCTCCCTGCCCTACCTATTGCCGCTTGGCTATGACAGTGTGTACAAACTCGTGCCACTGGCTTGGGCCAATACGGAATATCTTTCAAGAAATTCTGGAGCCATTCTGCTTCTTCACCGATTTTATCTAATACGATAAATTCAGATTCCATTATAAAGCGAGCAATACACGTCTGTTTGGATGATTTCCAAGAGACTGCTCCTCCACCGATAATAAATACATATCCACTTGTGGATTTTACTTCGTTTGATCCGATGATCCAATTTGCATCACTATATCCTTCAAGTACCACAGGACATTTATTATAATGCAAAGCATAATTTTGAGTGTACTTAAGATAACCCAAAACTCTTTTCATTGCCATCCAGAAAGTTTTGTTGGGATTAATCGTGTACCGACTTAATTTACTAATAATGCATGCTATTTCTGGTCGTGTATAGTTCATTATATAAATAAAAACATCCCAATACTCCTGCGTACTCTAATTGCGAGTCACTTTCACCTTCATTCTTTCGAAGTGCAAAGCTCGCATCTAATGGAGTCTTGGAAATACCGAATTCCATATACTTGAACTTGTCAAGTACTTTTTTGATATAATGAGACTATGACAATGCTAACTCTTGTAGAGTTCAATGGATTCTTATACCTAAGATCACATCCGCAACTCCAAGATCTTTTATGTCACGCCCCAAAATCCCATCGGGCCGGACTGGCACCCGAAGCCGAGAAGGCCTGGGAGAACCCGTTCAAATACCTGTACTTTCACTTACATGTCACCAAAAATTTGGACAGCACGTCGTTGCATATAGAAGGGTCTAATTACCTGTATCAGCACAATACGTACAAATATATATATATATATATATATATATATATATATATAATACTTGGCCGTCGGGGCCACCACATATACAAATATAACATCACTATATAAACTTCCATGACTTTACCCTTCCTTATGTCTACAAAGACTCTAGGATATACATGACATAACTAGGGTCGGGACAAACCCTCACCCACACATGACTCCTGTACAATAACAAAACATAAGGAACCGACTCGGAAAGCTCCGAAGCAAACTGGAGCTCACCAACAATAGCTGTATGACCTGGCTCCTATCTATGCTATGAATGAGCTGAAGCACCTGTGCCTGCAGCATGAAATGTAGGTCCCCCGTGAGGGACGTCAGTACGAAATATGTACTGAGTATGTAAAGCTGTAAATAATCATATGTGATATGGGGGATCAAGAAAATCAGACGCAAGTGAATAAATCATAATAGAAGTGAACCACACTTCATAAACACTTTTAGGATCCTGTACATTATCACTAATCTGAATTGGGTTCTTGAATTCAACACATTTGTGGAACAGTATACATTCGTTCATTTCATTCTTTACAATTATCGTTCGCCATTACCTTCTCCTCCTGAACCTCCGACCGCCTAACAATAATCAATATTGTACCGTACTGTGACCATTAGGCTGCCCCCAGTACATATCAACTGGGATCGACCTATGCTAGGCTTATGCCCCTGGGATACCACCCATGAACACATAAATAGGGATCGACCCATGATAGGCTTATGCCCCTGGGATACCACCCGATAAGAGAGAACTTCCATCACTTAGTTCAAAAGCTTTTGAGATTATTACATTAGTGTTCATGCCAATATAGTACCTTTGGAACAATGATACATCAATAGGAACCACGTAATAGACCTTCTATACAATAACGATGTAATAAAGACTCATTGGTACATCAACAATGTGTTTCAGAATCATCAATATCACAACAATGAAATAGGAGCCTTTTGGTATATCAATGAAACATTTTGACACTTTATAGAATGGAAGCAACTTCGTTGGTAATGTAGAACAATACATGTTTTTGGACAACCTCGGAATCTTACTTGACAGAACATTGGTGTTTTCATGCTAAAGAACATTGTTAGAGTATGCTTTACATACCTCATTGTAGATTCGGATACCAATTCAACACAACTTCCCGCCTTTACAAATCACTTATCTACAATGAAATGCTTGGCATCTAGTATTAGCAACCCAACACCACAATTCTCTTCCATAATTCCATACAACCAATATTTGTAAAGCATTCCAAAAACCAACTTGAACAATAGGTTTATGTGTATATATATATATAATCATCATTTCAATACCACATCATCACACCAAACCCCTTCACAATTCAACATAATCCAACCATGCACAAGAATAATCCAAAATCATTTCCAATCATCTTTCAACAACAATCAAATAACATACTTCTTATGCTCACATGCATATATATACATATCCATATAAATAACACCAACATAATTTACATCCTTAACATAAAATGACCCTTTTGATTTCGAAGTCCTGTTGGCACAAATAAGGGATGCTTCTCGAAGCCCTCGAGACGGTGAACACAACTACAGAATCAATTTGGATTTTCTACGGTTGAATCACAAGATAATTGGAGTTGAACTTAGGCTAGGGTTTCTTATTATTCAATAATTTGGATGATAAATGATGGATATGAGGCTAAGTATATGTATATAATGACCAATTTTCGTCCATGAGGTGATGGAAAATGACCATATTGCCCTTAAAATTTAAGTAAATCCAAATCTGTCCATGGTGGACTGTTTGGTAGGCTAAAGTAAATTGATTATAACTCTTTGCTCCGATATCGGATTTGGGTGAAATTAGTATCGTTGGAAATATAATTAAAAGGGATTTCATTTAATATAAAGTAGGCCACCCAGTTCATCCTGTACAAGGAGTTATGATCATTTGAAGTTGACCCTAAAAATCTGTTTTGAGAGGCTGAAGTAAAACGAGTATAACTCCTTACTCAGACGTTGGATTTGGATGAAACCAATTGCATTAGAAAGAAGACTCTCGGGGATTCTCATTGATATATAGCAGCTCACACAGTTCACTTTGTAAAAGGAGTTATGATCGTTTAAAGTCGACCCAAAAATCTGTTTGGCTGCAGTACTTTTGTGTGCAGAAAATTTTTGCATATTTACTGTTCATTGCGTCCACCGTTTTCAAGCTTCGAACATGCTCGCTTATATCCGATACTCATCTGTTTTCAGAAATATTTATATCGTTGGAAATCTAACTCGATAAACTTTGCATAGAAACTTCGACGAGCAAATTTCGGTATAAATAAAGTCGATTCCTATACACATATAATCAAACTATACACTTGAAACCATCTCAAAATAATCAATACTCATACTTAAACTCATATATACCTAACTTATGATCAATACATATACTCCGAAACATATAACCATGGCTAATGCACGTAATTAAGTATGGGCTGTTACATCCTTCCCCCCTTAAGGACATTCGTCCTCGAATGTGAATGTAGTTATTTAGCCGAAACAAGTTCGAATTCATAATTGATATTCACGTCATCATATAGATATTATGCATATGTAAAAACTTACTTGTTAGTGTCCCAGTTTCACTCCTTGCACTTCTTTTTCACCTTTGAACAAATAAGGGTATTTCGATTTCATTGCATCCTCCGCTTCCCATGTAATCTCTTCCCTTTGTTGATTTCTCCAAAGTACTTTCACCGATGCTACTTCTTTATTTCTCATCTTATTAACTTGACGATCTAATAGAGCAATAGGCATCTCCTCATAGGTAAGATCTTCTGTTACTTGCACATCTTCAGTAGAAGTAATAAGGGACGGATCTCCGATGCACTTTCGAAGCATCGATACATGAAATACTGGATGCACTGATGAGAGTTCCTGGGGTAGCTCTAATTCATAAGCAACTTGCCCATATCTTCGAATAATCTTATACGGACCTATATATCGTGGACTCAACTTTCCTTTCTTGCCAAATCTCATCACCCCTTTCATTGGTGATACCTTCAAAAATACCCAATCGCCTAACGAAAACTCTAGCCCTCTTTTTCTACTATCCGCATATGACTTGTGTCGACTTTGGGCTGTTTTCAACCGTTGCTGAATCACCTTGACTTTTTCTATGGCTTGATACACAAGATTCGGTCCGAACATAAGAGTTTTACCCGCTTCGAACCATCCTATTGGTAATCTACACTTCCTCCCATATAAAGATTCATATGGTGCCATTTTGATACTTGAATGATAGCTATTATTGTAGGCAAACTCAATAAGAGGTAAATGATCATCCCAGCTGCATTTAAAATCTATAACACATGCTCGTAGCATATCTTCAAGTGTTTGAATGGTGCGCTCTGCTTGTCTATCCGTCTGAGGGTGAAAAGTTGTACTCAGATTCACTTGTGTTCCCAAACTCCGTTGGAAAGACTTCCAAAAGTTTGTGGTAAATTGAGTTCCCCGATCTGATATAACAGAAGTTGGCACTCCATGTAATCGGACTATTTCTTTAACATACAGCTTCGAATATTCTTCAACTGTGTAAGTGGTCTTAACGGGTAAGAAATGTGCGGATTTAGTAAGCCTATCCACAATCACCCATATAGAATCAAATTTCCGAGCTGTACGAGGCAAACCTGTAACAAAATCCATGTTGATCATGTCCCACTTCCAAATCGGAAGATCTATGCATTGCATATAGCCTCCGGGCTTTTGATGTTCCACTTTAACTCGTTGACAATTTGGACATTCAGCTACAAATTCTGCGATGTTCCTTTTCATGTCATTCCACCAATATACATCCTTCAAATCTTGATATATTTTGGTTGATCCTGGATGAATGGAATACCTTGAAAAATGTGCCTCTGTCATAATCTTCTTTCTTAGCCCGTCTATATCCGGCACACACAATCGGTTTTGGCACTGAAGTACTCCTTCTCGCGTAAGCTCAAATGCCTTGGTCGCACCACTTTGAACGTTCTCCTTAAGCTGTAATAAAATAGGATCTGCATATTGCTTCTCTTTCACTTCAACTACTAATGAAGATTTCGCAGTATTATGTACGATAAGCTCTTTGTCTGGAGTTTCAAGAAGGCGAACTCCCAAACTAGCTAACTGGTGAAGATCTTTAATCATCCCTTGCCTTTCTATAGGCGCCATCATAGCCTTACGACTTAATGCATCAGCTACCACATTTGCTTTCCCTGGATGGTACAAGATATCAACATTATAGTCCTTTAATAGTTCAAGCCATCTCCGCTGATTAAATTTAGATCCTTCTGATTAAAAATATATTGCAAGCTCTTATGGTCAGTATATATATCAACATGAACCCCATATAAGTAGTGGCGCCATATCTTTAAAGCAAAAATAACTGCTGCCAGCTCAAGATCGTGTGTAGGATAATTTTTCTCATGTGGCCGCAATTGTCTAGAAGCATATGCTATTGCCTTACCATGCTGCATCAATACACATCCTAAACCAATTCTAGAAGCATCACAATACACTGTATACCCTTCGGTGCCTTCTGGAAGTACCAACACGGGTGTAGAAATCAACTTGTTCTTTAAATCTTGAAAACTCTTCTCACATGCATCATTCCATTGGAATTTGGATGCTTTATGGGTTAGCTTGGTTAAGGGCGCTGAAATAGAAGAAAAACCCTCAACAAACTTTCTATAATAACCAGCCAACCCAAGAAAACTACGAATCTCAGTAGGCGTTGTGGGCCTTGGCCAATTCCTCACAGCTTCTATCTTTTGAGTATCAACCTGTATGCCATCATTTGATACAATATGGCCCAGAAATGCCACTGACTTTAGCCAAAATTCACATTTAGAAAATTTTGCATACAGCTTACAATCTCGAAGAGTTTGCAACGCCTGTCGCAAATGATTAGCATGATCCTCTTCTGATCTAGAATAAACTAGAATATCATCAATGAAATCTATCACGGATACATCTAGAAATGGCTTAAACACCCTATTCATTAAATCCATGAAAGCTACAGGTGCATTAGTTAGCCCAAATGACATAACTAGAAACTCATAATGACCATACCTTGTTCGGAAAGCTGTTTTGGGTATATCTTTTTCTTTAACTCTCACTTGATGATAACCTGACCTTAAATCAATCTTAGAAAAACATTTGGCACCCTGTAACTAATCAAATAAATCATCAATTCTTGGAAGAGGATATTTATTTTTAAGAGTCACTTTATTCAGCTGCCTATAATCAATACACATTCTCAATGTGCCATCTTTCTTGCGCACAAACAGCACTGGTGCTCCCCAAGGGGAAATACTAGGCCTAATGAACCCCTTTTCTAGCAAATCTTTCAATTTCTCTTTCAATTCTCGTAATTCTGCTGGGGCCATCCTATACGGAGGAATTGAGATTGGTTTACTGTCTGGTATTACATCAATACCAAATTCTACTTCTCGTTCAGGAGGTAAACCTGGAAGATCTTCAGGGAATACATCAAGAAATTCACTTACTACCGGTACAGTGTAAAGATCTGGTGATTCCGATTCCGTATCCTTTACTCTAACTAAATGACATATGTAGACCTTGGAAATCATTTTTCTCGCTTTGAAATAAGAAATAAATCTACCTCTTGGTGCGCCAATCTTACCTTTCCATTCAATAACTGCTTCATTAGGAAAATGTTAATACATCTTTTTCGTACAACAGTCAATTTTGGCATAACAAGACGCCAACCAATCCATACCCATTATAACATCAAAATCTACCATTTCTAGTTCCACAAGATTGGCCATCGTGTCTCGACCACACACAGTTACTACACAATCTTTATAAACTCTTCTAGCAATAATAGATTCCCCAACTGGGGTAGACACTTCCAACGGCTTATCTAACAATTCGGGGGTTCTTTTGAACTTTCCAGCAAACAAAGGAGTAACATTTGATAATGTAGAACTGGGATCAATTAGAGCATATACATCAAATGAAAATATGGGCAACGTACCCGTAACCACATCTGGGGAAGACTCTAGATTCTGTCGATCCGCTAAAGCAAACGTATGATTTTGAGCCCCGTTAGAACTCGCAGCTCCTCTATCACCTCTAACACGACCCATTGGTTATGCACCCCTTCCTGAATAAGGCATCGATGATGATGATGCAACAAATGACCCCGTAGGTCGTGCCATACCCCCTATGTACCTTCGTGGGCATTCCCTCATCATATGCCCCGACATACCGCACCAAAAGCAAACATTGGTCCCCAGTCGACATGCGCCCAAATGATACCTTCCACATTTATTGCATGGCTCTCGAGGAGGTCTCGATTGGCTCATATTCCCTTGCCCTTGGTAGCCCACTATCCGTGAACTCTGACTCTCACTTCTATGCCCAAATTGATTTCCTCTGGACCCTTAGAACTGTGGTGGGGCACTAGCTGCAAAATAAGAAGATAATGGCCTAGGTGGTCTAGCAGAAAACTGTGGTCTGAACCCTCCGTGAGACGCCATGAACTGCCCTGTAGATCTGGCCCTCTTGGAATATCCTCTTTCTGATTCCTGTGTTCTTCTCCTCTGCCTCTGATCTTCCATTTTCTGTTCAAAAGATTGGATCCTCGCTATGTCCATATCTTTGTTCAAAGCGGCAATAGTACAATCTCTAACTAGATATGGATCTAGCCTATCCACATATTGATGAACTCTGTCATCCATAGTAGCTACAAATTAGGAGTATATCTCGACAAGGAATTATATCGGAGACTGTACTCCCTCACGCTCATATTCCCCTGATGAAGATTTAAAAACTAATCTGCATGGGCCTGACGAATCTCGAATGGAAGATAATGATTAAGAAATCCCTCTTTGAACTCTTTCCAAGTATCTGGGGGTGCATCAATACCCCTAGATCATTTCCAGTCCTCATACCAATATATAGCCTCCCCTTTAAATCTATACGCCGCTAACTCCACTGTCTCTCTACCCATTATATGCATAACATCTAAGGCCCTTTGAATTTGATCAATAAAGTCCTATGGGTCCTCATTAAGATCTGATCCAGTAAAAGTAGGCGGATCCATCTTAAGAAAATCCTGTGTTCGAAGACTAGCCGCCCTATCTATACCACTAGGACCTGCAGTAGGAATGGCTTGCCCTTGAGCTTGCCCAGCAACTATACGAGTCAAAAGTTGTACTGCATTTCTAAGATCTTGATCAACAACATTAATAGGTGGCCCTGGGGATATAGTTCTCCTCCCCCTTATTTCTTCCAGACTGGGGGAAGTTTCTGATGCATGCTCAGCTGGAGCCTCACTTTGATTAGCTGGTATAGTGGGTGACTTATTATTCCCCTCTCCGGCAGCCACATCTACTTGCTTACCGGTATTCTTGCTTCTGGTAATCGGCATCATTACTATAATAAGAGAAACAAACTGATTCAGTGGTCAACTATGTTTTCATTTGCTACATAAACTCTATGGTACGATCTATGATCTGAAGAAAAGAAACAATTTCCTAAATGTCCATAGCCTCCTGTTTATAGATGTGGTGCACAACACACCGATAAACAAGACTCGACGTAGACACGGCTTTGTAGACTCACTAGGACGAACCTCTCTGATACCACTTTTGTCACGCCCCAAAATCCCATCGGGCCGGACTGGCACCCGAAGCCGAGAAGGCCCGGGAGAACCCGTTCAAATACCTGTACTTTCACTTACATGTCACCAAAAATTTGGACAACACGTCGTTGCATATAGAAGGGTCTAATTACCTGTATCAGCACAATACGCACAAATATATATATATATATAAATAACACTTGGCCGTCGGGGCCACCACATATACAAATATAACATCACTATATAAACTTCCATGACTTTACCCTTCCTTATGTCTACAAAGCCTCTAGGATATACATAACATAACTAGGGTCGGGACAAATGCCCGCCCACACATGACTCCTGTACAATAACAAAACATAAGGAACCGACTCGGAAAACTCCAAAGCAAACTGGATCTCACCAAGAATAGCTGTATGACCTGGCTCCTATCTATGCTGTGAATGAGCTGAAGCACCTGTGCCTGCAGCATGAAATGCAGGTCCCCCGTGAGGGACGTCAGTACGAAATATGTACTGAGTATGTAAAGCTGTAAATAATCATATGTGATATGGGGGATCAAGAAAATCAGACGCAAGTGAATAAATCATAATAGAAGTGAACCACACTTCATAAACACTTTTAGGATCCTGTACATTATCATTTATCTGAATTGGGTTCTTGAATTCAACACATTTGGAACAGTATACATTCGTTCATTTCATTCTTTACAATTATCGTTCGCCATTACCTCCTTCTCCCGAACCTCCAACCACCTAACAATAATCAATATTGTACCGTACTGTGACCATTAGGCTTCCCCCAGTACATATCAACTGGGATCGACCCATGCTAGGCTTATGCCCCTGGGATACCACCCATAAACACATAAATAGGGATCAACCCATGATAGGCTTATGCCCCTGGGATACCACCCGATAAGAGAGAACTTCCATCACTTAGTTCAAAAGCTTTTGAGATTATTACATTAGTATTCATGCCAATATAGTACCTTTGGAACAATGATACATCAATAGGAACCACGTAATAGACCTTCTATACAATAACGATGTAATAAAGACTCATTGGTACATCAACAATGTGTTTCAGAATCATCAATATCACAATAATGAAATAGGAGTCTTTTGGTATATCAATGAAACATTTTGACACTTTATAGAATGAAAGCAACTTCGTTGGTAATGTAGAACAATACATGTTTTTGGATAACCTCGGAATCTTACTTGACGGAATATTGGTGTTTTCATGCCAAAGAACATTGTTAGAGTATGCTTTACATACCTCATTGTAGATTCGGATACTAATTCAACACAACTTCCCACCTTTACAAATCACTTATCTACAATGAAATGTTTGGCATCTAGTATTAGCAACCCAACATCACAATTCTCTTCCATAATTCCATACAACCAATATTTGCAAAACATTCCAAAAACCAACTTGAACAATAGGTTTATGTGTATATATATATATATAATCATCATTTCAATACCACATCATCACACCAAATCCCTTCACAATTCAACATAATCCAACCATGCACAAGAATAATCCAATATCATTTCCAATCATCTTTCAACAACAATCAAATAACACTCTTCTTATGCTCACATGCATATATATACATATCCATATAAATAACACCAACATAATTTACATCCTTACTATAAAATGACCCTTTTGATTTCGAAGTCCTGTTGGCACAAATAAGGGGTGCTTCTCGAAGCCTTCGAGACGGTGAACACAACTACGAAATCAATTTGGATTTTCTACGGTTGAATCACAAGATAATTGGAGTTGAACTTAGGCTAGGCTTTCTTATTCTTCAATAATTTGGATGATAAATGATGGATATGAGGCTATGTATATGTATATAATGACCAATTTTAGTCCATGAGGTGATGGAAAATGACCATATTGCCCTTAAAATTTAAGTAAATCCAAATCTGTCCATGGTGGACTGTTTTGATAGGTTAAAGTAAATCGACCATAACTCTTTGCTCCGATATTGGATTTGGGTGAAATTAGTATCGTTGGAAATATAATTCAAAGGGATTTCATTTCATATAAAGTAGGCCACCCAGGTCGTCCTGTACAAGGAGTTATGATCATTTGAAGTTGACCCTAAAAATCTATTTTGAGAGGCTGAAGTAAAACGAGTATAACTCCTTACTCAGACGTTGGATTTGGATGAAACCAATTGCATTAGAAAGAAGACTCTCGGGGATTCTCATTGATATATATCAGCTCACACAGTTTACTTTGTACAAGGAGTTATGATCGTTTAAAGTCGACCCAAAAATCTGTTTGGCTGCAGTACTTTTGTGTGCAGAAAATTTCTGCACATTTACTGTTCATTGCGTCCACCGTTTTCAAGCTTCAAACATGCTCGCTTATATCCGATACTCATCTGTTTTCAGAAATATTCATATCGTTGGAAAGCTAACTCGATAAACTTCGCATAGAAACTTCGACGAGCAAATTCCGGTATAAATAAAGTTGATTCCTATACACATATAATCAAACTATACACTTGAAACCATCTCAAAATAATCAATACTCATACTTAAACTCATATATACCTAACTTATGATAAATACATATACTCCGACACATATAACCATGGATAATGAACGTAATTAAGTACGGGGTGTTATATCCTTCCCCCCTTAAGGACATTCGTCCTCGAATGTGAATGCAGTTATTTAGCCGAAACAAGTTCGAATTCATAATTGATATTCACGTCATCATATAGATATTATGCATATGTAAAAACTTACTTGTTAGTGTCCCAGTTCCACTCCTTGCACTTCTTTTTCACCTTTGAACAAATAAGGGTATTTCGATTTCATTGCTTCCTCCGCTTCCCATGTAATCTCTTCCCTTTGTTGATTTCTCCAAAGTACTTTCACCGATGCTACTTCTTTATTTCTCATCTTATTAACTTGACGATCTAATATAGCAATAGGCATCTCCTCATAGGTAAGATCTTCTGTTACTTGCACTCAAAGTTTGGCAAAACTTCTAAGTTAATCAGTTTTCATAATGTTTTGTAATTAACATGGCCTAAACGTCCATGCCATAAATCATAAGACTCAAGAAAATAAGATGAATTCAAACTTTTATTCATTTCAACAGCCATTACATTTATCTTATAAAGGCCCTCCGTTAAATAGCCTTTTCCTACATATATTTCTCCTTTGCTAACTATAAATTTTCCAGAAATGATTACACATTTGAATCCATTCTTATCTAGGAGTGAAATAGAAATTAAGTTCCTACGTAACTCCGAAACATATAACACATTGTACAGTGTCAAGACCTTGCCGAAAGTTATCTTTAGGCAAAATTTTCCTGTTCCCTCTGCCTTAGCAGTAGCAGAGTTGGCCATGTAAAAGCATTTCTTCTGCTTGAGTTGGAACAAATGATGACAACAGGTTTTTACTTTTGTAAACATGGCGTGTGGCACCAGAATCCATCCATCATTTGCGTGGATTCCCCACCAAGATGCATTCCATGAACGTAGCACACAAATCATCATATTCTTTGTTGGACTCAATCAGATTCACTTGGTCCCTTTTCTTGCCTTTCTTTGAGGCTCGACAATCTGTGGACTCGTGTCCTATTTTTCCACAATTGAAGCATTTTCCCTTAAACTTTTTCTTGGGTTGATTGCTTCCATGTTCAACTTTCTTTCTTTTCTTCGAGTTGTTTTGGCCATCTTCTACAATATATGCTCCATTCATTGTAGAATTTCCCTTTGACCTTCTTTCGACAGCTTTATTGTCCTCTTCAATACAAAGTCGGACAACAAGATCTTCAACGGTCATTTCCTTGAGTTTATGCTTTAAGTAGTTTTTGAAGTTTTCCCATAAAGGTGGGAGCTTCTCAACTATCACTGCTACTTGGAAAGCATCATTCACAATTAAACCTTCTGCTAGGAGATCATGTATGATGACTTGCAACTCCTGTACTTGAGAGACAACAGATTTGCTATCAATCATTTTGAAGTCCAGGAATCATGCAACAAGGAATTTCTTAATTCCCGCATCCTCCATTTTATATTTCCGTTCAAGTGCCCCCTACAGTTTCTTTGATGTCTTGGTTTCACTATAGACATTATAAAGGTCGTCTTGGAGACCACTCAGAATATAGTTCCTGCAAAGGAAATCCTAATGTTTCAAAACATCTAAAATAACAAAGCGGTCTTTGTCTGAGGTTCTATCAGGCACCTCGGGAGCGTTTTTGCTAGTGAATCGCTATAGACATAAAGTGGTGAGGTAAAAGAACATCTTTTGTTTCCACCGCTTAAAGTCAATGCCTGAAAATTTTCTGGGCTTCTCCGTCGATGCCATCGTTGGCGTAGCATTTGTGCGACTTGATGTGGCAATATTATTTTCCCCCACAGACAGTGTCGCATCCATCATTTGACTGTCAGTTGTCATTTTTTCCTTTCACCACAAGACAGAAAACTTAGTATTTTTCAAAATACTATTTATGAAGTTAAATAACTTTAATCTCTTTTTTTTGTTTCTAGTTAACGATGAAGTTTTTATTACTTTGAATCGTTAACCGAGTGAACCTTAACTCTTGATGAAGATTTTATGTCTTCTAATCACTAGTTAAATTCAAGCGGAGTAGAAAGCCTAAGCTTTAATCTCCAAAAACAAGCAATACAGATTCTGTAAGAACTTATTCCTTAAGATTGTTATTTTCCACAATACGGGTACGTAGAATCTGTATAACAGTAAAAAAACTTCAACTCGAGTTCAAGTATGAACAAGAACACAATGAAGTATTGAATACCCTCGACACAATATCAAAAAGACCTTTTCAAGAGGTGTATTTATTTTTCAGAAAATAAAGATGAAACAGAAATAACTAAGGCCAAGTCATCCGAATTCACGGACTTTCCTTAAGGAATAATTCCCTTCACTGTACCCGAGGTTATAGAATCTTTCTCCCAGGATAAAATGGCTTTCAATCCGACTATAGCGGTACCTTAAATAGGCGGATTCTTTGAACACACTCACGGTTTGAGTGATCACACGTAGAGTATTTTTAAGACCAGAAGAATGTTTTTTAATCTAAAAATTTTTGTACCAAAACCTGTGAATGAGAGAAGGTTTTTATAGCCAAATGATGCCTTTTCTGAGAAGAGACAAAGGTTCATCTAAAGGGTACTACCTTTTCTGAAAATTCATGTCCATTCGGTCAAATAGTGTGACTGTTCTTGAATAGGTATGTCATTTCGTGAATAAGTGTGTCAGTTAAATGAAGTATTGCAACAGTTCATGAAGACTGTTCATGTAAACAGTGCTACTGTTCATGTAAAACAATGCTATTGTTCACGTAAAAATAGTGCGGTTCTAAAACATTATATCTGTTGAACGTTTTGCAACAGTTCACTGCATATGCATATAAATGGAGTCCAAATCATAAAAAATATTTCCTGCATTTTACACATTCAGATCAGATTTTCGTAAAATAACATTTGTCCAAAAAGATAGATCTCACATCGATCTTTTCACCAAATCCAAATCTGAAGCCGAACCGAGCGAGCGATGACGACGACGGCGCGAGGCATCATCTATTTCCTTACCTCACTTACCATATGGAGTAAGTTTTTCACAACATAAACACTCTCAAGTTCTCTTCTTACACCAATGTGAGAGAAAGAGTAAACTTGCCAAAATTGAGTACACTTTTTATTTTTGGTGTTAACTCAATTTTTTCTATTCCACTTGATTTCTCCTTTTTCCATTCAACACACCTTCATTACTATTAACCCAACAATCCCCCACATGAATGGGAATGACTATTTTTCATAAAACTTTTATAGACAAGTATGTGATCATCAAGCAAAGACTGATTGCATTTGGATAAGTGGGTTTTCCTTTGAACTTTCCGTTGTGAACATGCATCGAATGCTCTCAGTAAATAGGTAGATTTGATATATTTGAACCGTCCAACTTTAATGTACACCTGGACAACACATGTCACACAACCATCCTTTTATCGTTTATGGTTCTTACGGTTTTGTTCTTTTCAGCCATGAACACGTCCCGATTTTCATGAGAGCTTAGAGAATAGGCCTTTAAAAATATTTTCTTTGAAGCAGCTTCCACTTTGACCTCACATAGGTGATTTCTAAACGTTCAATCCTATAGATTAAACTATTTGGTAAAATCTGCCAAATTTAGATAATCATTAAAATACTTTTCACCTTAAGTCTTATCCTTGTTTACTATACATTGTCTACATCATGAGAATGGGTTGGATAATTGACAATGTTGAACCTGTCAGACACAACTTTGTTTGATCTCCTTGAACCTAGCTCTTGGGATCTCCAGTATGCTAGGTAGAGTTACCGCCATGCTGATTTTTCTAAGGCCTTACACCCATTCCCCTAGATGTCCTTTCTACTCATTCTCTAGATAGGCCTTTTGTAAGTGGATCCGGCACATTATCTTTTGACTTTACATAGTCTACAGTGATAATTCCACCAGAGAGAAGTTCTCTAACGGTATTATGTCTTCGTCTTATATGATGGGATTTACCATTATACATCATGCTCCCTGTCCTACCTATTGCCGCTTAGCTATCATAGTGTATACATACTGGTGCTACTGGCTTGGGCCAATATGTAATATCTTCCAAGAAATTTTGGAGCCATTCTTCTTCTTTACCGGCTTTATCTAATATGATAAATTCAGATTCCATTGTACAGCGATCAATACACGTCTGTTTGGATGATTTCCATGAGACTGCTCCTCTACCGATAGTAAATACATATCCACTTGTGGATTTTACTTTGTTTGATCCGGTGATCCAATTTGTATCACTATATCCTTCATGTACCGCGGGATATTTATTATAATGCAAAGCATAATTTTTAGTGTACTTAAGATAACCTAAAACTCTTTTCATTGCCATCCAGTGTGTTTTATTGGGATTACTCGTGTACCAACTCAATTTACTGATAGCGCATGCTATGTCTATTCGTGTACAGTTCATTATATATATTAAACATCCTAATACTCTTGCGTACTCTAATTGCGAGTCACTTTCACCTTCATTCTTTCGAAGTGCAAAGCTCGCATCCAATAGACTCTTGGCAATACCGAATTCCATATACTTGAACTTGTCAAGTACTTTTTTGATATAATTAGACTATGACAATGCTAACCCTTGTGAGTTCGATGGATTCTTATACCTAAGATCACATCCGCAACTCCAAGGTCTTTCATATCAAACTTGCTCTCGAGCATTTATTTTGTTGCATTTATGTCAGAAATGTCTCTACTGATTATTATTAACACATCATCCACATATAAACATACAATGACTTGGTGATTTAGAGTGTCTTTAATATAAACAGATTTGTCACATTCATTCATTTTGAATTCGTTTGCCAACATGGTTTGGTAAAACTTTGCATGCCATTGTTTAGGTTCTTGCTTTAGTCCATACAACGACTTAATAAGCCTACACACCTTATTTTTCTTTCCTGGAACCACAAAACCCTCAGGTTGTTCCATATAAATTTCTTCCCCCAAATCTCCATTTAGGAATGTGGTTTTGACATCCATTTGATGGATTTGAAGATCATATACCGCCGCCAAGGCAATTAACATCCGAATCGATGTTATCCTTATTACTGGCGAGTATGTATCAAAGTAATCAAGGCCTTCCTTTTGTTTAAAGACTTTTACTACAAGTATTGCCTTGTATTTCTCAATAGTACTATCTACCTTCATTTTCTTTTTAAAGATTCATTTAGAACCTAAAGGCTTATTTTTGGGAGGAAGGTCAAAAAATTCCCAAGTATGGTTGCTTAAGATTGAATCTATCTCACTATTGACCGCCTCTTTCCAAAAGGATGAGTCTGATAACGACATCGCTTCTTTATCTGATTCAATTACCGTATTTTCATTTATATCCGGATGTTCAGATTTATGAACCAAAAATTGACATGCTTTACTATTTTTAGCATATCCTATTAACACACAGTCCACCGTTTTAGGCCCTATCTTAACCCTTTTAGGTATAGGAACTTGAACCTTCGCTAGACACCCCCACACTTTGAAATATTTCACGTTAGGTTTTCTTCCTTTCTATTTTTTGTAAGGAATTGATTGTGTCTTACTATGGGGAAATCTGTTGAGTATTCGATGGGCGGTAAGGATAGCCTCCCCCCATAAGTTTTGCAGTAAACCAGAACTTATAAGTAAGGCATTCATCATTTCCTTCAAAGTTTGGTTTTTTCTTTCCACAGTTCCATTAGATTGAGGTGAATACGGGGCCGTATTTTCATGGATTATTCCATTCTCTACACATATTTGTGTAAAGGGAGATTCATATTCTCCACCCCTATCACTCCTTATCATTTTGATCTTTTTGTCTAACTGATTTTCAAGTTCAGTTTTATATTGCCTAAACGCATCTATTGCTTCATCCTTACTATTTAGCAAGTAGACATAACAATATCTAGTGCAATCGTCAATAAAATTTATGAAATACTTTTTCCCACCACGAGATGGTGTTGAATTCATATCACAAATGTCAGTGTGTATTAAGTCTAAGGGATTGGAATTCTTTTCAACGGACAAATGTCAGTTTGACACATTGATTTATTGCACTCAAAGTTTGGTAAAACTTCTAAGTTAATCAGTTTTCATAACGTTTGGTAATTAACATGGCCTAAACATTCATGCCATAAATCATAAGACTCAAGCAAATAAGATGAATTCGAACTTTTATTCATTTCAACCGTCATTACATTCATCTTATAAAGGCCCTCTGTGAGATAGCCTTTTCCTACATACATTTCTCCTTTGCTAACTACAATTTTTCCAGAAATGGTTATACATTTGAATCTGTTCTTATCTAGGAGTGAAACGGAAATTAAGTTCCTACGCAACTCCGAAACATATAACACATTGTTCAGTTTTAAGACTTTGCCGGAAGTCATCTTTAGGCAAATTTTTCCTGTTCCCTCCACCTTAGTAGTAGCAGAGTTGGCCATGTAAAGCATTTTTTCTTCTTGAGCCAAAGCAAATGATGAGAACAGCTCTTTGTTTGCTCAAACATGGCGTGTGTCACCAGAATCCATCCATCATTCGCGTGGATTCCCTACCAAGTTGCATTCCGTGAACATAGCACACAAATCATCATATCCTTTGTTGGACTCAATCATATTCACTTGGTCCTTTCTCTTGACTTTCTTCAGGGATCGACAATCTGTGGACTTGTGGCCTATTTTTCCACAATTGAAGTATTTTTCCTTGAACTTTTTCTTGGGTTGATTGCTTCTATGTTCAACTTTCTTTTTTTTCTTCGAGTTGTTTTGGCCATCTTCTACAATATGTGCTCCATTCATTGTAGAATTTCCCTTTGACCTTCTTTCGGCAGCTTTATTGTCCTTTTCAATACGAAGTCGGACAATAAGATCTTCAACGGTCATCTTCTTGCGTTTATGCTTTAAGTTGTTTTTGAAGTCTTTCCACAAAGGTGGTAGCTTCTCAACTATCGCTGCTACTTGGAAAGCATCATTCACAATTAAACTTTCTGCTAGGTGATCATGTATGTTGACCTGCAACTTCTGTACTTGAATGACAATAGATTTGCTATCAATCATTTTGAAGTCCAGGAATGGTGCAACAAGGAATTTCTTAATTTCCGCATCCTCTGTTTTATCTTTCCGTTCAAGTACCCCCCCCCCCCCCCCCCCCCCCACAGTTCCTTTGATGTCTTGGTTCCACTATAGACATTATAGAGGTCGTCTTGGAGACCATTCAGAATATAGTTCCTACAAAGGAAATCCGAATGTTTCCAAACTTCTACAGTAATGAAACAATCTTTGTCTGAGGTTCCGGGAGCATTTTCGCTAGTGAACCGTTGTAGACATAAAGTGGTGAGGTAAAAGAACATCTTTTGTTGCCACCGCTTAAAGTCAATGCCTGAAAATTTTCTAGGCTTCTCCGTTGGTTCCATCATTGGCATAGCATTTGTGTGACTTGATGTGGCAATATTATTTGCCCCCATAGACGTTGTCGCATCCATCATTTGACTTTCAGTTGTCAATTTTTCCTGTCACCATAAGACAAAAAACTTAGTATTTTTTAGAATTCTATTTATAAAGTTAAATAACTTTAAACTCTTCTTCTTGTTTCTAGTTAACGATGAAGTTTTTATTACTTTGAATCGTCAACCGAGTGAACCTTAACTCTTGATGAAGATTTTATGTCTTCTAATCATTAGTTAAATTCAAGGGGAGTAGAAAGCCTAAGCTTTAATCTCCAAAAACAAGCAATACAGATTCTGTAAGAACTTATTCCTTAAGATTGTTATTTTCCATAATACAGGTACGTAGAATCTGTATAACAGAATAACAACTTCAACTCGAGTTCAAGTATGAACAAGAACACAATGAAGTATTAAATACCCTCAACACAAGATCAAAAAGACCTTTTCAAGAGATGTATTTATTTTTAAGAAAATAAAGATGAAACAGAAATAGCTAAGGCCAAGTCCTCCGAATTCACGGACTTTCCTTAAGTAATAATTCCCCTCACTGTACTCGAGGTTATGGAATCTTCCTCCCAGTATAAAATGGCCTTCAATCCGACTATAGCGGTACCTCAAATAGGCGGATTCTTCGAACGCACTCACAGTTTGAATGATCACACTTAGAGTATTTTTAAGACAAGAAGAATGCTTTTTAATCTGAAAATTTCTGTACCAAAACCTGTGAATGAAAGCAGGTTTTTATAGCCAAGTGATGCCTCTTTTGAGAAGAGACAAAGGTTCATCTAAAAGGTACTACCTTTTCTGAAAATTCATGTCTATTCAGCCAAACAGTGTGACTGTTCTTGAACTAGTATGTCATTTCGTGAATAAGTGTGTCAGTTCAATGAAGTGTTGCAGCAGTTCGTAAAGCAGTGCAACTGTTCACGTAAACAGTGCTACTGTTCACGTAAAACAATGCTACTGTTCACATAAAAAGAGTGTGTTTCGAAAACATTGTATCTACTGAACGTTTTGCAACAGTTCACTGCATATGCATATAAATGGAGTCCAAATCACATAAAATATTTCCTGCATTTTACACATTCAGATCCGATTTTCGTCAAATAAAATTTGTCCAAAAAGATAGATCTCATCGATCATTTGACCAAATCCAAATCCAAATTCGAAACCGAGCGACGATGACGACGGCGCGAGGCATCATCTATTTCCTTGCCTCACTTACCATGTGGCGTAAGTGTTTCACAATATAAACACTCTCAAGTTCTCTTCTTCCACTAATGTGGGAGAAAGAGTAAACTTGACAAAATTGAGTACACTTTCCATTTTTGGTGTTAACTCAATTTTTTCTCTTCCACTTGATTTCTCCATTTTTCATTCAACACACTTTCATTACTATGAACCCAACAAATATCACAACCAGATTTTGATCAATGTGGAATTAGAGGTTGTTGGCTACCTGCTTAAGAGGAGAAAGTATCAGTCAGTTTGTGATCCATGTGGAATTAGAGGTTATTGGCTACCTGCTCAAGAGGAGAAAGTATCACAGCCGGTTTTTGATCTATGTGGAACTAGAGCTTGTTGGCTGCTCACGAAATTTGATTTTTTGGCATTTGTAGATGTATTAGTCTCTAGCTATATGTGATGCATGTGCATCCATGTCAATTAGTACAATTTTTAAAATTTGTTTTAGGATTTCAATTTAATGTTTTTCAATTTTCTTTAAAATATGAGAATTTGAACAATTGAATGTATATATATTGTAATTGCCACCCTTTTATCTTTTCATTCAATTTTTAGGATTTTTCCTTTAATATTTACGGTTCACCGTTGTAATTATTTTAACGATTATTTTCCTATTTATTTAGTAGTTCAATTCTTCTTTAATGACCATTGCAATTTCACTCACAACTTTGGCTATTATTCAGCATTTTAAAATTCTCAATATAATTTATAACTTATAGGCTTGCCTAATCGATAAGCAAGCGTTAAGTTTTGCATGCTAACATATAGTTGCTCTTTTAAGACTTTAATTAGGAAGCCCAAAAATCTCTATTAGTTTTAATTCTTTAGACCTTTTACTTATCTCTAGTTACCTATTTAAACTCTCCTACTAACTACAAATGTAGTTTTCTGGTGCAACTTCTCCTCATTTTCCTTTTGTGTTCACAAGTAATTGAAGCGGAGCAGCCGTGTGGTTTATAGAGTGAAGCACTAGATCAATTTTGTTTACATTGTTTTCATGTTTTATGATTCTATTACTACAATTTTATAACTTAGTAATGATAACCTTTTGTTTATTTGTTTTACCTTCTCATTTTTCTTGCCTTTGTCTTGGCGTTCATTTCGTGCCACAACTAGCTCAATCCCTTGATAGTTGATATATGTGTATTTCAGAGTGTTGAGAGTTTATCACGTTACACTATATTTTGAAAAAATATTTTTTATAATGAATTGTTTTATTTTTTTACCCTAAATTAGTATAAACGTATTATTTGTTCGAGCTGATTACTTAGTTTCATAGAATTCAATTTTTAAATTCGTGTCAACTGTAAATAGATGGTATATGTCAATGCAAGTCTTGTAGGATGGTAGAACATTCAGTTCACCAATTTTTTTTGAAAATATGCTAAAAGATTTATATGAAAAGAGACAGAAAGAAAAAGAAGAAAAAGATAAAGAACAAAAATTATTAATTGAGATAAATTAATTTAAAGAAAAATTAGAAATAAAAAATAAAGAACCAGAAACCAGTGAATTAGAAATAAATACAATAGATGCTGAAGAAACAGATAATTATGAATCAGAAGATAGTGAAACATATATAGAAATTCTAGAAAACATAGGAAAACTAGAAATTAATGAAAAATAAGAAGTAATTAATAAACAAAAGCTAGAACTAATAAATACAGAAGTAAATACTCTAGATAAAAATATAATGCCTAGTACATCAAAACCAACCTATAATTACAAAAATAAGTTTAAAAGATATAATCCAAATGATGAATATAATAAATGGACACCAAAATAAATAATTAATTACAACTTCTTAGATTTAGACTGTATAATAAATACAAATAAAATAATACAACTATGGGTAGGATACATGTCAAAATAATTATTAGATAATAAAATAGATACAACAAATACACCAGAATATACAGAAAAGACATTAATAGGAATAGTAAAATTATGATTTTTAAACCTAGCCGAAGTAAGTAAAAAAGTACTAAGATCTGATAATAAAACAGAAGGAACATCAATACCTACTAAAATACTACCAACAGAAATATTGAAAAAATATGAAATAGCTATAAGAGAAGAATTTAGTAGTATAACAACAGAAGAAGAAGAGCAAAATAAAGAGAAAGATACGAATAGGAATTTAATGTTAAAATTAGCAATATGTAATATGTGTTATATAGATGAGTATACGTGCGCATTTAAAGAATATTATTATAAAGGAACATATAATATATAAGAAAGTAAAGAAATAAGAAAATTATATTTTAGTAAATTACCTGAACCATTTAGTTCAAAAATAATAAAAAGTTGGGATGAAGCAAAAATAGTAGATACCCTAGGAGCAAGAATAAGATTTTTACAACAATGGTATAAAAATCTATGTAAAAAATATAGATAAGAAATAAAAATGGAAAAAAACATTAATAAAAAATTTAGCATGTTGCAAAGATAAAATAACACCTCAATTTGGATGTGAAGAAAGATATTATAAGAAAAGAAAAAGACATAAGAAATATAAGAAATATAAGAAATCAAAATATAAGTATAAAAAACCAAGAAAAAGATATTATGTAAAAAATCATAAACATAAATGACCATACAAAAAAAAAAAAGGAAATCTATAAAAGAATATACTTGTTATAATTGTGGAAAACTAGGACATTTAGCTAGAGATTGTAAATTACCAAAAAACCCAAAAAATAAACAAATATCAAAAATAAAAATAGAAAATACAGAATATATGCAGATAGATTATATAGATTATGAATTAGAAAGTGAAGATAGTATATATGAAATTTCGAAGAATGAAACTATAATGAAATAGATAGTGAATTAGATTAACCAAATGACTGAAGAAGGTATAAAAATGAACTAAATAACTAAAGAAGATATAAAAATAATTAAAAAGGAAGAATATTTAAATGAAGAAGAAACAGATCAAAAAATAATATTTGACAGTAATATATTTGATGAAATAAAAGGAAAAGAGTTAGACTTAAGTATAGAGAAAATATTTAAAATACCAACAATAAAAAATATATTTAGTAGAAAAAAGGAAGAATACTACGTATTAAGCCAAAAAGAACATGTAATAGACTATAGATATGCAAAAGAAAGAGCTAGTATATCACTAGTAACAAAAAGAATAATTAATAAAGAAATAAACGATATAAAAGGTAAAACCCCAATAAAATATGTGCACCCTGGAGGAACAGAGATATTAATAAAAGCATATTTTAGAGAAGGAATAGATACACCAATAGAATTATATTTAGCAGATGATAGAACTATAAAACCTATAGAAAAAGTATAATAACTGCTATAAAAGAAAATTTAATATACCAAAAATTTAAATTTATAATAAGTGTGAATTATTCAGTAGAAATAATAGATAAAAATATAGATAAATCATTAGTATTATATTGGAAAATATCAGGAATAGAACTAACCCCAGAAAGTAAAATATTTACAGCTAGATGTAAAAATCTATATGTATTAACAACAAAACATAAAATAATAGAAAAAACTAAAATTAATAAAATACAAATAGAAAGTTCTTTTGAACAATTTGTAAAAACAATTGATAATAATGATTATAGTTGCAAAGACATAGATATAGAAGAAGATTTAGAATTAATAAATGATAGAATAAGTACAACAAAAAGAATAACTCATGAAAAACCAGAATCATCAAGCTCATAAAAAAGAACAAGTTATGAGACAACTTCAACAGTTAATTTAAATCAATATTATATAACAGGAACAATAAATGAAAAAGAATATTTAATACTCTTAAACACAGGACAAGAAGAAAATTATATAGCAAAATATCTAGTAAAAAGTGAAGAAATAAAATGTAACAGTAATATATGCCCAGATCTACCAAGGAGTCTAATAAACATTAAAGATACGACAGAAAAAAAATAATAATAATAGGAGTCAGAAAAATAAAAATAGAATTTGAAATAAATGAAGAAATGCAAAAAACAGACATAATATTCGAAATAAAATGGTTAGAACAAGTAAAACCATACAATATAGAATATACACAATTATCTATAACATATAATAAAGAAAAGTTATTCATAAAAAGAACTTTAACATGATATGAAAATATATGTACTTGTAAAAAAAATAGTAGAAGGATATTATATTAGGTATTATACACCTATGATAGATACAAGAGCAGAAACAAACTTATGTAGATACAACTGTTTACCAAAAAGTAAATGGGATAAATTAAAAACACCAATAGTAGTCAAAGGATTTAATAATGAAAGAAGCTTAGTTACATATAAAGCTAAAAATGTAAAAATACAGATATGGGATAAAATAATAATAATAATAATAATAGAAGAAATCTATAATTATGAACTAACATCAAAAGATATGCTTTTAGGAATGTCATTTTTAGATAAATTATACCTACATATAATAACTAAAACAGATTGGTGATTTACAACACCATGTAAACAAAAATTAAGAGAAAAAAGAGTTATTAATAAAATAAGAAAGAAAACTGATTGGATAGAAGGAAATGAAAAAATTACACAAAAGTTAGGAAATATAAAAAATATAGAAGACACAGTAGAACTAGTTGTATTTTCGATAAATAAAAAAAAATAACTATATTTTCAATAGATAAGGCAGGAATAATAAAGAAAAAATTAAGACAATTATATAGTGAAGATTCATTAAGAGGATGGGAAAAAAACATAAAACTACTATAAAAATTGAATTAATAGATAAAAATAGCATAATAACTCAAAAACCATTAACATATAATTTTGACGATTTAAAAGAATTTAAAATGCATATAGATGAATTATTAGAAAAATAGTATATACAAAAAAGTAATAGTAAACATAATAGTCCAGCATTTATAGTAAATAAACATAGTGAACAAAAAAGAGGTAAAAGTAAAATGGGTATTGATTACAAAAATTTAAATGCAAAAACTATGACATATAAATTACCCAATACCAAACAAGATATTAAAAATAAGACAAATACAGAGATATAATTATTTTAGTAAATTTGATTGTAAATTAGGATTTTACCACTTAAAGTTAGATAAAAATTCTAAGGAATTAACCGCATTTACGGTACCACAAGGATTTTATGAATGAAACGTACTACCATTTGTATATAAAAATACACCAGATAGATATCAACATTTTATGGATAGTTATTTTAAACAATTACCTAATTGTATAGTATACATAGATGATATACTACTATACACAAAAACTAAAGAGGAATATTTAAAATTATTAGAACGATTTACAGATATAATAGAAAAATCAGGAATAAGTTTAAGTGAAAAGAAAGCCGAAATTATGAAAAAACAGATTGAGTTTTTAGGAATACAAATAGATAAAAGTGGAGTAAAAATGCAACAACATATAGTACAAAAAATAATAAATTCAAAAGAAGAACTAGATACAAAAAAAAAATTACAATCATTTTTAGGATTAGTATACCAAGTAAGAGAATATATACCAAAATTAGCAGAAAACCTAAAGCCTTTATAGAAAAAATTAAAAAAAGATGTAGAATATAATTACAACGAAGAAGATAAAAAACAAGTTCAAAAAATAAAAATACTTTGTAAAGAGTTACCAAAATTACAATTCAAAGACGAAAATAAAAAATTTACATATATAGTAGAAACAGATGCAAGTGAATATAGTTATGGAGGAGTACTTAAATATAGGTACGAAAATAAAAAATTAGAACATCATTGCAGATACTACTCAGGTACGTTTAATGAAATGAAAATAAAATGGAAAATAAATAGAAAAGAATTATGTTCGTTATATGAATGTTTATAAGAATTTGAACCATATATTGTATATAACAAATTTATTGTGAGAACAGATAATACCCAGGTTCGCTGGTGGCTAACAAAGAAAATACAAAATTCAGTTACAACAAAAGAGATTTGGAGAATAGTATTGAATATATTAAATTTTACATTTATAATTGAAGTAACTAGTACTAACAAGAATGTTATTGCAGATTACATATCGAGACAAAGCTACACAGACTGATATAATAGAAGATGATGCTTTAGAAAAGATACTCAAAACCTTAACTATGCTTTTAATGAAAGTGAACAATATGGGTAATGAAATAGAAAAGCTAAATACTAATGAAGTTAAACTGAAGTTTGAAGCTACAAATCAGCTAACTCAGCAGTGTGCAGAGCTATGTCGATCGGAAGACGTTAAAATTCCAGAGCTATGTCGATCGGAAGACATTAAAATTCCAGAGCTAAAAGGAGACATTGGGACACTCTTTAAAACCCATAACGTTTATCAATCTACAATTTCAGGTACTAGCAAAGGAGTTAGTGGACAAAGATACCAGAACATGAACATAAATAGGATATTTGAGAAACCATTTATACCAAAAATATAAAAAAAAAACTTTGTTCATACCCTCACAAATTACCACATATCGAGATCGTTTGAACTAAGATAAAAAAGCTTATAACTATATAACCCAAAGATTGCAAGGTCACAACAAGCTAATCTCACTACCTAAAACCAACCCAAGCTTAATAAAAACCTGTTTCGAATATGGATTATTAAATACCGTATATACCCAAGATGGAGAATAACTAACAGCTATAGAAGAATTACATAAAGTATTCACCACCTATAAAAGAGTAACCAAAGGAAATCTATTTTTTATAAAGTTTTATACTGCACCAGCAGAGATATTATACGACGAGATCAAACCAGTTATACAAGTTGTAAAAATAGGATTAACCAGAGATATGATTGTACAAGAAGATATTGTGCAGCAACTAGAGATACCCAAAATCGAGATACCTAATTTTTATGCAAATAAATGACTTATTGGATTAGCTACAATTATTCAAGAATTAGAAAATAATTACATCAATGGAAACCCAATATGGAGCTATTATTCAAGAGACGATCAAATGATTTATTCAAATTCAAGAGAACTACGACAAACAGATATGGAAGATGTTAGACAATGGATAATGACGTTACTTAACCCAGAAAAATAATCTATTGCAAGAGCAAATAAGAAAGGATTTATTTCAGACGGATTATTAACAAGGTATTGCAAGTTAATTAGACACAAATATCCAGGCCATCAATGTTCGAGATGTAATGAAGGAGATAATATTATCCCAGAAGTCCAGCTAGAATAAAAGAAAAAATCAACCAAGAAGATAAGAATGCCAGATAGAAGATAAAAATCAATGGAGAAATAATAGAAGAAGACAAAGCAATAAAGGAAGAAAGCAACATATGGAGAAAAAAGCTAACTTTGAAATATGAAATACGTGAATCATGTGAATAGCTTTAATAGCTTTACTATAGGCTTTTTGACTTTTGGCACTTGCCATAATTGCTTTTTGTCTTTGTAAGACTTTTTGTAAAAGATGTAATTATTAAGTAGGAGACGTGTAAAGATATATTAGGACAGGTGTAAAGTAAAATAGGATACACACTTTTATTCTTAGGTTATAAATAGATGAGCAATTTGCTCAGTTAGAGGCAAGTTTTTATGTGTTGAAGCAAGCCTCCTTCTTTGTAAACAAAAAACTTTTGAATATTTAATAAAAAAAACAGATATATTTCTAAGCAAAAGCTATAGATGAACAAAGCCCAGGATTATCAAACCTACCAGCCTCCTTCCATGAATGTTGCTGGGGCATTAGTCAAACCAAAGGACATCACCAGAAACTTAAAATGACCATACCAGGATTGCAAGGCATTCATAGGGATATTCACCTCCCTAATATTCAACTAATGGTATCCTGATCGAAGATCAATCTTAGAAAAGTACTTAGCACCCTGAAGCTGATCAAAGAGATTATTAATCCTCGAATATGGATACATATTCTTTAAGATCTCCTTATTTAATTGATGGTAATCTATGTACATCTGAAGGGACCCATTCTTCTTATGCACGAATAGAATCAAAGCACTACAAACAGAAACACTGGGGTAGATAAAACCCTTATCCAGAAGATCATTCAACTGATCCTTGAGTTTTTTTAACTCAGTCAGAGTCATTCTATTATGAGGGATAGAAATAGGATGATTGTCTAGAAGAATATATATCTGAAAATCAATTTCCCCATCAGGAGGAACACTAGGAAAATCATCAAGGAACACCTCGAGGAATTAACAGACCATAGGGACAGTCTGCAAGGAAGGAACTTCAGATCAAGAATCTTTAACATGCATTGAGTGATAGAGGTACCCCTTGGAAATTAATTTTCGGGCTCTAAGATACAAAATAAGCCTTCCCTTAGGAACTAGGGAACTAACTTTGTATTCAATCATCGGCTTAATAGGGAATTGGAAACTGAACCTTCGGGTTCGGGAATCAAGAGACGAATAGCATGAATGCAACTAATCTATCCCTAAAATCATAACAAAGTCTAACATGTCCAACTCTGTTAGATCCACCAAGGTATCCCTACTACAAACCAATATTATACAACCTATATAGACCCTTCTAGCCAAAATTGAGTCACCTACCGGGGTAGACACAAAGAAGGGATCAAGAATACACTAAGAGTCAAAACCAAAATGGATAGCCACATAAAAGGTCACATAAGAGAGGGTAAACTTGGGATCAAGTAGACAAGATACATCATGAGAGAAATTTTTGAGGGTACCAATAATAAAATCGGTGGATACCTCAGAATCGTAGTGAGTGGCAAGAGCATACAAATGATTTCGTCTAGTGTCAAATCTAGAAACAGAAGTGGCACATTTTGGTGTTGGAGCCGATGAAGTAGAAAGAAAAATCTTATTTTCTCCAGAAGCAATCATAGAAAGACAATCCCTCTACATATAACTAATTTTCCCACATTTAAAACACTTGTTCCTTCCCTTTTCATAAACACCATGATGTACTTGAACGTAAAATCCACAAGGGGGATATGATGGTACTGCTTAAGCCTCACTAGATTGAGGCTGGGTATTTATACCTTTGGACCCACACTATTCTGAAAACAATGATCACCTGGCGGCTTCGTATAAGGGGCACTAGACAAAAAGTAGGAACCATAATTGCCCTATTTAATTTTAGATCATTTTCTACCATCTCTACCACTCAGTTATTGACCTCCACTCTGATCTGACTATTAAAACTTCTTACTCTTCCTTTCACTTATCTCTACTTGCTTCTTTTTTTCCTCCTCAACTTGTTGCATATACACGACCAACCTGGAGATGTCTATGTCTTTATTCAACAGAGTAGCTTTGTATTCCAATACCAATTCACGGGACAATCCTAAAGAAAATTTCTTATTTGAGCACTCATAGATGACACCAACTCTGTAGCATAATGAGACAGCTGCTAAAAGTTTATAAATTTCTTAGTATTTACCTCCCTCAACTCCTAAGGAAAGAAGTGATCAAGAAAAGAACTAGAGAAGTCATCCCACAAAGCTGACTCAATATCATCACCCTAGACTAGTCCTACTCCTTATACCACTAATACGCCACATCCTTCAACTAGTAAGCGGTGAACTCCATACCCCCACAACAAGAGCATGCATCACACAAAAAAAATTCTATCTCATCAATGAAATTTTGAGGATCTTTCACAACTTTAGAACCAGTGAAAGTCAAAGGACTTAACCTCATAAATTGGACATCTCTAGTGACCTCAGAGAATAAAGCAACAGAAGCAACACACTCAGTCTGAAATGCCACCAACTGGGTAAACAAATGGATCGACTGGGAAAACTTAGCATTAGACACGCCAGCTTGAGATGCCCGAGGAAGGATAAAAGGAACTGGTGAAACTCTACTAGGGTAATTAAAAGCAGGGACCCTAGATCTTGTCTGAACTCCTTGAGTAGGATGAGCTCCGTCCACATTGTCCTCAGATGGGACAAAAGTGTTTCCCCAAACATCAGATCTTCTGGGAGGCAGGATTTGAAAAGCAAACATACGAGGATTAGAGAAGATTTCAAGATCTTAGAATTAATATCCTAGAATAGAACAACAAGAAAGGGAAATATTCCTAATGCCTCGTAGCCTTTCTATTATAAGTGTGGTGTGCTACACACCCATAAAAGGGACTCTACTTGAAATATCTTTGTGGACACCTAATGACACCAAACCTAGGCTCTGATACTAACTTTGTCACAAGACAATCCAGGATCTAGCCATGACGGGTATCTCAAGTCCAATGAGAACCAGAGACCATGCCCTGCTCCTAACCAACAGAATACAATACCCTAATATTAGATAAATTCCAAACATATAATAAGATAGTATAAGATAAACTCAAAGACCTTAGGATAAGTCAATGGCCGAAAATCTACAAAAAAAACCAAGAAACATCACCACCCAAGTCCACATTAAATCCAACAAGGCCTTTAAAACAAAACCAAAAACACTAAGGTATCGGGACATGCCCTCGATCCTGATTATGACAATGACAATGTTAATGATAATGTGTACTCTCAATTCTAGGCTATGATAAGAACTAATAAAATGTATAAGTCCTTCAAAGAATAGAATCTCACCATTTCACTACAATTAAATGATGAAACGAGATGATCCACCTAACTTTGTGCAGGAAAAATAGAAGTATCTTTGCTGCCTGCACCACATGGGGAAACAAATTCTGGAGATGGTTAGTGGGTTTAGCACTAACATGTAACTCGGGATGGGGGTATAATAATGTCATGGATAACAATTAAAAACCAATCCAAAATCCATTACACATAATCATATGCAAATGTCTATATATATCACGTGACGGGGTAGGGAACAAGGCTTAGCATGCACTTTAAAACTTTTGCCTAGATTGGGTATACGTATGCACTATGGGGAACTCGAACCTCCCTATATATAAATATGACATAAGTACCCAATCATGCAATATAATATGGGGGACTTGAACCTCTTAATCATATGATAAGAATAAGAAGGACTCGAATCACCCAGTCATGTAGACCCTCGTGTCGGCAATCGCAGTTTGTAATATTGGTCCCTTGGGACCTCCACTTTCATGACTCATCTACACAACCCTCATAAAAGCCCAATCAAATCCTTTATCACACATTCTTATTTATTGAATCATGATGCACATGTAGGCATACATTATTGGTATCGTGATACCAACTACACTTGCAAGGTAATATCAACATGCAAAACAATTTCGTTATTAGAGAAATTCACAACCCCTTTGGTTCAATTATGCATTAGATCAAAAATTTTATTCTTCATTAGCTTTTCCCATTGTGAAATAGTTCAAGAGTATTTCAATATGCATACTTTTTACATTCAAAACCAATTTCACAATATGGTGTTGAGGTCATTACCACTTCAAAAGTCAAAAGTTTAGGGAAATCACAATCCTCTAGTTTACTCACCATACCCATGCACCCCATTTGTTCAAAAATATAATCAAAGCATAAACAATCATACAAAACCATTGGAAACATTGTTCAAAACTAAACATTAAAAACCCTCAACCCATGTTTCAAAACCATCATCAGTAATATATGAACAACACTTTAAATATTTTCCTGTAATGAATTAGCAATTAGGGAAGAGTAACATGCCTGAAATACCGAGTTTCACAGAAAGAATTTAACCCTTGAGCCCTTGGATGACTTACTTCTTGGAAACACTAAATATCTTGCTTGAGAGAATTTGAGAGAGTTCTAAGAGTATTTAATAACATTATGAATGAGAAATAACCCCTTTGAGTGCTTTATGCATGTGGGGTTTTAATTGGGTAAGAAGGGAATTGTATAAAGCGCCCTCAAATTAAAGTTGATATTTAGTCATCAATATCTATGGGTCAGTATATAACTCATAGGGATTCATTACGACTCATCACCATGAGACATAGACAAGATAGTTTCAAGGACACACACATACTGTTGACCCTACGACCCGACTAATATGACTCATAATGGGACCCAACGACTCTAGTTGTTGTCAACACAGAAACAATTTGGGGTAAACACTAAACATCCTACGATTTAGGCAAAATGACTCGTAATGAGTCCATATGACTCATGGTGAGCCACTCGTACTCAGAATAATACTTAGCCATATACACACTGTTTAGGCTTTGATTATAGTCCAACGACTTATCAAGACTCCCTGCGACTCGTAGGTTCAGTCATAGTAAGGATAGTGAGGATAAAATTTCACAAATTCTCAAAGATCAACACTTGGGGTAATTTAGTCTCCTCCCTTAGGATCATTCGTCTATGAATAATTCTTCAAGGCATCCCTTCGCACAATTTAACACAAAAATGCACCCACACTTACCTTTAACAAAGACAAAAAATAAAGATCTTAAGATCACACATACCTTCAGCATGATTTTTTGGAATAGGGAATAGGAACAGATACATGGACTTCATGTCCTCCTCGGATTCCCAAGTAGCTTCCTCATACTTTTGGTTCCTCCAAAGAATATTTACAGAAGCCACGTTCTTCGTCTGCAATCGACAGACTTGGCGATACAAGATCTCCATCAAAACTTTCTCATAATACAAGGAATTCAAAATGCCCACACCTTCAAAAGGAATAACCAATGAAGGATCATCCACGCACTTCCTCAACATTGAGGCATAAAAGATCAGATAGATGGAGTTAAAGCTAGATGGAAACTACAATCCATAACCAACATTACCAACCCTCTTCAAAACCAAATATGGACCAACATAACAGGGAATGGACATCCTTTTCTTCCCAAACCGCATCACGCCTTTTATGGAGACACCCTTAAGAACACCCAATCACCAACATTAAACTCTAACTCTCTTTAACTCATATCCATATAGGGTTTTTGTCAACTTTGGGCAATCTTAAGCTTTTCCCAAATCACCTTCACCTTTTACATGGATTGGTGAACCAAATCAGGGCTAAATAACCAATTTTCACAAACTTCAAACCACCCAATAGGAGACCTACACCTTCTACCATACAAGGCCTCACATGGTTCCATATCAATGCTAGAGTGATAACTGTTGTTGTAGGGAAATTCTATGATAGGCAATTGGTCAACCCAACTTCCACCATAGTCAATTACACAAAATCTGATCATATCCTCCAAAGTGTAAATGGTTCTCTCCGCTTTCCTATCTGTCAGTGGGTGAAAAGCGATGCTAAAACTCACCTTAGTCCCCAAACCTCTCTGGAAGGAACACCAAAAGTGAGAAGAGAACTGAGTACCTCAATCAGATATAATGGAAACTAGAGCACCATAAAACTTCACGATCTCCTTAATGAGTAACTTGGCATAATTATTTGAAGAGAAATTAGTCCTCACTAGTAAGAAGTAAGGCCTCAAATAGAGCCATACCAATGCTAGAGTGATAATTGTTGTTATAGGCAAATTCTATGAGATTTAATTAGTCAACCCAATGTTTACCATATTCAATCACATAAGATCTGATCATATCCTCTAAAGTCTAAATGGTTCTCTTTGCTTACCTATCAGTCTGCGGGTGGAAAGCGGTGCTAAAGCTTATTTTAGTCCTCAAACCTCTCTAAAAGGAACTCTAAAAGTGAGAAAAGAACTAAGTACCTCGATCAGATATAAGAGAAACTAGAGCACCATGCAACTTTATGATCTTCTTAATGAACAACTAAGCATAATCCTCAGAAGAGAAATTAGTACTCACTAGCAAGAAATGAGCAGACATAATCATACTAACCATGATGACCCAAATCAAATAAAACTAATGTAAAAACCGCGGAAGACCAATAACAAAATCCATATTAATTATTTCCTATTTCCACACAGGCAGCTCAATTTCTTGAAATAATCCATCGGGTCTCAAGTGCTCCACCTTCAGTTGCTGACACACCATGTACTTAGCCACAAAATTGGAAACATCCCACTTCATATTATTCCACTAATAAATTTCCTTAAGATTATGATATATTTTTGTCAAACCAGGATGAACAGTATAATGCGACTCATGATCTTGATCAAAATTCTTCCTTACAAACCATTAACATCGGGAACGCAAAATCTACCTTGGTACCTCAAGATACCATCATTACCAATCTCAAAAGCCATCACCTTCTGCCTACCCGCATCCTCCTTAAGTTATATCAAGATAGGATCCAATATCTACTTCTCATTTACCTCAACACCAAGAGATGACTACATAACCTATTGAACATTCACACCCCCATTCTTGGAATCCAAGATACAGACTCTAATATTAGTCAAATAGTTAATATCCTTCACCAAATCCCACTTCTCCTCATCCACATGGTAATATCTCCCCGTGGTCAACCTGCAGCATTAGCAACCATGTTAGCTTTATCTGGATAGTAGTGGAGACTTATGTCATAATCCTTTAGCAACTCAAGTCACTTTCTTTGCCTAAGATTTAGATCCTTCTGAGTGAACACATATAGCAGACTTAATGAACAGAATAAATATCCACAAAGACCATATATAAATAATGTCGCCAGATCTTCAATGCAAATACCATAGTTAATAATTCCAAATTAGGAGTTGGATAATTCTTCTAATGAACCTTTAACTGTCTAAAAGCATATGCAACCACCTTGCCATACTGCATTAACACACAACCTAATCCCACCCAAGATGTATTACAATATATGACAAAACTATATGTATTTAACAAATTAGAAATTAGGGAAGAGTAGCATGCTTGAAATACTAAGTTTTATAAAAAGAATTCAACCTTTAAGCCCTTAGACGACCTACTTCTTGGAAACCATAAGTATCTTGCTTGAGAGAATTTAAGAGAGTTCTAAGAGTATTTAATCATGTTATGAATGCGAAACAACCCCCTTGAATGCTTTATGCACGTGGGGTTTTAATTGGGTAAGAAGAAAATTTTCCAAAGTGCCGTTAAATTAAAAGCTAAAATTTAGTCGCCAGTGTCTTTGGTCACTATACGACTCATAGGGATTCTTTATGACTCGTCACCATGAGTCATAGCTAAGAAAGTTTCAAGGGCACAGACACATTGTTGACCCTATGACTCGACTAATACGACTCGTAATGGGAACCTAAAACTTATGGGGTCCAGTCATAGTCAACATAAAATTCATTTGGGTAAACACTGGACATCCTATGATTTGTACAAAATGACTCATAACGAGTCCTTATGACTTATAGTGAGCCATTCATACTTAAAATAGAACTTATCCATACACACACTATTTAGTCTACGAGTTGAGTTCAATGACTCATCAAGACTACCTACGACTCATAGGTTAAGTCGTAGTTAGGACAGTATGGATAAAATTTTAAAAATTCTCATAGATCAACACCTAGGGTGTTTCATTAGGGCATGAAAACACTTTATCTATCAACCATTGTAGCCCAAATCGTTAAAGCAGACTTTTTACCACTTTAGTAAGTGTTGCTTTAGTGATAATGGGTCACTTTAGCGAACTCCAGCCACAGGGATAGGATATTTTAGCAACCATCATTTTACCGATCCTTTAGACACTAAAGCGAGAATTATTGGAGTAGTATATATAGTTCATTTTTGTGGATTTGATCATTTTTGGATCTCAAAGCTTAGGGAATAGGAGATTTTGAGGGTTTTCTTCACCATCTGAGTGTGGGTAAGATCTAAACTCTTATTTTCATTAATTTTCACTGATTATATCTTTAAAGACACTCTTAAATCTCAATTTTAGAACTTAATTTTGGGTTTTGCTAGTATAGATTAAAATAATTTTTCATCAATTTGAACCTTATTTTTAACTCATTTTCACGTGGGTCATCAACTGTAGACTCCTATAACCTTGGAAAACTTATTTATAAAATAAAATTCTGATATTACCCTATTCGTTTTAGACCCATTTTTTAATCCATTTTTGGATCCATCTTAAATATGGTCAATATGGGTATCATTAGATTTTTTTAATGCGTAGATGTTATATGAATGTGTTAGTTGATTCCAACATTGTTCGAAAAGGAAAGGCTCTGTATTGAAGGCTTTAGGCTTGGATTTTGTCACTTTGAGATAGGTTATGACTTGACTTTCTTTAGACTGAGTTAGGTAATTAATAAATGAGTAAAGCATGTTATGGGTTAATTTCATGTGATTTATATTTAGAGATTATTTGATGTTGTCTGCCTGTATGGGGGCTTATATGCTTATTGTTGTTGACCTGAGATATCTTATATTGTGTGTTTCTTATAGGAGGGATTTATTTGACTTTAATTGGCCTTATTTTTGCATCAATTGCCTTATTCTTAATATGATGCTCGTGCGGGGGCATGTATAGAGATTATAGTCCTTATTTGCATGTAGTTTGCCTTTATCTTATTAGAAATACCCGAGTTTGGAGTTTGATTTGATATCAATAATGTCCTACATGGCTATTACTTTGGTGATGTGAAGTGAGAACTCATATCATGAATTATTGACATATTAAGTTGATATTGATCTTACACATGCATGTATTGAATAGATTATTATCTTTATACTAAATTACTTATGAGTATTACTTCCTCATTTTGTACATTCACATTCATGAGATATTGCTATCATTGAGAAGTATTGATGTGAAAGAGAAATGAGATACTTTTATAAGAATCCTTGATCTGTGAACAATAATTAGAGAGGTAATTGACACACTTTAGAAAATCCTTGATCAGTGAACACTAGTCAAAGTGGAAAGTTGAGATTTAAGGTCGTATATGGGTTGTGAACCCCCCATAGGTCATATCTTGGTAGCGTTGAGGCTTGGTAGGTGTATATAGAAAGTCATGTAATGACTTTAAATCATTCATCATTGATCCTATCTTAATCACGTTGTGTTGCATGTGCATTTTTGTGATCTTTTATGTCCTTGAGATGTATTTAGTTTTTGTACGTGTTTAGTGTGTGTCTATTTCTATTCGTTCCATCTATATATGTATATTAGAAATGTTAATGGAGACAATGTGAGCTACTATTTGAGAACTTTTCTATTTGCAGGTTACGTGCTCATAATATCTTTTACTTGAATTATTATTCACTTTGCTCAATCGACCTATGACACTAACTGGGTATAAATAGACTGTACTCATCCGTACTATGCTCTTTTAGTGTAGATCCTAGTACGACTATAAGACACGACAGTTGATTTTGTGCTTTCAAAGTTGGTTATAAGGTACTGGCGTGCTCTAGGTTGCTCATAGCTGACCCCAGACCTCCTTGATCTTATCTGTCTATATGTTGTTACTTGTGTTTGGAGATAGATACTTGTACTTTTAGTATTTTGGGTGTTGTACTTGGATACTCTACACTTATGACATCAGATGTTGGAGATTTTCTGATATTTCTTTTAGTTTTTCAAGATCTTTATATATGTGTGACTCATTTTCATTATAGGCATCTCATCATTCTTATTTACTTTATTACTTCACACTTTTTCTTTTTGGGTGTCTAGCTTTACTATCAAGGTTGGGTCGAGGAAGATGACATCATGACTTTAACTTTTGGCTTGTAAAATTGATATTCCTTTAAAAAATAAACCTTTGAGCTCAAAATTAATCTTTAAAAGGAAAATGAAAGATAACATAACTATTTACAAAATACAAGAAAATATCTACCATTAAAGGTCTTAGACAAAAAAAAGTCTTGATTATTTTGGATCGTACTCTCCAATAGAAAGAATTATATCCATTCGTATGTTGGTTGCATAAGCTATGGTATATGGTCTTGAAATTCATCAAATAAATGTGACAACAACTTTCTTAAATGTTAATTGGAGGAAGAAATTTAAATGAAATAAACCAAGGTGTTTGTAGTTTCTAATAAATAAAGAAAAGCATGCAAACTCGTTAAGTCACTTTATGGACTAAAACAAGCATCTAAAAAGTGGCATGTAAAGTTTGACCAAACCACGTTGGAAAATGGATTTATGATTAATGAGTGTGAGAAATGTTTTTATATTAAAGCTACTCAAAATTCCAAAGTCATTGTTTTTTTGTTTGTTGATGATATGTCGATCATCAGTAGAGATATTTCTGACATAAATGCTACTAAGACAATGCTAGAAAGAAAATTTGTTATGAAAAACCTTGGACTTGTTGATGTGATCTTAGGAATAAGAATTCATAGAACTCCACAAGGTTTAGCTTTGTTACAATCTCATTACATCAAAAAGGCACTAGACAAGTTAAAATATTTGAATTTCAATTTCGCCAAGACACCATTAGATATGAGCTTTGCACTTCAAAAAAATGAAGATGGAAGTGACTCACAATTTGACTATGCAAGATTGTTAGAAAGTTTGATGTACATTAGGAATTGTACGTGACCAAATATAGTATATGCTATTAGTTAACTGAGTTAGTTCACAAGTAATTCCAATCAAACTCACGATATAGAAATGAAAAGAGTTTGGGATATCCAGAACATACTTAAAACTACGCTTTGTATCATAACAAATATCTGACATTTATTAAAGAATATACTGATGCAAATTAGATCACCGAGCAAAGTAAACTAAAATTCACATGTTAATACTTCACCCCTCTTTTTATTTATTATTTTATTTTTCTGAAATTGAGTAAACAGAATATTCCAGTTAGTTATAATGGGTATGTATTTATTTTGGAGGGGTAGTCTCTTAGAAATCATTCAAATAGACATGTATCGCTCGCTCTATTATGAAATTTGAATTTATCGCTTCAGATAAGTCCGATGAAGAAGTTCAATGGCTTCAAAATTTCATGAAAGATTATTTTTGCTCAAACTCTTGGCACTATTAGGCATACACTATGATAGCCAAGCTACAATAGGTAGGTCAGGGAGCATGATGTAAATGGTAAATCTTATCACATAAGATGGAGACATAATATTGTCAGAAAACTACTCTCAAGTGAAATTATCATGACTAACCATGTGAAGTCAAAGGATAACGTGTCATATCTCTTTACAAAAGGCCTAATTAGAGAGAAAGTAGAAAGATCATCAAAGGAAATGGATTAAGGTCTAAGAAAAGTCATCATGATGGTAAATCTACCTAGAATACAAGAGATCCAAAGAGCTAGATTAAAGAAGATCAACCAAAGTTGTGATTGATGGTTCAACATTGTCAAATAAAATCAACCAATTCTCAAAATGAAGATAATTTTTAGAAAACAAGGTTAAGAATTAAGGTTTGAAGCTTTTTAATGATTTTTAAGTTCAACAGATATGACCGAATAGTTCATCTATAGGATTAAACGTTTAGTAATAATTTATGTGAGTAAGAAGTAAAATTTGCATCATTGAGAGTGATAGTAAAGGTCTATTTCAAAGGCTCATTAAACCAGTAGTATTCATGACATAAATAAATAAGATTGTGAGAACCATAAATGATAAAAAGTTAGTAGTGTGACTTATGTTGTTTAGCTATACAACAATGTTTGATGGTACAAAGATGTCACATCTATTAATTGAATAGTGCATCTGATATAAGTTTACTATGGAAAGTTCAAAGAAAAACTTACTTATCTAGATGTAATTAGTCTTTGCTCATTAGTCAAACACTTATCCGTATATGTTTTTATCTAATATTTATTTTCTATTTATGTGGGAGATTGTTGGGTTCTAGATGAAAATCTCAATGCAAAATAGAGGAAAGAAAAATAGAGAAAAAGTGAAATGTGTCTTCACTTTTTGGAAAAAGTGTTCTATCACATTGATGGGAAAAAGAAACTTTTTCAGGCTTAAATATAAAACCATTACTGCATATTGTTAGTGAGGTAAGATGAAGAAGACCCTTGTGTCGTCATCTTCATCACTTGCTCAGGTCAAACTTTGGCTTCGACTTCGGATTTGAATTTAGATGTGAATTTGCCAAATGTTTGATCGAGAGACTATTTCTTTAGACAAAATTTATTTAAAACTTAAGTGTTAATAATTTTTTAATTCAAAAATTGATATAAATTATTTTCCATTCACGAACGCTAACAAGCATGTGGGGACGCATGTTAAAACGCACATTAAAGGGTTATGATTTTTCAGTTCAATATTTAAATAACGAAATATGAATGTGCGGCCACATTTGTCCAAGATTCCAATGTACATCGGCTCTCCACTTTCTAGTTTGAGAATATGGGCGACATGCGCCTGCACTTTGTCATGTGCGAACACACATTGTCCGCACATGAAATTGACATTCCAAAATAGTATAATTTTCCATGAACCATGGCTTCTTTTTTAAATCAACACTTTTTGGCTATAAATAGCTGATTTTTCTAAAGTATTGACGTGAAAATTAGAAGTAATAAACCTTTTTTTTCATATAAAAATTCAAGTGCGATTTGCTACTATTGAGTGCGTTTTAAATTCAACAAATTTGAGGTACTGTTATTTAGTTGAAGTGATTCATTTTATTCTTGGAGGATATATTTTATAACATCGGATACTTGAGAAAAATAATTTTCTTGAGCACACCATAAATTTGGTGAACTCGAATCTTCTTATCTTCGTCTCTTTCTTGTTGGGTTTTCTATTTTTTAGAAAATAGTTTGAACTTCATTTTGTTGTTCTTAAGAGTTTTTACTTGTTGAAATTTTTGGTTTGAATACAGGTTTTATTTATACCCAAAAATAATAATATACATATATTTGGATATATGTAAGTGATGAACTGTTAATTATAAGCCATTGATGTGCTTGGTATAAAATATTGATGAGTGTTCTATCACTAGATGACTAAAATATCCTTAAAAATATTTGCAAGAATATAAATCTGAAAATATTTGTGTAGATAAGAGGGAGTTGCTCGAATGATAAGCACCCCTCATTTCCAATTCTGAAGTTGTAAGTTTAGGTCACCAAGTGAGCAAAGAGGGTTGGAGGGTAAAAGGGAGAAGAAAAGAAAGGAAAGTATCTATGTAAAGAAAAGGAGGAAAGTTGGATCTACACTGAAGAGGAACAAAGAAGTCCAGTTTCGAAAAAAAAAACGTTGAGCGTTAGAAAAAGTAATAAGGACAAAATCATAAAATACTTGGCCAAATTAAAAATATTTATAAGGTGGTAAGTCATTAGTTGAGAATGACCATATATTCCTTTGACTTATATGTATTTTGGCGTCTATCAAATGCATAGACACGCTAAAAAAGTATATATAAATCATTTTGATCAGATTATAATCTTTGTCCAACACCATCTATATAAATCTTCTTGACTAACTAAACTTAGTAAACAACACAATAATACTTTGACTAACTAATGAGCTAACAACCTTTGAAATAGAAAAAAAAAAGAGTAGAAAACAGAAAAAAATGATCCACAACAAAAAGTAACAAGGTATTATCATAGAATGCTTGAATTGATCAGATATACACATTACTATATTATACAAGTGATTTAAAGCAGGCGGGAGACGATTGTCCTGTCAGCTTAATCAAAAGGGCAATTTTGTCATTTCACATATTCTGACCATCCACAAAACTCCCTTCTAAAGGGCATTTTTGTTATTTCACATAAATTTCCACCCCTACTAAACTCTAGTTGCAAATTCAATCGCCATAAACAATGACTATGATAACAAACAAAACTCACATATAAACAAGAAAAAGAAAAACTCAATTAAAGAAAATGGAGATCAACACCAGAAAATGCAGAAAATACAGAGAATTAATAAGAGACCGGCCACCACCGACCGAAAACACAACAGTAAAATTACTTTACCTTTCCTCAATCTCGTTACACCATAAAATGAAATTTGAAATGGGGTTTTGTGGGATACAAATTCTTCTTTTTTTCATTTGGGATTTTCTTGAAATTGAAGCTTCTGAGAACTTTCAAAAATAAATAATGAAGAAGAAACATAAGAATATGCTTGCGAAGATATGCAACGTTGTTTGGGTTTTTATAAAATGCAGAGGGGGCGGTGGGAGGAAGGAGGGAAGTGTATGATGGTGGGGGGTGGGCGAAATGAATTAGGGTTAGGGGTGATAGAATAATTAAAAAGAAAATATGGTAAGGAATGGATAGGGACCGTCTGATCAAGGGTGTGGATGACTGAGATTAAATTTAAGATTTGGGTCGGGTTGCTAGTTATTAGAATGGGTTAGTTCATGATTTTTCACTAGGCTAATTTAGGCCCTATTTTGAATTAAATTGACATTACATGGGTAAACAAAAATTAGAGATTAAAACAAATTGAAAGATTAATTGAGTTTTAACTTGTTATTTAATTAATATACATTATAAAATTTATTATAAGTAACATAAATTACTTTAAAATAATTAATATTATAAATCACAATAATTAATAACTTAAATTATATAAAAAAAAACTATATACAAAAGAATTAGTTGGCTCTTTAAATTTTATCAATGTCGGATAAATTAAGCTAGAAAAAATAACATATATTATTTAAAATTATGTAACATATTATAAATCACAATAACTAACAATTTAAAATATTTAAAAATCATACCAAAATCAAAAAATTATTGATAAATATGTATTTAAAAATTACATTAAATTATTTTACATTGCAATAGTTAATGGCTTACAAAGTTTGAAAACCATATAAAAATTTGACTGTCTCATTTAATTTTATCAGTGCAACATAAATTGTGATAGACGAAGTAACATATATTATTTGAAAATGATGTAAAAATATCATAAATTATAATAATTAACAACTTAAAATATTTAACAACATATAAAAATTTTAATTTATTCTCTAAATACTATCATAGTTACATAAGACATGGGGAGTAACATATATTATTTGTAAAATAATTAATTAATAACAAGTACTATAAATCACAATAATTAACCACTGAAAATATGTAAAAACTATAGATAAAAAATGTGATTGACTCTCTTAATTCTATCAATGTCACATAAATTGGAACAGAGAAAGTAATTATCTGAAAGTTATTTAGAAGTACTATAAATTATAATAATTAATAACTTAAAGTATTCAAAATCATACAAAAAATTATAAAATTATGTCAAATTTTATCAGTGTCTCATAAATTAAAATAGCAAGAGTAATATATATTATCTAAAATCTATATAAGAAAAAGAAGTATTATATATCGTTATTATGGACAATTTTAAAAATTTTAAAATCATATAAAAAATCTAATTGACTCTTTAGAATTTATCTATATCATAAAAAAAATAATATATATTGGACCAGTACAAACACGGGCAACTATATCTAGTATCTGTAATAATTATGGTTACACAAACCACCATAAGCTAAACCTAAAGGAATATGTTCTGGAGGCATTTGGAACATCAAATCACAACGGATTGCATTAGTTCATGTGGGTTCATTTAATATGTTATGATCAATTTTATCAAATTTATAAACCTATATAATATACTAAACTAAAAATTTCAATGAAGTAACTTGGGGGAGTTTACTAAAAGGCCATATCCAAAACTTTTTTCAATATTTAGATACTAGATTTTTTTAATTGAAAAAATAGACACCCTAATGGGACAATTAAAAAAAATACTATCCTAGCACTCAACTTACAAAATATATATGTTAGCTCTTTTCTCATTTTTAGCCCAATTTTTTTAAAATTACACTTTAGTCCATGTACAAAAATATAAATTTTGGATAATTAATTTTTTTAAAAATATATCAAGCTTCTCAACCAATCCACTACCAACCACTTTATTTTGCCACTATTTCCTTAATTTGTTTGTCATTTTTCATCGAATTTTTCGGCATCCATCGAAAAGTGACATTATCTCCATTGTTTTATGCCATTTTCACATATTTTTAACCCCATTTTTTCTTTCATTTTCATACAAAAAGCTTGAAAATCAGTCCCATATTTTGAAATCGATTCTTGGCTCAATAGCAACATTCCAACACTCATTTGGTTATTTGTAATTAGTTACTTGATGAACGGGGGGGGGGGGGGGGGGGGGGGATCTATCCAATGTTCATAAGGAATAATAGACTTGTGGAATTATACATGCTTTTCATTGATTCTAATAACTCCAGACCTATATTGTGGGTTAAAGTTGTCGGAAGGTCCCGGAAAGAAGCTTCCACATCAGCCCTACCCCCACCCCCGACAGTAGATGATACCTCAATGATATACCATTGCATGGGTGGTGATGAATAGGATAATAATGAAGATTATGAAGAAGAGGAGTGTGGAGGAGGTGAGGACGGGCAGTTAGAACCACAAGGAAGCCGCTCTTTCTTGGATGACACCAATCTTTTTGTAGGACAAACATTCAAGGATAAGAAAATGTTGAATCTTTTGTTGAAGCAGGCGTCGGTGAAAATGTCTTTCAATTACACAATGGTGAAGAGTTGTCAGAATACTTGAGGGTGAAGTGCATAGATTCTACTTGCTGGTGGACGGTGTGTGCTATCGGAGAATCGGGTTGGTTTTATATCCACAAGTACGTGGGAGATAATAGTTGTGGCGTTGATCATGTCATGGAAAAGCACAAGAATGTCACCGTGGAGGTCATTACCTCACTTATTTTGAACTTTTTCATCAACAACAAATGTCCAAGCCCAAAAGAGATCGAGCGAATCGTATTTAGGGAGCTACATTGCAGGCCAAGCTATTGGAAGTGTTGGATGGCAGGCATCATTGGGAAGAACATAGTTTGAGGTACACCCAAGCACGGATATGCAGTTTGTAACAATCCGATTTTCTGGAAATGAAACGTCACATGGTGCTCATGATCCCAAAGGACACCAAGCTAACCCTCTACTGATATCTATACCTGAACACTGTATAATATAGATAATAAATACGGAAGCTGGCCATAAGGTTCAAAACATCTAAAAAATACTCAAAATTGAAAACTAAATACTGAATACATCTGTCCGAAAAGCCTCTAAGCTATTTGAATTATGGAATTGATGGGACATTTCCCTAACTAACTTCGTCTACTGAAAATAAAAAAAAATCTAATACAAAAATGAAAAAAGGATCATCCTCGAATGAAGAGGACTTACTTCTACGTCTACTACTGCTGACTGGGACTGAACTGCTAAGGGTACTCTAGATCATGTTCCTCTGAACCTATGATGTCAAATAAAGCACCATATCATAAATGCGTTAGTACGAGAATGTACCGAGTATGCAGATGAGGTAAGGCTAAATGCAAGGGCTTATGCATGAACAATTGCTTAATTGAATAATCATAAGAGTACTGAATGAGAACGCATGCATGAATGCACCAACCATAATAACAATCATCACGACTCTGAGTACTGAAACTAGGGTACTGCATTACTGATATCTGAACACACTACTAATACTAAGATATTGAACAACCGAATCATCTTATACTGATAAATGAGTACTAAGGTGAAATTAGTCTTATCTAGCGAGTGATCTTAGAATCTGAGGATACTGAAGCTGATTAACTGAATATACTCACATCAATAACTAAATTCAGAGTTTTCTACTCTCAACTGACTGCATCGGAGATCAAACCACTCTAACGGATGATTTTGAAGTCTACTATCAATGATAAGAAATGATTATGTCCGAATCTGACAACAAGAATATTCAACTGAATCTGAGACTGAGATCAAGCCTATCTGATGGATGATCTCGGGATCTGATAATGAGATTACTCAACTGAATATGAGACTGAGATCAAGTCTATTTGATGGGTGATCGGTGATCTCGGGATCTAATAATGAGATTACTCAACTGAATATGAGACTGAGATCAAGCCTATCTGACGGGTGATCTCGAGATCTGGTAATGATATTACTCAACTGAATATGAGACTGAGATCAAGCCTATCTGACGGGTGTGTGGACACATAAAATTTATTGGATCAAATTCATATAAAATTTAAATTTGATCCACATTTTATTGGGTTTAAACTTATTTTGGACTTAAAAAAATAATAAGCTTATTGTATTCCTCATCAAGGTCCATCTTACCTTGAAGCCCAAACTCATCAAGTGACGTGGCATCCCACTCAAATCCAAGACCAATGAGATGCCGCCACTTGTACAAATGATGTTAAAATCTCATTCAAATTCAACAACCAGTCAAAAGGCACCAAGTGGCAAAGTGACATATTTCGGCCAATCACAAGCAACTAGGCCTACCCCCTACAACTATAAATAGGGGAGTAACATAGCATTTTAGAAAAAATAAAAGAAAAAGGAGGATTCTACAAGAATTGGAGGAAGCTTCTGCATTGACTACACAGCTCTTCAACGAATTGACTAACGGAGTTTTTCTCGGAGATCAACTCGACAAGATGAAGTGCTGTAAATAATTACTGGAGATCCAAACACATTTCTAGGAGGCTCAAATCATCCTATATTTGATAATCACGCTGCACAGTCCCTCGAAGCACGAAAAAACTTAAAAGAAAAGAATCGAGAGAACAACAAAATTGTACCCGCAAAATTCATTCATATAAAATTATTTTTTTGTTTATTTTATTTTTGCTTGCAGTTAATTTTCAGCATTAACGAAAATTTGTTGTGAACAAATTGGCACACCCAGTGGGACCAGTTCTGCTCTTCATCTATTCCTTCTACAAGTCAAAGGAAATCACATATTCAACTACTACAATGGACTTTAGAAAAATCAATGAAGTTTCGTGCAAGAAGTCTACTGCTGTCACGTCTATTGAGATCAAACTTGTTGGCCCCATCAATTGATGCAATCTCAATGCTTGTACTTTGGATGGATCTCAATACTTTACCATTTTGGAGATGACAAAAAGCATAAAATATCAAATTTAAGTAGTAACTGCAACCCCTGGGGACAACATTGCATCTATTTTATCAGATGAACCATCTGAAACTGGCTGCAACTTTGGAGAATCTGAAAACTTAATGAATTCTCCAACTTCAATGAAAGTTAACACCTTCATAGTTGATGCAATTGACTTGGATGAGAAGTTTGCAATGATGGAGCAAACCATTGAAGCCTTGAAGAAGTCTGTTGATGAGAAAGATCATCAAATCGTTCGACTTATGAGCAAGTTAGATCTCTACAATCCTGGAGAGTCAAATTATAATCTAACACCAAGAGAAAAAATTGATGGTGTACTCTCATCAAGACAAGTGACAATTACTGCAATGATTGATCCACTTCAGTAGCTACTCTAACAGTTCAACAACTGGAAGATATGATTGCAAACACCATCAAGTCACAATATGGCGGTCTGTCACAAAGTTTCTTAGGATACTCAAAGCTGTATTCTAAGTGAATCGAAGGCTTACTGATGCCAATTGGATATCAACTACCAAAGTTTCAATAATTTAATGGAAAGGGAAATCCAAGGCAACACATTGCTTATTTCGTTGAGACTTGTAGTAGTGCTGGTACACATGGTAATCTTCTTGTCAAGCAATTTGTTCGCTCCTTGAAAGGCAACGCTTTTGATTGGCACACGGACTTGGAGTCTAGATCAATTGATTATTGAGAGCAGCTAGAAAGTCAGTTCCTGAATTGTTTCTACAGTACCCATCATATGGTCATTATGATGGAGTTGAGAAACACAAGACAAAGTAAAGATACGCCTGTACTGGATTACATAAATCATTGGAGAACATTGAGCTTTGATTGCAAGGATCAATTTTCTGAAACTTCCGCGGTTGAAGTTTGTATTCAAGGGATGCGTTGGGTCCTTGTGTATATCCTCTAAGGAATTAAGCCTAGAACTTTTGAAGAATTATCTACGCACGCTCATGACATGTAGCTAAGTATTGCAGGTCATAGAATGGTGTCACCTATTTTTGATCCTAGGAAAGAAGTCACAAAATTTGAAGACTTATCTAAAAACCAAATTAGGGAATCTATGACAACAACCGTGAGTTTTACGAAGTCCCTTACGAGACAAAAGTTAAAAGAGGAAGCTCCAAAGCAACAAATGTGAGAGGTAAAAAATCAACCAACCTTGAAAGAGTTACAAGCAAGGGTACATCCTTTTCCCAACTCTGATGTTCCTGAAATTCTTGATGAGTTGTTAGTCAAAGAAGTCATTGAACTTCCTAAGTCAAAGTGACCCGAAGAATCAAAAGTCAAAGTGACCCGAAGAATCAAACAAAGTCAATGATCCTAAATACTGCAAATTTCACTGCATTGTTGGTCATCACACCACAAAATGCTTCATCCTGAAGGAAAAGATCATAACATTAATGCAAGAGGTAAAGATCATCATTGATGATGGCGATATAGTTGATGAAAATTATGTTAACGCCAAACTGCACCATATAAAAGGTTTAATTTCAAAAGCTCTACAAGCCATGCGCTCTGTGGAATCACCAAAAGTTGAAAAAATCATCATGCTACAATTTTGGAGCTTTGACTCAATTAGGGTTCCAGCCTTGAAGAAAACAATGAGAAAATCCATACAAAATGACTTCTCCAATAGCAAGAAGGGTGATACTTGGACATTGATCGCACGCAAAAGAAAAAAATGTCAAAAGGCTTCTAAACTCCAACTTTTAAAAGTCGACACAAGATCAAGTGCAAACCTGTTTCAACCAATGGGTGCAATAAATACCAAACTGAAGTGCATCCATACTCCATTACAAAGGGTTGAAAGGAAAGTTACATTACAAGAATTCTTTCCCAAAATGCTCCTTGTTGCACGTGCTTAAACTACAAGTCAAAAATGCTCTATGCTGCACGAGCTTAAACTACAAGTCAAAAATGCTCTTTGTTGTACGAACATAAACTGTATGATGCTCCTCGACGCACGAGCCTAAATTGTAAGTCAAAATACTCCTCGACACATGAGCCTAAACTACAAGTCAAAATGCTCCTTGATGCACTAGCCTAAACTACAAGTCAAAATGCTCCTTAAGGCACGAGCATAAACTGCATGATGCTCCTCGATGAATGAACCTAAACTGCAAGTCAAAATGTTCCTTGATACACGAGCCTAAACTACAAGTCAAGCTGCTCCTCGATGCACGAGCCTAAATTGCAAGTCAAAAATGCTCCTCGATGCACGAGCCTAAACTGCAAGTCAATACGCTCCTCGACGTATGAAACTAAACTGTAAGTCAAAACGCTCCTTAAGGCAAGAGCTTAAACTGCATGTCACTCCAGTCCCGCATGATTCTAAACTATGAACAGCTCTAAAAAAGGGAAGTAAAAGTATGAAGCTTGAATGCATATTTGGAGTCCTTTGAAGATGTCGTCTTAAAGAAAAAGGATTCTTCATTATCTCCCAAGTAATAAAGTCTTCTCAACAAGAAAAAGACTGGTGGTACTTTGAATATTGCTCTAGTCTGGCCTTGAACATATTGCGGAAGTGATGCGGCCCAAAACTTGAAGTAAATGATGAAATTCATGAAGTATCCAAAATCTGAGGAGAAATAGAATATCACAAGATTTAGGCTGCTACTTTGGTAAAGTACCTGAGAAAATATAAAACTTATATGCTGATGGATTTCACGCTTAACGTAGATCTATGAGTCTACTTTCCAATGCAACAAAAAAAACATAGAACCTGATTCCGATACTTCCACGTCAAGATATGGAATTTATCGTGACGCTACGCAAAGCTGAAATAACCAGCAAACCAAGATTAGAAGGCTATTTTTGGAGCAATATCTGAGACAATTAAGATGCAACCTAATTGTGGTTTCCACGTGAGACGTATCTATGAGAGTCTACTTTCCAATGCAAAAAACGAAACCTGATTCTGATACTTCTACGTCAAGATATGAAATTTATCGTGACGCTGCGCAAAACTGAAATAACCAGCGAACCAAGATTAGAAAGCTATTTTTGGAGCAATATCTGGGACGATTTGGATGCAATCTAATTGTGCTTTCAACATAATATGTATCTCTATGAATCTACTTTCCAATGAAAAAAACAAAACCTGATTCCGATACTTTCACGTCAAGATATGGAATTTATCGTGACGCTGCGCAAAGCTGAAAAAACCAACGAACCAAGATTAGAAGGCTGTTTTTGGAGCAATATTTGAGACGATTCGGATGCAATCTGATTGCGATTCCCGCATAAGACGTAGCTCTACGAGTCTAGTTTCTAACACAAAAAATGGCTCCTGATTTAGATACTCCTACATCAAAATATAGAATTTATCATGATGCTGCGTAAAACTGATAAAATAGGACATTGAATTCCATTTTTTATGAATCAAACAACTCATATTTTTGTTCTCCCATCGAAGAATAAATATTTTTGTGGACCTGTGCCTAGTACTTGCTCACCAAAGTCAGAAAAGGCTACTCCCTGTGTCAATATTATCAAGCTGGATGGCACCACGTATGTGCTCCTGGAAATGAATGGGATGCTCTCATTCGAAGCCTCTTTATCGCCGAGCCCCACGGATGAGATACACCACATACTTGCTTTGCAACGATGGACTACAGACACTCAGAACTTTATCATCACAAGATCGCAAGAATGACACCAAGTACATGCTCATTGAATCTAAAATGGAAAACTTTCAGCGTCGTCAAGGATAAAATCAGATCATTCTAAGTCACTTTCTTATCAAGCAGTAAGGAAGTAGTGCACTAAATGGTTCAACATCAATCATGTTGAATTTTTTGGTCTGACATCAAGACCATTTGCATAAACCTGCACAAAAAAATAAAGATATAACACATCTACAGTGTTGACCGGATAAAGCTTCTCGGTTCTATGCGGGTTGATGCCAACTACGTTAAACTTCAATCTGGTGATAAGTGTTGGTACAAAACGTACAATGCTTCAATTTGACATGATCAACATTGGGAGAAACAAATACCTTTGAAATCATGAGAATGAAAACACATTCATTAGTACTTCAAATCTCGCCGCCAAGTTTCGGCAAACCTAAACGTCGACCAACCTTGAAGTAGGGGGCATCTGTGGACACATAAAATTTATTGGATCAAATTCATATAAAATTTAAATTTGATCCACATTTTATTGGGTTTAAACTTATTTTGGGCTTAAAACATAATAAGCCTATTGTATTCCTCATTAAGGTCCATCTCACCTTGGAGACCAAACTCATCAAGTGACGTGGCATCCCAGTCAAATCCAAGACCAATGAGACACCTCCATATGTACAAGTGATGTGAAAATCTCATTCAAATTCAACAACCAGTCAAAAGGCACCAAGTAACAAAGTGACATATTTCGGCCAATCACAAGCAACTAGGCCTACCCCCTACGACTATAAATAGGGAAGTAACATAACATTCAAGAAAAAAAGAAAAAAAAAGGAGGATTCTGCAAGCATTGGAGGAAGCTTCTACATTGACTATAAAGCTCTTCAACGAATTGACTAACGGAGTTCTTCCCGGAGATCAATACGACAAGACGAAGTGCTGTCAAACAATTACTAGAGATCCAAACACATTTCTAGGAGGCTCAAATCATCCTACATTTGAGAATCACACTGCAAAGGCCCTCAAATTATAGAAAAACTTAGGTGAGAAGAATCGAGAGAACAACGAAATTGTACCCGCAAAATTCATTTATATAAAATTATTCTTTTTGTTTATTTTATTTTTGCTTGCAATTAATTTTCAGCGTTAACAAAAATTTGTTGTGAACAGGGTGATCTCGAGATCTGGTAATGATATTAATCAACTGAATCTAAGACTGAGATAAAGCCTATCTAATGAGTGATCTCTATATCTGATATAGAATAACTTTATATGGGACCAAGCCTGTCTGACGGGTGGTCCATAAATCAAGGAACTATCTAAGTTCCTTACTGAGATAGATGACTGTATCTGCTAGTCCTGATTTCAAAATATTGATACTAAAACTGCAACTGTGGGAAGTAGTCCCTTAACCGACATACCCTAAATCTCAACTGGTGGGGTCCAACCTATAACCCTAGCTGGAAGGGTGTCAATACCGTGCCACGGGTAAAGACTTCTCTGGTCAAGCCTATCTGATGGGTGACCCTCGCAGGAAGTCAAGACTAAGGAAATATAATTGTCAAGCCTATCTGACGGGTGACTATCATTTCCTGATGGGTGACTCCTGCATCCTGTGCTGGCTACGCAGTTCTGGAGTTCAGGGACTTCTCCTAACGACTCTGCCTCTCTAATGGATAGCCACCATCCCTGCCCTCGGTCGGTGCTAGCTCCTACTCCCAACTGAAAGACTTTGAACTAATTCTTAACTGAACACAAACTAAGAAAAATCTGATACTGATCATGTTTCCCGAATGATCTGACTAGTTAAGCTGAACTCACTTGGTTCCATATCTGACGGAATACTACTGAATCCATTATTTGACTGAATGACACTGAGCTTTGAATAGAGTACTCGATTACTACAGAGGTCAGAACTAAATACTTAAATACTACTAAATTTGAGCTGGGTATAGAACTGAGGCTAGATTACTAGCGATACTGAGATTATGGTGATTACAGAGATTACTGAGATTTCTTAAGTTCTGTAATTGTCTGAGAATACAAAGTTCTATAACTCGCTGAGTTCTGAGAATCATGGATTGACTGGAAATATCATGAAAACTGACACGGGCTCTAGACAGCAGCTAAATTGTTGGGTATAAATACCCCCACGACTCAATAACATAAAAGTAAAACATAACCATTCTTGAATAATCAAGACCATGGAAAATCATTCACCATCACAATCACTAAGGCATCACTTCAAGCATTTAGTAATCCTAAACATGTAATAATATATGGGGACATGCTATTGGATCATACTTCATTCAACAAGATCTTGGATCAAACACTTAGCATATATTAAGGTCTTAGCATGTATCAAAGAGCACATAATTGGGAAATTTTATGCTATCATGTAATAATTAATTCACTAAGGCTTTTCAACAAACACTTGGCATGCATAGGCTTGCACACAATTGGGGATTTCTAATCAATAGCTACAAAGGCTCTAATTCCTTTACATAATTATTTTATCAAACATATGGGGAGCATGCTTTGCTTATTCAATAATTTCTACACCTAATTGACATGAACACATCACTTAACAAGCAACTTGAAGGGGGTTTATCATGAATATCACATACTAGGGTCAAAGCTTGAAAACCTTGTAAACAAATATGAATAACAACTCAATCATAGCATAAACATCAGTTTCAACTCACAAGAATCATGAAAACTCATAAACATAAAAGCTTTGAAATTTAGAAAAGGGTTCTTGAGCTTCTTGGATGAAAGGGACCCAAGAATCAACATCTGCATACCTTAGAGAAACTCTTTCTTGAAAGCTCTTGGAGAGATTCTTGATTTCTTGATTTCTCTTGAAGAAGAAGGAAGGATTTTGATTTTGTAGAAACCCTAGATCTTGTTCTTGAAGAGAATTGAGAGAAAATAATGATATTTTGGGTGAAATGAGGCCAAATCCTGTGTTAAGGAGTATATATAGGGGTTGGGAAAAGACCTTTTTCGCCCTTAGAATTAAACTGAAAAGTCCCAATTTTACATGCTGGCACAATGCCCCATAATCACGCCAGCTCACTGGAAATTAGACAATCGGGAAACTGCTTGATGGTGCGATGTGGTGAAAATCACTTTGCCACCTTGGTTGCGAACTAAAAAGATACCGCGACGTGGTGGAATCGCATTGGTGCACTGGAAATTGATAATTCTAAAATTAAGCCTTGGCACGACGCATCATAATCGCGGAGGCTCACTGAATTTTGATGATTGCCATTTTAGCTGGCTTCGCGACGTGCTAAAGTGCCAGGTGGCACACTATCCTCTATCACTCAAGAGATGTAGAATCATATCTATCCCTTAGCGTATTGTGTGGTGGATAAGGAGAGTGATGCATCATGGGGATTCTTCTTCTATAAGCTTAAGGCCTTTGTTATCGATGAACCAGAGTTGTGATTTATCTCTGATAGACACGTAAGCATAGCCAACAGCCTCACAAGGCATTATCCATTTGCGCATCATAGTGTTTGTATGATGCATCTCGATGAAAATCTCTGAACAAATCACTATTGTGCAGATTCTCTCTATTTGTACTACCATGCGGCCAAGGCGTACACATTGGAAGAATTTAATGACTACTTCAATACCCTTAAAAAAGATGCTTCTGCGCAGCAGCTTTCCTAGAGCATGACGTTGGATTTAAAAAGTGGAGCCGGACTTACTTTTCAGGTAACCGATTCAACGTCATGACCTCAAACATCGTTGAGTCGCTCAACTCTATTGTACGATGAAAGAGAGTATCCAGTGGTGGCCATCTTCAATTCAATTTCACATAGGTTTGGAGAAATATTCAGGAAGAGGTATGTGGAGGTTTACAATTCAAAGAAAACATTCGTTCCAGTAGCCGAGATGATCTTGAGGGAAAACAGGACCGAGGGCGATAAATTATATGTGAACAACATAAATGGAAACACCGATGAATTCATCATTTTTGGTTATGGTCATCCCGCCAAAGTTAATCTTTAGAGACGGTCATGTATTTACAGAAAGTACGACTTGGTAAAATTGCCATGCACTCATTCAATAACAACATTGTGCTTGAAGCATGGGGACGAATACGGCACTAGCATTTACAACTACTCTTCGCCCATATATTCGAAAGAATCATACCTTTTGCATGCTTGATACCTATTTGTGCAACACCACTAAAATCAGAGTGGAGTATAGCACAGAAGTATCTAGAAATGCGAGTTCTTCCACCCGATTTCGATTCCAAACTCGGGAGGAGAAAGGTAAAATGCGTTAAGGGTGTGTTGGAGTCTTCAAGGCACAAGAAAAGGAACAAGTTCTCTAAGTGAAAAATGATGATACATAAGAGAACAACATGCAACCTTAACGTAGGATAATATGATTGGCATTGTATTTTATGTTTTTGGTTTCGTCAAATACACTGGACAGTATGTAATGTGTATTCTTTTTTCAAAGCTACTGAACTGCAGTCAAAATCAACTTTTTTTGTTGTGCATTATCGGTTTCAATTCATATATTATATACTACACAATAAATAGATTATACACTGAAATAATCAACCAGCCTCATAATGTATAATAAATCAGCGATTGGTCTACAGAGTAAATATTCAATACGTAATGTATAATAAACCTATCGGATTGTATATTTAACAAACCCTTTTCTTTATGCACTTGAATTCAAAATAAATATGACGCATTGGAAAGGGTGCCATTTTGAAAATGGCCATCCCAAGTTCTGAAATTGACTATACACATTTCATATCGACTGGACTCAAAATATATAATAGATCGATGCATGGTCTACGGAGTATAGGTTAAACTACATAGTGTATAATTGACCAATAAAGTAGTCTATTGAAGAAATCCTTTTCCTTGTACACTAAATATTTCAATGTAATTATTACACTTTGGGAAACAATACGATTTGAAATGCCTCGACTGCCATAACTGTCGCGACTTTCTGTTTACTATTCCCACACGCCTTCATCCTTTCCATCAACACATGTACAACTTTTATTGGTAAATTGTCTCTAGCTCTGATTTATTTAAAGAGGCCCTTATCGATTGTAAACTAAATTTCTTAAGAAAAATCAAAGGAGAGAAGAAAATGGCTAGGAGGAGGTACACACTATGGTCAATGCACAAAATGACAACCATCAACAACATAGAGTTTCTTAGGCTTAGGAGCGACCTGGATTTCCTTTTTCAGGTCTTGTTGCTGATCAACGATGGCTGGACAGAGAGCTTCGGTGGATGGTCCATTTTCTTTGAGCCATAGCCAAGAGGCTCAGCCTGGACCCCCATGAACTCATCACCTCCCCTTTATCCCCCTAGTTAGTTTAGTTTAGTTTGTTTTAGTTCATTGTTGAATGAAGCTTTCATATGGTTTTATTTTGTAAATGAAAGCTTTATTTTTGTCTTTTTATTTAAGATTTTTTTCCCAAAAATTGTAAATATAGATGCAATGAACGTTTATCTATATATAAACAAATTTCTATTTTCATGATATTCTATATATATATAATGATTTTATGTCTTTCAGTCTTTGTTGATGATTCTTTAGTAGTGCATGTTTAAAGATTTGCAAACACTATTTCATTAAACGTAAAATAATATATTGAATATATAATCGACTACGCTATATACGAATTTTATACGCTTAATACAAATATATAATCGACTACTAAACACTGAGTACTGCACGTTCAAACTCTTCTAAAGACTCTTTCATTAAACGTAAGAAAGGAAATATTAAGGTTATAATCGACTAGGTTATGTATGAATTATCTACTGTTATATGTGTTGATGATCCAGTGTATTGACATATTATCGGTTTAGACTAAGGTCGATTATCGACCTAACATATAGTTTATGATTAACTTACTGAATATATGGACAACTTAAAATAATGGGAAAAAAGGTAAAATTAAATAAAATAAAATTGGAGATGTCAATTAACACTATTAAAACATTGTAAAGTAATTTAGATACATCAATTGTGACTATCAATCTCTTTTGAAGATCAAGTATTATTTAAGACACGGTGTAGTCGTAGATCATTGAGATGACCTTAAAAAAGGGGAAGAAATAAAATAAATTAAATTAAAATAAAATAAATATTAATCATCCAAGCACTCAAGAATGACTACATATCTTGACAAGAGATTAGACTTGTGTAATGACCATAAGGAAGAGTGGTGGTTGTCACTTGTGAGTGTTCGATGGACAAGTAGTGTCTGAGAACAAGAAGTCCTTTTCAACAGCGGCGTTTGTTCTAAGTAATTGGTTATTACTACCATTGCCCTCCTCCTATACTCATTTGATTGAGTGTCCAATTATTTTGTAATCTCATATTATGATATTTAGTCACTTTACTTTGCATGAATGATGTTTATTTTATTTTATTTTATTTTATTTTTCTCTTTTTTTAATCTCACCTCTTTTGAAAATAGACTCAATTGGTCGATACATGACTAATAATATAGTCTGGTATAGATAAAGATATGACTAATAATATAGTCTGGTCGATGCATGACTAATAATAAAATTTTAGTTTTTTTGGTCCAAATATGTAATACAAGTATGATTCAAACAAAGGAATCCCAAACATGAACATGCTTCTACAACACCATTACATTGAACACAAGTTTGAATAAAAATCATATTTTTTGCACATTTCAATGAAATTAGCTAAAAAAAAATTCAATATGCAATCGCCAAGGATAATCTATACACACCAATTATCCATCAACAATTGAATAAATACCAACTAAAAGTAATCAATTTCATTAAAATCAAGCCCCATTTAAAAAAAAAAAAATTTTAACCCTGACCATAATCGGCAGAAACCAAGACATTGAAAAAATGAAAAAAAAAATCAATATAAAGCACAAATTACTCGGGAGATGTATATAACTTACCTGAAGTTGAAGATCGAAGTTCTTCAAAGCTTTAAACAACCTAGAAAATGGAAAATGGTGGAAGGGTGAGAAGAAGTGGGAGAGACGAGAGAGAGAAGAAGACAGAGAAAAAAGTTTGGTATTTAATAAAAAAGTGGGATTAAAAAGTATTTAATAAATACATAAGGGGTGAAAAAAAAGGTTTTTTTTTAACACTTTAACTCATACCCCACCACTTTTTTCAAAACTCTAAAAAATTTTTTAAAAAAAAAAGTCTATTTCCCAAAATGAATTTTCAAAGTGGCCTTTCAACTAAATCTTCTCAAGTAACTTGACTGCAAGTGGGTTCGCCCTGACTTGGTGACTTGCAACTATGAATTGTAGGATTTCTATAATAAATTATAAACTTTACAAAGCGAGAATGACTATTATTGGTACTAACTTTAAGTTTACAAGCATGTGGTTGAAGCGATGAACTGTGAGGTTGGACCCTTGATTAAAGAGCCACTTGTTCATATAGAAGAATGTCTCACATAATTTTTGTTGATTGTCTGAGGGTAAAAAAAAAATTATTGGATTACCATGATTCTTGGCGCCATACTTGTGTGATTATATAAACCCTGTTTACTAGATGATTCTCAAGGCACCAAGATAAGCATATTTTGATTTTAATTTTAATGGGTTTAATTTTTTATTTTGATTTTATGTAATATTAATTGATTTAGATTTGGTGACATAGACTTTTAATAAAATATAAGTGGCAAAAATAATTTTGTAAAATCACCATTATAAATAATGACACGAATGAACCTTTATGTAATGGCAGTAGCATAGATAAGCAGACTCTTAATGACAACAATATAGATGAGCCAAACATATAATGAATGACATATATGAGTTATTTCTTATAGTTCGATGACATATTGGAGCCCTTTTTCCATTTAACTATTATAAGAGAACATATAAATTTTGGTAGTCCTCACAATCGTATTTTATGTTTTTTTTGTTAAGTAAGATTATCAAACATGGTAATTAATGGTGTCTTTTTTTAATATATTTTTTATTTTTTCTCTTATTATTTTGCTTAAGATCATTCTCACTTGGATTTTATTATGATCCCTTCTTGTCACTTGTTAAATTATATTTTAGTTAAAACTTCATTTATCTTTTATTAACAATCAATTTAGCTCAAAAAATCATCACAGAAAATTGTTAATACAAAACTAAAATTTGCATTGATTTTCAACTGCGCTCTTATAATTCTTATTAGTATTGTACAATTCTCAAAAAATATATTATAAATAGGATAACTTAATAAATAATACCTTGTACACATTATTTTTCTTAGCAAACATGAAAAAGAAGAAGCAATAATTAAAATTGGATAGGTAAGATATTCTTTTTTGGGGTGTTTAGAATATAAACACAAAAAGTAAATGAACTGAATGGAGTAATCTACTAATGCAGTTCAATTATTATTTAGTATCCTTATAGATTATTATGAAGTTAATTTGTGTAAAACCTCTAAATTAAGGTTATAATCTATAATATATTAAAAGTATAAAGACCCTTAGAAAAGTGATTTGAACTTTTTATCCTTCATTAAAAAACTCTCCTTTAGACAAAACTGTCTTTTCACTATTTTTTTTAATTTATTATTTAATTATTTTTATTATATTAACTAGACTCCTAAAATATATGGAAGGAGAATCGATTAATATGTTTCTTCGTGCTGATCAATTAGAAAAATACTCCCAAAATAAGATAGAATAATATTCCTAAAATAGGACTCTAAGAAAATACTTCTATAAATATGATTGATACTCATCTAACTTAATTCGGTTGCATGTCTAGATTGGTGGATGCTTAATTTTCTAACCCAACATAATAGAATTCAACGTGTGTGTGTGTATATGTATGTATATGTATATATATATATATATATATATATATATATATATATATATATATATATATAGAGAGAGAGAGAGAGAGAGAGAGAGAGAGAGAGAATATTAAAAGTGTGAAGACCCTTACAAAAGTGATTTGAACTTTTAGCCTTCATTAAAAGACTTTTCTTTAGACAAAATTGTCTTTTCACTATTTTTTAATTTATTATTTAATTATTTTTTATTATATTAACTAGACTTCCTAAAATACATGAAACTCCTAAAATATATGGTAGGAGAATTAATTAATATTTTTATTTGTACTAGACTTCCTAAAATATATGGTAGGAGAATTAATTAATATTTTTCTTTGTACTGTTCAATCAGAAAAATATGCCTAAAATAAGACTCTATTAAGGAAATACTTCTATAAATATTGAGATGTATGTTAAATTATATCTTTTTTGTCTTCATTCAAGTCATTCTTCAGTGTCAAAATTTTTACTCAGACAAGAATAATTTTCATCAAAATTGAAGCTTTATGATCACTATTGTACTATTTTATTCTAGTTTACAGGTTGTAGATGAATTTGCAGGTGGTAGATGAATGTTGGTCTCCTTTGAGGAATTTTTTTAGGTAAAGGTTAGGTTTAATTGTATTATTTTTATATCTCTGTTTTAAGAAAAAAAATTTGTGTGTAAAGGTAAAGTTTAGTTGTATTATTTTGATATCTCTATTATCTTATTATTTTATTATATAGTTTACAGGTGGTAGATGAGTGTCAAACAACTTTGAGAAAATTTTACTATAAAGGCTTTGAGAAATATTTTTGGTAAAGGTTAGGTTTAATTAAATAAATTCTCCAAAAGATGTTGAATTTAATTATTGTATTCATCTTTATTATTTAAACAAATATCCTAGTTAGTGTAATGTTTGAACTCAATAAAGTGAGGTACATGCGTGAGGAACGTACACCTAAATTAGTATATACTATAAACTTGAAGTCACTGAAATATATTTTGTTGTAATAGATGTTTTATAAGATGTAAAAATGAACTATGCTAAAACTCTTTTTTTGGTTTCCCATCCGGTGTTCGGTGCCCACATTGGAGCCCCGACTAATCTGAATCTCGCATTGTAGGGCTCATTAAGGTGGCAGCACTCCTAATAAAGTTTTCTCCATACCTAGGGTCGAACCCTCAACCTTTGGTTATCCTAAAACTCTTGCTACATGAAATATAGAACCAAACTAAAACTCAATAAGTATCAAAAGAAATTTATTTTTATATATAAGTAAATAATTAGATACTCACAAAATCATTAAAATAGAAATATTTTCTTATTTATGATCTTCAAATTATATTTATTTAAATATTTTAAACTACATTATATTACAAAATATTGAATTACTTGTGGTCCTTTGATTACATAATAAGAAAAACTTATTAACAAGACATTTACATATCATTAGATCATATTATTATAAAGTAAAAAATATATAATAAATTATATATAAATTAAAATTTTTATTTTTATATGTTGATTTTGTGCTCGAGGTTAGCACAGACCTCGTGAAACTATGTTACATATAATTAGAAATGATTGATCAATTATATATTTAAATTACGTGATGTATATCTATCAAAGCATCCAAAAGTTTGATGATATGTTTACCCTGAAAATTAGTACTGCTGAATTTTATATGAGATCAAAACGCATATTTTAATCAAACCCTTATTTTAAATTATTTTTCAGCGGAATAAATATCAATTGAATAATGAGCTGATTAAGTTAGAAAAACAAGTTAAAGAAAAATAAAGTACAAATTTGATAATTATACCAGAGTTGGGGGTACTTGTACTTGTAGTACAAGATTTATCGTATTTGTTGAAATGTTATGTCATAGCATTCCTTAGTTATTTGTTTTAACCTTATTAATTCTTCTATATTATTTTTAAGGTATACTATATGATCCATATTTCTAGTTTTTATGTAGTCTAGTAGATTCTTTTTCATAAGTATTTCTATTAATCTTATTTACTCCATATCTTTCCTCCAATATTCTAAGTATTCGTAATATATCATTTTAGTCTGAGTAATACCAATCTGAATAAGAATATCTACCATCAAAATCTATATTTTCTAACTCTTGTTCTATCCATTCAGCATTTAGTAACTCATCATCAAAATCAAATATCTTTTCCCATATGAGTTTTCTTATTTCTATTATTTCTATATCCTTAAGTATATACAAAATAAGTATCTTGACCCTATCTATCATTTCATCAAATAAGTAGTTAGTCATTTTATTTCATATAATGCTTATTTCAAAATATTCCCTTCAATCATGTACATAACAAAATATGGTCATCTTAGATAACTATGTACTAGATTATCCTTAGATAATTATGCTCCTCTATCACTATTAGCATGGTACGTTTGGATAATTCTTCCCTAAACAGAGCCTCAACTCTGGTTACTACCCTATCACAGCTTCTCTGCCTTACTGGTTTCACCTTTAGGATGGCATAGTTCTGGGAATTTTTCTCCTTTTTCTCTTTGCTAATAAACTTCAGAACATATTATCCTTCGAATAATTCTACTATATAGTAACTAACATGAACTTATTTCATTATATCATGATTGTCAGGAATTTATGAATTTAGTTATTCATAATTATAAATGGAAATACCTGTTCTTGTAGGTTTGGTGATTTTGAGCTTTGATTTTCCATAGTTGAGTATACAATTGAATATCTTATTAAATATTTTAAGAGATTTTTGGTTGTATACAAGGAGGCTTGCTTTCCGTGTAGAAAGTCTTGCCTTAGATCTGCCAACGGCTCTTCTATTTATAATCTTTAAAATATGAAAAATGCATAAACTGTTATTCCTAACTTTACACCTGTCCTACTTTTTACAAAAGTCAAAAAGTAATGAAAATCCTAAAGCTATTCCTATTCTACATTTGTCAAAAAAGGACAAAACTAGTAATGGCTATTAATAATTTACTTTTAAAAAGTCATAAAGGCTATACAATAGGTCCTAAAAAGTCAAAAAGGCTTAATTACAAGTCTTTTTCATAGTTTTATCTTGTCTCCTTATTTATCTATTTATTGCTCCATTGTTTTCTATCTTTTGTCTGTCTTCCAGCTGGAGTCCTTAGCTTCTTTTATTCTAGTTGAAATTTCAGGATCACATTATTTTCTCCATTGCATTTTGAGCATAGGTGGTCTGGATGTTTGTCCTATTAATTTACAATATCTTGTCAGTAACTCTTCTGAAATAAACTTCTTCTTAATTGCTCTTGTGGTTAGTTGTTTTTCTGGATTGAGTAATGTCAAAATCCATCTTTGGACTTCTTCCATATCTGACTATCGTAACTCCCTTGAATTTGAATAGATCATTAGCTGGTCTCGCGAATAGTAATTCCAAATCGAGTTTCCATTAAGATAGTTATTTTCTAGCTCTTGGATAATTGTAGATATTCCAATGATTCATTTATTTGCATAAAAATTAGGTATCTCAACTTTTGGTATCTTTGGTTGTTGCCCAATGTATTCTAGTATAATCATATCTCTGGTTAATCTAATTTTCACAACTTGTATAACTGGTTTTATTTTATCATATAATATCTCAGCTGGTGCGGTATAAAACTTTATAAAAAATAGGTTTCCTTTGATTATTTTTTGTAAGTAGTGAATGCTTTGTATATTTCTTGTATAGTTGTTATTTCGTTTCCGTCTTGAGTATATACGGTATTCAGTAGTCCATAACTGAAACAAGTTCTAACTAGGTTTGGATTGGTTTTTGGTAGTGCGATTAACTTGTTGTATCCTTGTAGTTTTTGGGTTATATAGTCTATGTTTGGTTCTTGGATATTTGTAGCTCTGGGTTTAAGATTCAAGTAAGTTTATATTTTGTGGATGTTTTCAATCTATAATCTAGTTATATGGTTATAGGCTTTTTTGTCTTGATTCAAACTTTCTAGATATATGGTAGATTGTGGGGGTATAAATAGAGGGTCTTTTGGTATTTCTGGTATAAATAGTTTTTCAAATATCTTATTCAGATTTAATCCTTGTCTATTAACTCCTTTGCTTGTACCTGCGGACATAGATTGATAAAGATTATGGGTTTTATGGTGTGTCCCAACGTCTCCTTTTAGCTCTGAAATTTTGATGTCTTCCAATCGATATAGCTTTGTATTTTTAGTCATGCGGCTGACTTGTAGCTTTAGACTTCAGTTTAGCTTCATTAGTCTTTAGCTTTTCTACCTCATTGTCCATACTGTCCACTTTCAGTGAAAGGGTAGTTAGGGTTTTGAGTATCTCTTCTAATGTATCATTTTCTGTTATATCAGTCTGTGTAGCTTTGTCTTAATATGTAATCTGCAATAACATTCTTGTTAGTACTGATTATTTCAACTGTAAATGTAAAATTCAATATATTTAATACCAATCTCCGTATATTTTTTGTTGTTACTGAATTTTGTATTTTCTTAGTTAGCCACCATCGTACCTGTATATTATTTATTCGTACAATAAATTTGTTATATACAATATATGGTTCAAATACTAATAAACACATATAATGAACATAATTTTTTTCTATTTATTTCCCATTTAATTTTTATTTCGTTAAACATTCCTGAGTAATATCTACAATGATGTTCTAATTTTTCATTTCCATACCTGTATTTAAGTACTCCTCCGTAGCTGTGCTCACTCACATCTGCTTTTACTATGTATGTAAAATTTTATTTTCATCTGGAAATTATAATTTTGGCAGGTTTTTACAAAGTATCTTTATTTTTTGCACTTGTTTTTTATTTTCTTCACTATAATTATATTCTACTTCCTTTATAAATTTTTTCTGTAATGTTTTAAATTTTTTGCTAATTTTGGTATGTATTCTCTTACTTGATTTACTAATCTTAAAAATGATTATAATTTCTTTTTTGTATCTAATTCTTCTTTTGAATTTATTATTTTTTACGCTATATGTTGTTGCATTTTTGCTCCATTTTTATCTATTTGTATTCCTAAAAATTCTATCTGATTTTTTATTATTTCTGCCTTCTTTTCACTTAAACTTATTTTTGAATTTTCTATTATATTTATAAATTGTTCTAATAATTTTAGGTTTCTTCTTTAGTTTTTGAATATAGCAATATATCGTCTATGTATATTATACAATTAGGTAATTGTTTGAATTAATTATCCATAAAATGTTGATATCTACCTGGTGCATTTTTATATCCAAATGGTAGTACATTTCATTCATAAAATTCTTGTGGTACTGTGAATGCAGTTAATTTTTTAGATTTTTCTTCTAATTTTAAATGGTAAAATCCTAATTTACAATCAAATTTGCTGAAATAATTATATCCTTGTATTTTTATTATTTTTAATATTTTTTTTAGTATTGGGTAATTATATGTCATAGCTTTTGTGTTTAGGTTTCTATAGTCAATAACCATTCTACTTTTTCCTCTTTTTTGTTCACTATGTTTATTTACTATAAATGTTGGGCTAGTGTGTTTACTATTACTTTTTTGTATATATTGTTTTTCTAATAGTTCATTTATATGCATTTCAAATTCTTTTAGATCGTCAAAATTGTATGTTAGTGGTTTTTGAGTTATTATACTAGCTTTATTTATTAGTTTAATTTTTACAGTAGTTTTATGTTTTTCCCAACCTTTTAATGAATCTTCACTATATAGTTGTTTTAATTTATTTTTGATTATTTCTACGTTATCTATTGAAAATATGGTCATTTCTTCCTTATTTATAGAGAATATAATTAATTCTATCGTGTCTTCATAGTTTTTATATTTTCTAATTTTTAGGTAATTTTTTCACTTCCTTTTATCCAATCTGTTTTCTTTCTTATTTTATTAGTAACTCTTTTTTCTCTTACCTTTTGTTTGCATGGTGTTGTAAAACACCAATGTATTTTAGTTATTATGTGTGGATATAGTTTATCTAAAAATGGCATTCCTAAAAGCATAGCTTTTGATGTTAGTTCGTAATTATAAATTTTTTCTATTATTAATATTTTATCCCATATTTATCTTTTTACATTTCTAGCTTTATATGTAATTAGACTACCTTCATTATTAAATCCTTTAACTACTATTGGTGTTCATACCTTATCCCATCTACTTTCAGGTAATAGTTATATCTACATAAATTGGCTTCTACTCCAGTATCTATCATTGGCATATAATATCTATTATAATATCATTGTACTATTATCTTCATGAGTACGTATATTTTCATATTAAAGCTCTTTTTATTAATAATTTTTCTTTATTACACGTTATGGTTAATTGGGTATGTTTTATATTGTATTATTTTACTTGTTCCAACCATTTTATTCCTAATATTATATCTGCTTTTTGTGCTTTTTCTTTTACTTCAAATTCAATTTTTATCTTTATGACTCCTATTATAATTTTTTTTTCAGTCGTATTTTTAATAATTATTAGGTTTCTTGGCAAATATGGACATTTATCATTATTTTGTTTTAATTTCTTCAGTTTTTACCAAGTATGTCATTATATAATTATCTTTCTGTCTTGTGTTTATTAGTATTAAATATTCTTTTTCATCTATTGTTCCTATTATATAATATTGAGTTAGGTCATGTTTTGGAGTTATCTAATATGCTATTTTTTTTATGGTTCTGGTTTTTCACAAGATATTCTTCTTGGTGTTCCTATTCTTTCATTTTCTATTTCCAAATCTTCTTCTATATCTATATTTTGGTAGCTATAATCATTATTATCTATGATTTTTTTACAAATTGCTCAAAAGGGCTTTCTATTTGTATTTTATTTATTTTATTTTTACCAGTTTATTTTAGGCTTTGTTGTTAATACATATAAATTTTTACATCTTGCTGTAAATATTTTACTTCCTGAGATTAATTCTATTCCTAATATTTTCCAATATAGTACTAATGACTTATCTATATTTTACCTATTATTGGTACTAAATATTTTGCACTTATTATAAATTTAAAGTTTTGGTATATTAGATTCCCTCTTATAGCATTTATTTTGCTTTTTTCTATAGGTTTTACGATCCTATATTCTGCTAAATATAGTTCTATTGGTGTATCTATTCCTTCTCTAAAACATGCTTTTATTATTATTTCTGTTCCTCCAAAGTGTACATATTTTGTTGGGTCTTTACTTTTTATATCTTTTATTTCTTTATTAACTATTCTTTTTGTTACTAGTGGTATACTATCTTTTCCTTTCGCGTATCTACAATCTATTATATGTTCTTTTTGGCTTACTATGTAGTATTCTTCTTTCCGTCTATTAAATATATTTCTTATTGTTGGTATTTTAAATATTTTTTCTACACTTAAGTCTAATTCTTTTCCTTTAATTTCTTCAAATATATTACTATCAAATATAATTTTTTTGTCTATTTCTTCTTCATTTAAATATTCTTCCTTTTTTATTATTTGCATACTTTCTTTAGTCATTTAATTCTTGAAATTCGCTATCTATTTCGTTATCTGTTTCATTTTCTTAGATTTCATATATATTATCTTCACTTTCTAATTCATAATTTATATAATCTATTTGCATGTACTCTGTAATTTCTATCTTTATTTCTGATATTTGTTTTTTTTTTTTGGGATCTTTGGGTACTTTACAATCTTTAGCTAGGTGTCCTAATTTTCCACAATTATAACTTTTACATTCTCTTATAGATTTCTTCTTTCTATATGGTCTTTTATGTTTATAGTCTTTTACGTAATATCTTTTTCATGGGTTTTTATATTTATATTGGGATTTCTTATATTTATTATATTTCATTTCTTTTGTCTTTTTCTTTTATTTTAGTATTTTTCTTCACATCCAAATTGAGGTGCTATTTTATCTTTGCAACACGCTAAATTCTTTATTAATGTTTTTTTCATTTTTAATTCTTCCCTATATTTTTCACATATATTCCTATACCGTTGTTGTAAAAAATTTATCCTTGCTCCTAGAGTATCTACTATTTTTGCTTCATCCCAACTTTTTATTATTGTAGAACTAAATGGTTCAGGTAGTTTGCTTAAATATAATCTCCTTATTTCCTTACTTTCTTCTACATTTTATTTTCCCTTATAATAATATTCTTTGAATGCACATGTATATTCATCAATGTAGCACATATTACATATTGCTAATTTCAACATTAAATTCCTATTTGTATCCTTTTCTATATTTTGTTCTTCTTTTTCTTCTTCTTCTTCTTCTTCTTCTGTTTATATACTACTAAATTCATTTCTTATAGCCGTTTCATATTTTTTTAATATTTCTATGTGTGATGCTTTAGTTGTTCCTTCTTTAGTTGTTCTTTCTGTATTTTTGTCAGATCTTAGTACCTTTTTACTTTCTTCAGTTAAATTTGATAGCCATAATTATATTGTTCCTATTAGTGTTCTTTCTATATATTCAATTGTATTTGCTGTGTCTATGCTATTATCTTGTAATTTTTTTGATATATATCCTACCCATAATTGTATCATCTTATTTGTGTCTATTACACAGTCTAAATCTAAGAAGTTGTAATTTTTATTAACTATTTGTTTTGGTGTCCATCTATATTCATTTTTTGGGTTGTACTTATTTTTGTAATTATATTTTGTTTTTCTTATTTCTGATGTACTAGGTATTATGTTTTCGTCATCTTTTTTATCAAGAGTATTTATTTCTTCTATATTTTCTTTATTAACTGCTTCTTTTTCCTTAATTTGTAGATCTTTTATTCTTTCTAAAATTTCTGTATATGTTTCGCTATCTTCTGAATCATAATCATTTTTTTCAGTATCTATTGTATTTATTTTTAATTCATTGGTCTTTAGTTCTTCATTTTTTGTATGTAATTTTTCTTTAAATTGGTTTATTTCATCTAGTAGTTTCTGTTCTTTATCCTTTTCGACTTTTTATCTTTGTCTTTTTTAATATATATCTTTTAGTATTTATAATTCTTTTTCTAACTCAGTAATCCTATTATTTTTTATTTCTTTTATTTTCCGTATTTCATCCGTAGTTTGTTTTTTTATTTTTTATATTGGTTTTATTTCATCATATAATATCTCAGATGGTGTGGTATAAAACTTTATAAAAAATAGGTTTCTTTTGGTTATTTTTTTGTAAGTAGTGAATGCTTTGTATATTTCTGGTATAGTTGTTAGTTCGTTTCCGTCTTGAGTATATACGGTATTCAGTAGTCCATAACTGAAACAAGTTCTAACTAGGTTTGGATTGGTTTTAGGTAGTGCGATTAACTTGTTGTATCCTTGTAGTTTTTGGGTTATATAGTCTGTGTATGGTTCTTGGATATTTGTAGCTCTGGGTTTAAGATTCAAGTAAGTTTGTATTTTGTGGATGTGTTCTATGTATAATCTAGTTATATGGTTATATGTTTTTTTGTCTTGCTTCAAACTTTCCAGATATGTGGTAGTTTGTGGGGATATAAATAGAGGGTCTTTTGATATTTTTGGTATAAATGTTTTTCAAGTATCTTATTCAGATTTAATCCTTGTCTATTAACTCCTTTTCTTGTAACTGCAGACATAGATTGATAAAAATTATGGGTTTTATGGAGTGTCCCAACGTCTCCTTTTAGCTCTGAAATTTTGATGTCTTTCGATCGACATTTTGATAGTCATGCGGCTGACTTGTAGCTTTAGACTTCAATTTACCTTCATTAGTCTTTAACTTTTCTACCTCATTGCCCATATTGTCCACTTTCAGTGAAAGCATAGTTAGGGTTTTGAGTATCTCTTCTAATGAATCATTTTCTGTTATATCAGTCTGTGTAGCTTTGTCTTGATATGTAATCTGCAATAACATTCTTGTTAGTATTGATTATTTCAACTACAAATGTAAAATTCAATATATTTAATACCAATCTCCGTATTTATTTTGTTGTTACTGAATTTTATATTTTTTTAGTTAGCCACCATCGTACCTGTGTATTATCTATTCGTACAATAAATTTGTTAAATACAATATATGGTTCAAATGCTAATAAACACTTATATAATGAACATAATTCTTTTCTATTTATTTCCCATTTAATTTCTATTTCGTTAAGCATTCCTGAGTAATATCTACAATGATGTTCTAATTTTTTGTTTTCATACCGGTATTTGAGTACTCCTCCATAGTTGTGCTCACTCGCATCTGCTTCTACTATGCATGTAAAATTTTTATTTTCATCTAGAAAATGTAATTTTGGCAGGTTTTTACAAAGTATCTTTATTTTTTGCACTTGTTTTTTATCTTCTTCACTATGATTATATTCTACATCCTTTTTCAATTTTTTCTGTAATGCTTTTAAATTTTCTGCTAATTTTGGTATGTATTCTCTTGCTTGATTTACTAATCCTAAAAATAATTGTAATTTCTTTTTTTGTATCTAATTCTTCTTTTGAATTTATTATTTTTTGTACTATATATCGTTACATTTTAAACCCATTTTTATCTATTTGTATTCCTAAAAATTTTATCTGGTTTTTCATTATTTCTTCCTTCTTTTCACTTAAGCTTATTCCTGAATTTTCTGTTATATTTATAAATTGTTCTTATAATTTTAGGTGTTCTTCTTTAGTTTTTGAATATAGCAATATATCATCTATGTATACTATGCAATTAGGTAATTGTTTGAAATAATTATCCATAAAATGTTGATACCAACCTGGTGCATTTTTATATCCAAATGGTAGTACATTCCATTCATAAAATCCTTGTGGTACTGTGAATGCAGTTAATTTTTAGATTCTTCTTCTAATTTTAAATGGTAAAATCCTGATTTACAATCAAATTTGTTGAAATAATTATATCCTTGTATTTTTCTTATTTTTAATATTTTTTTTGGTATTGGTTATTTATATATCATAGTTTTTGCGTTTAGATTTCTATAGTCAATAACCCTTCTACTTTTTCCTCTTTTTTGTTCACTATGTTTATTTACTATAGATGTTGGGCTAGTTTGTTTACTATTACTTTTTTTTTTTCTATATATGGTTTTTCTAATAATTCATTTAAATGGATTTCAAATTCTTTTAGATCATCAAAATTGTATGTTAGTGGTTTTTGAGTTATTATACTATCTTTAATTATTAGTTCAATTTTTACAGTAGTTTTATGTTTTTTCCATCCTTTTAATGGATCTTCACTATATAGTTGTTTTAATTTATTTTTGATTATTTCTACTTTATCTATTGAAAATATAGTCATTTCTTCCTTATTTATAGAGAATATAATTAATTCTATCGTGTCTTCAGTAGTTATTATATATTCTAATTTTTGTGTAATTTTTTCACTTCCTTTTATCCAATCTGTTTTCTTTCTTATTTTATTAGTGACTCTTTTTGCTCTTACAGTTTGTTTGCATTTGTTGTAAACCACCAGTGTGTTTTTGTTATTATGTGTGGATATAGTTTATCTAAAAATGGCATTTCTCAAAGCATATCTTTTGATGTTAGTTCGTAATTATAAATTTTTTCTATTATTAATATTTTATCCCATATTTGTCTTTTTACATTTCTAGCTTTATATGTTATTAGACTACCTTCATTATTAAATCCTTTAACTACTATTGGTGTTCTTACCTTATCCCATTTACTTCCTGGTAAATAGTTATATCTACATAAATTGGCTTCTGCTCCTGTATCAATCATTGGCGTATAATATCTATTATAATATCATTGTACTATTATCTTCATGAGTACGTATATTTTCATATTAAAGCTCTTTTTATTAACAATTTTTCTTTATTATACGTTATGGTTAATTGGGTATGTTCTATATTGTATGGTTTTACTTGTTCCAACCATTTTATTCCTAATATTATATCTGCTTTTTGTGTTTCTTCTTTTACTTCAAATTCAATTTTTATCTTTATGACTCCTATTATAATTTCTTTTTCAGTCATATTTTTAATAATTATTAGGTTTCTTGGCAAATCTGGACATTTATCCTTATTTTGTTTTAATTTCTTCAGTTTTTACCAAGTATTTCATTATATAATTATCTTACTGTCTTGTGTTTATTAGTTTTAAATATTCTTTTTCGTCTATTGTTCCTATTATATAACATTGAGTTAGGTTAGGTTTTGGAGTTATCTCATGTGCTATTATTTTTTATGGTTCTGGTTTTCACAAGATATTCTTCTTGGTGTTCCTATTCTTTCATTTACTATTTCCAAATCTTCTTCTATATCTATATTTTGGTAGCTATAATCATTACAATCGATGATTTTTACAAATTGCTCAAAAGGGCTTTATATTTGTATTTTGTTTATTTTATTTTTTTCAATTATTTTATGCTTTGTTGTTATAGTTATAAATTTTTACATCTTGTTGTTAATAGTTTACTTTCTGGGGTTAATTCTATTCCTGATATTTTCCAATTTAGTACTAATGACTTATCTATATTCTTATATGTCATTGGTACTGAATAATTTGCACTTATTATAAATTTAAATTTTTGGTATATTAGATTCCCTCGTATAGCACTTATTATGCTTTTTTCTATAGGTTTTACGATCCTATCATCTGCTAAATTTAATTCTATTGGTATATCTATTCCTTCTCTAAAACATATTTTTATTATTATTTATGTTCCTTCAAGGTGTACATATTTTATTGGGTCTTTAGTTTTTATGTCTTGTATGTCTTTATTAACTATTCTTTTTGTTACTAGTGGTATACTAGCTTTTCCTTTCGCGTATCTACAATCTATTATATGTTCTTTTTTGGCTTACTACGTAGTATTCTTCTTTCCTTCTAAGAAATATATTCCTTATTACTGGTATTTTAAATATTTTTTCTACACTTAAATGTAATTCTTTTCCATTTATATCTTTAAATATATTACTATCAAATATAATTTTTTTTGTCTATTTCTTCTTCATTTATATATTCTTCCTTTTTTATTATTTGTATACTTTTTTCAGTCATTTAATTCATCTAATACACTATCTATTTCGTTATCTGTTTCATTTTCTGAGATTTCATATATACTATTTTCACTTTCTAATTCATAATCTATATAATCTATTTGCATATAATCTGTATTTTCTATATTTATTTCTGATATTTGTTTCTTTTTTGGATATTTGGGTACTTTACAATCTTTAGCTTGGTGTCCTAATTTTCCACAATTATAACATTTACATTATTTTATAGATTTCTTCTTTCTATATGGTCTTTTATGTTTATAGTGTTTTACGTAATATCTTTTTCTTGGTTTTTTATATTTATATTGGGATTTCTTATATTTATTATATTTCATTTCTTATGTCTTTTTCCTTTATTGTAGTATTTTTTTCACATCCAAATTGAGGTGCTATTTTTTCTTTGCAACATACTAAATTCTTTATTAATGTTTTTTCATTTTTAATTCTTCCCGATATTTTTCACATATATTCATATACCATTGTTGCAAAAATTTTATCCTTGCTCCTAGAGTATCTACTATTTTTTATTCATCCCAACTTTTTATTATTTTTGAACTAAATAGTTTAGGTAGTTTGCTAAAATATAATTTCCTTATTTCCTTACTTTCTTCTACATTATATTTCCCCTTATAATAATATTCTTTGAATGCACATATATTCATCTATGTAGCACATATTAGATATTGCTAATTTCAACATTAAATTCCTATTTGTATCCTTTTTCTATACTTTGTTCTTCTTCTTCTTCTGTTTCTGTACTACTAAATTCATTTCTTATAGCTGTTTCATATTTTTTTAATATTTCTATGGGTGATGCTTTAGTTGTTCCTTCTGTGTTTTTGTTAGATCTTAGTACCTTTTTACTTTCTTCAGTTATATTTGATAGCCATAATTTTACTATTCCTATTAGTGTTCTTTCTATATATTTTGGTGTATCTGTTGTGTCTATGCTATTATCTAGTAATTTTTTTAATATATATCCTACTCATAATTGTATTGTCTTCTTTGTGTCTATTACACAGTCTAAATCTAAAAAGTTGTAACTTTTATTAACTATTTGTTTTGGTGTCCATATATATTCATTTTTTGGGTTGTACTTATTTTTGTAATTATATTTTGTCTTTCTTATTTCTGATATACTAGGTATTATGTTTTCGTCATCTTTTTTATCAAGAGTATTTATTTCTTTTATATTTTGTTTAGTAGCTGCTTCTTCTTTTTCCTTAATTTCTAGATTTTATATTCTTTCTAAAATTTCTGTATATGTTTCACTATCTTCTAAATCATAATCATTTGTTTTTTTAGTATCTATTGTATTTATTTCTAATTCATTGGTCTTTAATTCTTCATTTTTTGTTTGTAATTTTTCTTTAAATTGGTTTATTTCATCTAGTAGTTTCTGTTCTTTATCCTTTTCGTCTTTTTCTCTTTGTCTTTTTTCATATAGCTAATTTAGTATTTGTAATTTCTTTTCTAACTCAGTAATCCTATTAATTTTTATTTCTTTTATTTTCCGTATTTCATTCGTAGTTTGTTGTTTTATTTTTTCTATTTCTTTTTTCCTGTCTATTTCTTCATTTTCTTTTGCTATTCTTACCATAGCTGTTAGTTTATCTTCTAATTTTAATTCTTCTTTTTTTAACATTAAATATAAATATTCACCTATTTTCTTATATCTTCTTCCTAAATTAGAAAATATTATTCTTATTTTTAACCCTTCGTGATTTTCATATGTTTTTTCATCTATTATGAATTCTTCTTTATTCATTTTATCTATTTGATTGTATATAAGTCATGTTGATGTATGTATTATAGGTTATCTATTAGAGCTTCTAAATTTTATATTTCTTCTTTTTGTGCTTTTATTGATTTTTGACATACTCCGACAATTAAATTATACTGTAGTCTTTCTTTTGTTATTTTTAATTCTCTTCATTTCTCAGATAATATTTATTTTAGTTCCTTATATTTTGGGATTGGTCTGTTTTATTCATTAGTATTTATAGTATTTTGGTAGATTTCTAAATTTAGTTCTTTCATAATATGCATTCCTAAAATAAATAAATATAACTCCTCTATTTTTAAATAATATAGCTCTGATACCAAAGTTGGGGCGGGGGGGTACTTGTAGTACTAGATTTTTCTAAGATGAATAAATAAGTTAAATATAAAATTAGCAAGTGCATGAATCTGATCTTATTTTTTGATCTATTAAATAGCCATCAATTAATTGTGCTTTTTTTTTTTACATATTATTCTGTACTGTTCGAGAAAAAAAAATTTGGTAGTTGTTGAAACATCACTTCTTATGTCTAAGATGAAAGATTGATATCGTGAGTTAATAAGTGAATTTACAGATAAAGAAATTTGGATCCGGCTCCTCTCTGTTTTCCTTCTCTCCAATTTTTTTAAGTTATTGCTTGGCTTGAAGACACATATCATCATTTAAAAGTAATGATTGATATTTAATTAGTTAAATTAAAATTCTATCCATAGTTATCTACTTTCATATATTTAATTATATTTGTTCCTTAAATATCCATTATATCTTTTACTAAATATTTTTTAAAAGAATCTTCACTGCTACAAAATATATATTAAAAGCTTTTCCTAAATATTTTTTTTTAAAAAAAATTGATAATATAGTTAAAATCTTAATTTTTCTAATTTGAGAATTCAAAAGAGCTACATAAAGAAATTATAACAGATTTATTTGGCACAATCTTTTTATTTAATATGGCATACGTATAATGAAGTTATTTGACACAGAAAGAAAATAAAATTAGAAAAACTTCAAGCCACAATCTTTATTTTTTTATTTGAAAGTTATTACTTATTAAAAATGGCAAACATTAGCAAAAAATAAAAAATAAAATTCCGATAGAAAATTATTCAAGGGTAGAAATAAAATATTTTAATATATTTAAGAAAGATATAATGGGTTGTTAAAAATATTTAAGCAACAAATATATGAAAGGGCAAATCACATAAATATACAAATTTAGAGTCATATTACAAAATCTACCAGTATTATTTTTTATTTACAAAAGGCATTTTTTATTTACAAAATCTACCAAAATATTCAACTGTCATAAGTTCTTTTGAAATAATCTTTACGAAACACCACTTTCTATACCATGTTTATATTATATTTTTTGGATATAATTAAATAATCTTTAGAGGACATTAATTTCTATATCAATTTCATATTATATTTACAAGAGCACCAGTTTATATATCATTTTTATATCATTATTTTAGAAGGTAGTTATACCTCATATAAAAATACAATATTCAGATGGCATAAGTTTTTAGCAATAGCCTTTATGGAACACCAGTTTCTAGGGAAAATTGAAGGAAAGGTGTCTTTTAATTCTTGAATGAAGGATTGGTGACACTGACCAACTTAAAGTGTCAAACATCATTAGAAAACTTGATTAAGTTAATTGTGGACTTGATTAATATTTTCAAAACTTTCTAATCTTTTCAAAAATGCAAATCAACCCACACCCCCATTCAATCCAAATCAACTGTCTCTCTTCTCTCTCGACAACTTCTCTTAACTCTCTCCTAACCAAAAGTTCTGCAAAATTCTCCCTACAATCCCTGGCGACTTCAACCTCTGGCGATAAATAGTCAGGCGAGTTTCCTTTTGACTTTCAACCATCAATCGATGTGAAGATTCTCCGGCGACAACAACTTCGAGTTCTTCTTTGTCCCATTTCCTTTTTCACAGGTAAAAAATTATGAAGAAACAGAGGAACTTGAGCCAACTACTCTTCTAGTATTGGTTAATAATTTTAATATTTCTAGCTTAAATATGAAATATAGACTGAATAAAATCCTAATTTCTTGTATTTCTTCTTCTTGTTGTCGAACTGTTAATTCAGATTTGTTGGTGAATTTTTATCACAGTTGATGTTCTTAGTGTATGTGTGATGTATTGGTGTTGTTGGGTTGATTTGTTATTTGACTTGGTAAAAATAGTGTTGCAATAGATGAAACATCTGATGCGGCAGATGAAAATATCTGATGCAACAGATAAAAATCTGATATAATAGATGAACAATCTAATAGATTATTCATCTATTATGATAGACAACTCTTTTATTTGGAAGAAATCTAAACAATATTGATCCAACAGATAACTCATTTTGCAACAGATGAGTGATATATTTCAATAGACCAGTGATCTTTTTTATTGTTTCTAATGGATTACTCATCCATTACAACAGGTTGGTTATATGTTACAACAAATAACCTTCCTGGTACAGTAGATGAGCAATTTATTTTTACTATTTCCAACAAATTACTCATCTGTTGCAACAAGTTGGTTATATGTTGCAATAGATAAACTACCTGGTGTAATAAATTAGTGATTTGTTTTTATTATTTCCAACGGTTTACTTATTCGTTGCAACAGTTGGTTATATGTTACATCAGATAAAATACCTGGTGCAACAGATTAGTGATCTATTTTTATGGTTTCCAATGGATTACTCATCCGTTGTAATAGGTTTGTTATATATTGCAACAGATAAAATACCTGGTGCAATAGATTTGTGTTCTATTTTATGGTTTCCAACGGATTACTCATCTATTGTAACAGGTTGATTATATGTTGCAATAGATAAACTACCTGGTATAATAGATTAGTGATCTGATTTTACTCTTTCCAATGGATTACTCATCTTTGGAATTGGTTGGTTATATGCTGCAATAGATAACCTTTCTGGTGCAATAGATGAGTGATCTGTTTTTACTGTTTCCAACTAATTACTCATCCGCTGCAACAGGTTGGTTATATGTTGCAACAAATAAACTACCCAGTGCAACAAATTAGTGATCTATTTTTATGGTTTCTAACGGTTTACTTATCTGTTGCAATGGTTGGTTATATGTTGCATCAGATAAAATACTTGGTGCAACAAATTAGTGATCTGTTTTTATTGTTTTCAATGGTTTACTCATACATTGCAATAGGTCGGTTGTATGTTGCAACAGATAACTTACTTGGTACAACAGATATGCGGTTTGTTGGAACTGTTATTTTACCATTGTGCATGTTAGATTTACTGTTATCCTTTTTTAATGATGCATTAATCAATTATAATCTATTTTATGTTCCTATTAATTTAAGATAATATGACTCCCAAAAGAAAAGAAACCGAATCAAGTCCAAGTAAAGGAACAAGTGTAGCAGCTCGGCTACATCCACCACTCTATGAGCTTGCTTTACAAGCGTTATCTCAATCAGGAGTAGAAGATAATGAGAACGGGGAGGAGAAATATTTCAAAAGAGATGATCCAAATGCTAATAGCCCTTCTACCAAAGAGTTGGTCAAAACCTTCAGCATTGATCATTATTTTGTGAGAATACAGTGCGATGGTGCCACAGATTTAATAGGTGATTTCGTGGTTAAGTCAGCCATGGGAAAATCTTTTGATGCCTTCAGAAAAATACTTCGAGAACCAAAATTGGATGCTTTTTTTTGGGAAAGCTGCTTTGGGCAATATCTTGATTTGCCGAAGGACAATAATGCTCGTTTCTAGATAAAAATGGTATACGATCTTCTCAAGCATAGGTTTATGTATGAAAACAAAGATAAGATGGATGAGGTGTGAATAAATTACTGGACTAAAATGTTATCCTCCTTCTCCTTCTTAAGTTATACCTACCCTGACCCCAAAAAAGCACCCCGCACACCCAAAAAAGGCAAAGGCAAGTCAAGTGATCGTGATGACCTGGTGTCCATTGTTGGTCCAAGCTTTAAAAATAAAAATTTGATAGAAGCGTTGAAAGGTAAAGGACTCTCAAAGAAGTACATTCAATCATTGTGCTTGGTTTGGTTTGTACGTAATATTTTTTGAGCTAACAACAACATAATCCTCAATTTAATAAATCTCTCGAAGGATCTTAAGGCATTTAACAGCTATCCTTGGGATTATAAAAGCTTTAAAATGACTGTCAAATATTTGTTGACTCCGTTAACGCCAAAGACAGTCAACTTATATGGCTTTCCATGGGCCTTCATGGTAAATATTTCTTTTATCATGATATGATTCATTTTTTTTATTTAACAATGTTTTTGATTTATTGGCATTATGTTATAAGCTTGAGCATTTGAAGCCATTCCTTATTTGAGACAACAAGTGAATTACCAGAAAGAAGTTTTCTGTCCAAGAATCTTGAGATGGTTGTCGGCCAAATCTGATAAAAATATAAATTTCTTGATCTGTTCAATACCTCAAAGGAAGAAGTGAGTCTAATTCTAATCAAGTTTTTGTTTTAATTAATGATTATTTAAATGATTTCATCATCATTCTAATATATGTACTAATTTATTTTAGATTATCCATCCGTGGCTTGTTCTAACCATTTGAGAGTTGAAGATGTTATTTTTCTTACTTTATGGTCTTTGAAAACTTTATCGGACCCTAAGGTCATTGATGAAATAAAAATAAAATTGTTTGGAGCAACAACTATCACAAGAAAAACAATTTTGGAGGGTGGGCTTATTGTTGTTGATGATGGTAGTGGTAGTAGTGCTGCTATTGGGGCTAATGATGCTCTTCTTACAGTTTTTAAAACAACAAGCCATAACGATAGTGATCATACTAGTTATACAGATTTTTTCCAGATTTGCCACATCTAGCGAATTTTCTGCATGCAAATGTCAAGACTGGAAGGCGAAACATGATGGAGTGATTAATGTTATTAATGAACTAATTGCTTCTGTAAAGGAAATAATATCTAAGAGGGGTTCCATTCCATCAAAGAGGATTTCATATCCATACACTCCACTAGAGATCAAGGTAGGTAAGAGGAGAAGGAAAGATATTTCCAAGGCATCATCAAGCAAGAAAAAAGCAAAATTGCAACGCCTCTATCTTTGTCTTGCACCATTGTTCAGTGTGCAAGGGCCACAAGAGATAAGCATGAGTTGAATAAGGTTAATGTAAATTATCTATTCCAATAAACAAATAGGCACATATTAGTTTCAACAGATGATACATCTGCTGAAAGTTATCAAACAAATATATACATCTGTTGCAACTATTGTCTAACATGTTGCATCAGATACGTTATCTGTTACAACAGATGAGTCTTATGTTGTAATAGATGGGTCATCTATTCAAAATTATCGTACTGCTCTGATTTACCTGTTCGAATTTATCCCAATAAATGATCCATCTGTTGCAACATAAGACTCATCTGTTGCAATAGATGGGCAATCTGTTGTGTATTTGTAATTAGCATTGACAATTCTGGCTTTCCAGGTGGAGTCATAGCAGAAGCTACTATTGAAGAGCATAATATCACAGTTGATAATCCATCAACTACTTCCAAAGAAGAAGAAAAAATGGAGCCTATCAGTTTGGAAGAACGGAAGAATTACCCGTTTGAAGGCTTCAACATCTCGAACAAGGCTCCAAAAAACTAACATAGTTGATCAAGGACTATTCAGAATGGATTGCCAATGGGCTTTTAAAGCATCATGCCGGCAAGTACATAAATAATTTTAAAGATATTGGTTTATACAATTCTTGTTGTAAGAACATGACATTAACACATACAAATCATTATGTAGAAAACAAAATGGTGAACACTACAAAGTGAACGAATAGCGTCTTGGTTTTGATATGTTTGACTTTATTGTTGCACATCTCGGAATGAAGAATTGGTTCTATTTGATGTCATAGTCCCAAACTTACTGGAATGCTGAGATTTAAATATCATACATATTACTATTAATTAATACTTTATTTAACTGCATCTGCGTATTAATTTTTTTGTCACGTAATCCAAAATATTTAATAATATGTGCAGCCTATCAATGTCACTTTTTACTACCTCCGAAAAAAGGCCAAGTTGCAAATACAAGAACAATACAGATACACGACGGGCAATTGTTTGTACAAAGGTTACATCAATATTGCCTACGATAGGTATTGTCAATAACGGCCGAAAGTTTCCCCAAATAAGGAATGCTTAATAAACATTATCAAAGGTTTTAGCATTCCAGCTAGCTTACCTTGGCATTTGGTCGATGAAATGCACATACCAATCAATTATGGTAATGAATTCCATTGGGTGTTGGCTGTCGTCGTTCTAAAAGAGAGGTACATTCGAGTTTATGACTAGATGTCGTGAAGTAGAAGTTCTGGGCCATCATCTGAGATATAAAATCTGGCTAAAATATTGCCTACTTACCTTGATATAAGTGGAATTTTGGACTAAAAGGTTTGTACTGATTGGTCGAGGATTGAAGCATACTGGGATAATCTATTTCACAGTTTCATTTCACAAATTTCACAACGCTTACATGAACTGCAAGATATGGATTATCTATTTTTTTAAAACGTAGGGATTGTGGTTTTTTTGTTGTCGCCTAACTGAGTATTTGAGAGATAGATTACAAGTATCAAATGATGGACTTGATGTCGGATTACTCCAAAAATATATGTTGTTCTTTTATGGAAATACGGAGAAGTGAAAGCTCAAAAGCCGTACGCAAGCGACATTAAAGATCCACGACGACCAAAGCCAAATTCTGTAGTACCGGATGAAGAACAAGTTGTCCATAATGAGTAGATCTTTATAGCTTGAGTCTGTCAATGTAATAACCTATCCTCCTTGGTTTAACTTGTTGATTTATTTGTAGAGTAGATCATTTGTACCCATAATAATTTTTTTATATTTCATTTATTTTTTGAGTTATTTCATGTAATTTCCGAAGGCTTCAATTTATTTTATGCTGTCTATAACTATAATTTAATTCTTATTTTTGAACATGTTAATTGAAATGGAATACTAGATTCAAATATCGCAACAGATAATACATCTTCTGCAACAGATGACATATTTTATCAAATAGATTTAGACATATGTTGCAACATGAGATGCAACATGTAGGTCATCTACTGAAAATTATATAATAGGTCTTCCTACTTTTTTTATTTTCTCCAACAGATTATCTATCAGTTGCAACAGATAGATTATATGTTACAACAGATTGTGTATCTATTGCGACTGACAGACTGCGAACATATGTATAATGCAATAGATGACCAACTTATTCCAATAGATAATCAATCTGTGTACTGTATTTGTTACAATAGATATATAATCTGTTGTTTTATAAAAATTCAAATTTTGCCATACATAAATATTATTGCCACTACATGTATAGCGAAGTGGCTTGAAATAAAAAATTGTTATTGTGTTCGTCTCTATCTTTGTACATATTTTTCTTTATACACGGGCTCCAACCATTTAGTTAGGTCATCTGCTGGAAATTATATAACAGGTCTTCTTACTTTCTTGATTTGCTCCAACATATTACCTATCAGTTGCAACAGATAGACTATATGTTATAACAGCTTGTATATCTGTTGCGACAGTTAAGTATAGTCATAAACCTTAATCTTTTCCTCGTAGAGTAGTATCTCAATAGCGAGAAAACGTTTGACTTCCATGTTCATGACTGCAAGGATTCTCTTTTCCTTGGTTCAGCTCTTGCCATGTGGATATGGCCTCTTCCCTCTAACATATTTAATCACGTCTTTGTCCCATTCAAACATAAAAACTAACTTATAAAACCTCCGGACATTGGGACTAGCCTACCCACAGAGATCATTGCACCTATCCTTGAAATAGTTGTAGAAGTTGAGGTCCATTCAGCAGAATCATAAGCATCCGAGTACGCTAATTGCTTGGCCCTGATGAGGCAGAGAATTTCATTAACATACTGTGGTATAAGAAGATAATTTTTAAATAGGTTAATAATTGTAAAGAATAAAAATACAGTGGAAAGATTCTTGTGCATAGGGTTCTCTAAATCAATTCACCGATTACCCAACTAGCGTAACTTAGGCAAGAGATGTGTATTATGTTGCAAGAGAATACCCAGCTGTTGCAACAGATTACATATCTTCTGTGTAGCTTCTTCTTCATGGAGTAAATTGGAAGGCTAGGTTATCAAAAGTAAAATTACATTGTCCATGTACCACACACGTATATTTGTCCTACTCATGAAGTCTTCAGCGTTAAAGGAATACATTGTGTATTCTTCTGGAGGTTTTATCTCATCGTTTATGATCTCTTCCAGTTTCTTCTTTTCCTTGTCGCCAAGTGCCGCGTATATGTCCACCTTCTTCAACGGCCCCTGAACTTCAACAACTCTTGTAGCAGGAAGAGTTGCAATTTTTGCTGTTTTCATAATAGAGAGTATTTGTCTAATGTTTCTTGTCTTCCTCATAACTGCCACTATAGGAGTGTATGGCTCACTCACCTTCTTGGATGGTATGACACCCTTCTTGGATTTCAACTCCTCGACAGCTTCAGCAATATCCTCTAGTTTTTCAAGAAGTTTTTCCTCTCTCTCCTTACATACTTTGCATTTGCAATGAGAACATGAAGGTGAAGAGGGGTGAGAGGGACCACTGCAAGGGTGGGAGGGATTGGTGTAGGGGTGAGAGGGAACTGTGCAAGGGGTGTTTTCAAATATATATTTTTTTATAGCAGCAACATGCTCATAATCATGACTTATAGTAGCAGCAGCATCAGGATGGCTGCCACCACCATCAATAACTCCACCAGCAACACCCCCAGAAGAAGCACCCGGATCTGCTGCAGTAGGTTGGTTGTGAAGAGCTTCAATATTAGGTTGACCTTGCCTAACTGATCTTCTTATAGATATTGATCAAACCAATTATTTCTTTATTAACTCTATCGTTGGGTCTTCTTTTGTATCAACAAAACCTAGAGTAAGAAAAAAAGTCATCCCCAACTCATCAACAGTAGGCACAATCCAAGGATACGCAACCTATAAAAAAGACAGAAGGCATTTAAATCATATAATAATAATAATTTATAGTTAGTTGGGTTACATATTAAAACAGCCAACTTATGCAATAGTCGATCTAGTTGCCGTAATAGCTGATCTGTATGTCACAAAAAATTAATAATATGTTGCATTAGATTACCCATCTGTTGAATAATTTACAGTAGATGGGTAATCTGTTGAGTGAGGTTCAGAGAACCAGAGCAACAGATAGTTAATTTGTTGTGAAATAAGGATTGTCTGTCGTAGTAGATTACCCATCTGTTGCACCAGTTGCTGTTGACGGGTAATCTGTTGCAACGAACGACCTATCTATTGCAACAGATGGCACATCTATTTCAATATCTTTCTTTGAGGCAAATTATTTTAGTTGAAAGAAGATGCATTGCATCATTCGGAGGGTTAAAGAGATCAGCAGCCTCCTTAATATTTTTACTGCGTTTGCAGCCAATCACCTAAGGATCCTTGGATGAGAAACCTCATCCGGGTAAACCATGAACTATTTTCAGAGGAGAGGAATGGCTTCACATTCCCAAGCCTAAAAAATATAAACAGGAAGCAAGAAAAAAAGTCATAATAAATATATTCAATATAAATTAATGGATGAGTAAAAATAGTGATCAACTTTACCATGAAAGCCCAAGGAAAGACATATAATGTGGTCTTCTTTGGGGATAACTTTTTCAGTAAATATTCGACAGTCAAGTAGTAGCTGTCATATCCACAGGGATAATCGTTAAATTTGTCAAAATCATCAGCAAGCACCAACAAATCATCTTCTATGACTTTCCTGACGTCTCTTGCTAATAAAACGAAATGGACAAACCAAACTAAGTAAAATTTCTCCATGTAGTGCTTTGGTAAGTTTTTATCCTCAAGATCTGCCATCAAATCATCTGTTTTGTAGCTACTACCTCTAACAATACCCAACAACCCATCTTATTTTCACTTGCATTTCTTGGACCCTTTTGTGGGATGTTTTCTTGATGAGAGGTTCTTCTGGACGATCGCATCTTAAGCTCGTCACTATGGGGAATCTGTTTGAACACCTATTTAATATATCCCAACAAATCTTCCACTTATTATAACAGATGGACCACCAACACCACAACCAGCTCCACCACCAATGCCACCAAGACCCCTACCAATGCCACCAATACCAACACCAAGACCACCGATACCACCACCAAAAACACAAATACTGACACCACCAACAACATCCACCAACAATACTACAAACACCATCTAACAATACCACCACAGTCAACAAAATACTGAGATAAAAACTAGGGTTTTCTCGGGTGCTTCATACCTTTTTAGCATCAAAACACAAAATTGTTAACCCATTCTCGAAGATAATACAACTAAAAGTCTTCTTTTTCATCATTAACTAAAAACCCTAAATTTTTAGAATAAAGAATAAATGTAGAACTCTTCTTGAACTTTGTTACCTATGAATATAGAGAAAACGATGGATACAAGTGAGAATGAAGTCAAAAATAACAATGATGTGGTCGAAAATGGGAAGAAAATTGATATGTTTTAAAGGGTTAAGCAATATGTTGAGTAGTTGTTGTCTGTATTGCTGAGAGGGAGAGAGAGAGATAAGAGCAATAACTTGAGATTTGAAATAAGGAAAAGTTTTTTCCACAAATGGATAATTTGTATGGGTTGATTTTTAATTTTGGAAAAAAATGACAAGTTTTGAAATTGTTAATTTGGTTCGAATTGATCTTAATTAATTTTTAAAATTTTAAAAGATATAGTTTTTAAAATATTAAGTTAATGAGAACTCATTTCAACTCAAAATGATCGATCGATGAATCGGGTCGGGATGAACGCAATACCAACACCATGCAATTGTAATGACTCAATTGAAGTTGTAGTTGACCATATGAGTTCATTCATCGCTAGTTCCACCTAAATCAATTTAGGTACTATTAATCTTAACATTAAGTTAATGATAACTTATTTCAACTCAGAGTGATCAATCGATGACTCAGGTCGGAATGAACGTAATACCAACACCATGTAATTATAACGACTCAATTGAAGTTGTTGTTGATCCTATGAACTCATTCATCACTAGTTCCACCTAAATTAATTTAGGTACTATTAATCTTAATATTAAGTTAATGAGAACTCATTTCAACTCAGAGTGATTGATCGACAACTTGAATCGAGATAAATGCAATACCAACACCTTGCAATTGCAATGACTCAATTGAAGTTGTTGTTCACTCTATGAGCTCAATCATACTTAGTTCTACCTAAATCAATTTAGGTAATATTAATCTTAACATTAAGTTATTGAGAACTTATTTCAACTCAGAGTGATCGATCGACCACTCCAATCGGGATAAACGCAATACCAACACCATGCAACTGTAATGATTCAATTGAAGTTGTAGTTGACCCTATAAGCTCATTCATCCATAGTTCCACCTAAATCAATTTAGATACTATTAATCTTAACATTAAGTTAATGAGAACTCATTTCAACTCAGAGTGATCGATTGATGACTCAGGTTGGGATGAACGCAATACCAAAACCATGCAATTGCAATGACTCAATTAAAGTTGTTGTTGACCCTATGAACTCATTCATCCCTAGTTCCACCTAAATAAATTAAGGTTCTATCTTAACATTGAGTTAATGAGAACTCATTTCAACGACTTGGGTCAGGATGAACGCAATACCAACACCATGCAATTGCAATGACTCAATTGAAGTTGTAGTTGTCCCTATGAGCTCATTCATCCCTAGTTCCACCTAATTCATTTTAGGTACTATTAATATTAACATTAAGTTAATGAGAAATCATTTCAACTCAGAGTGATCGATCGACGACTCGAGTCGAGATGAACGCAATACCAATACCATGCAATTGTAACGACTCAATTGAAGTTGTTGTTGACCCTATGAGCTCATTCTTTCCTAGTTCTACCTATATCAATTTATGTATTATCTTAACATTAAGTTAATGAGAACTTATTTCAATTCAGATTGATCGATTGACGACTCGGGTCAAGATAAATGCAATACCAACACTATGTAATTGCAAAGACTAAATTAAAGTTGTTGTTGACCCTATGAACTCATTCATCCCTAGTTCTACCTAAATCAATTAAGGTTATATCTTAACATTAAGTTAATGAGAACTTATTCATCCCTAGTTCTACCTAAATCAATTTAGGTACTATCTTAATATTAAGTTGATGAGAATCTTTTCAACTCAGAATAATCGATCGATAACTCGAGTCGGGATGAATGTAATACCAACACCATGCAATTGAAAAGACTCAATTGAAGTTGTAGTTGACCCTATAAACTCATTCATTCATCCCTAGTGTAATGCCTCAAAAAATGGGTCCCGGAGCGTCACACGGTGCTTGAGGCTACGAGTAGCCCCAAGCTAACCCTTTGAGCCATTTTCATTCAGTTCAGCACAAATCAATGGGGTTTCCATAAATAACCCTCAAATATCAACAGAGTAATCATCATCCAAGAATAAAAGAATTTCAGAAAGATAACAAAATACAACTTATTAGTCAACTCCCAACATTTATTCTAGTCTGACAAGCCTCTAAGAAAATCAATAAAACTAGCAAGACATTGAGACATGCCCCAACTGACTCATACTCAGTTATCAAATGTAAACAATTCTGTGAAACCAACATCAGATATCACGTCCTCGGAACATGAGGACTCACCACAACAAAGAATGTAGAACAGCGTGCCGGACAAATCACTGTCGAACCTGGAACTGAGCACCTGAACCTACATTCTGAGAAAATACAGCCCACATCCAAAGATGTGGGTCAGTACCATGGAAAGAAACCGAGTATATAGGGGTGTATGCAGTTTTATAAACATCATCATAAATATTTATAAGAAATATGCAGGATATATGAAAGACTCACATAGCCCGAAGAAAATCATCATAATCATGAGAGGATGAAATAAGTATAATAACACATGTGATTCATCATATAATTTGTCAATCACTTTCAGTTAATCAAGAATATCAATTCTCATAATGTAAATATCATTTAAATCTTTCGAAAGAATAACTTTCACAATTCCACTTTTAAATCACTTCACCATTCACCATAGACACAAGGAAACACACACACACTGGGAGATCCTATAACTGACATAAACCATGTGAGCTACATGCAGTCAAACTTACAACCCACGTTGGGGAGAGTCATCCTTTCCTTGCCATCGGAGTAGGACTATCGATATCAAATCCACACAAACTAGTGATCACTATATAAATCAGCCTCTGGCTCACTCCTACGGGGGCACGTAGTTCTAGGGAAGTAAGGTCGCTTTATACCTCCCACTCGGTGCTAAAGATTTCTCTTGAACTTAGCTTAGATCATTTCAAAGACAATCCATAACAAAATAATTTTAGTAATATATAAATATACATCAGGAGCCATCATGCTTCCAATCTATTAAAATCAACCACGTTGTGGATTTCTTTCACACTCGAGTTCAAAACAACTCCATTAAGACCAAAAGGTCAAATCATTCAAAATATCTCAAATATTCAACATCAACATGCTTATAACACACACTTTCTCAAAAAAAACACAATTTCCAATGGGGATTCACGACCCAAATATCAAAATCATGATAAATATCGTTCAAGATTTATGCTTTATATCTCCACACATGTAAATTCATCTTTCAAAATCATAAACATCAAGATTTCATAATAGTAATCATAAGATATGGGTTCATGCTTCAAATTCGTAAAAATCAAATAAAAATCATGCCTTTGTAAAGAAAATTACTTTTGGGCACAGGAACGAAAGAGAGTTCTTGTTGAAAAACCCCACATACCTTGAATGATAAACTTTAGATCGATACTCATTTTTGAGATGTTAATCGTGCCTTTGAATGATGGTTCTTGGAGTTCTTGAACTAGGAACTTGGAATCTTGAATAAATTTGCGGAATTAATGGTGAACTTTGGAGGTTCTTGAAATTCTTGAACTAGGAACTTGGAATCTTGAATAAATTTGCAGAATTAATGGTGAACTTTGGAGGTTCTTGAAGTTGGATGTAGGAGCTTAGGGTTTTTTTTTTTTGAGGGAATTTGATGAAATATAACAAATAATGCTTCTAATAGGCTTTAATATAGGGTTTGGACATATTTTGGGTGAGGGTTAGTGACCAAAACGCTCCTAAAAATCAAATAATTCTCGAATCTGTCCTTTGGTGGACTGTTTTGATAGTCTGAAGTAGATCAACCATAACGTTTTACTCCAATTTCCAAATTGGATGAAACCAATTTCATTAGAAAGAGGACTCCCATATCTTTCCGTTGATAAATATTATATCACCCAGATTATTGCGTACGAGGAGTTATGATCGTCTGAAATTGACTCAAAAATTCGCTTTTGATAGGCTGAAGTAGATCGACCATAACTTTTTGCTCCGATAGACAAATTGGATGAAAGCAATTTCATTGGAAAGAGGACTCGTAGATCTTTCTGTTGATATATAGTAGATCACCCAGATCATAATGTACAAGGATTTATGATCTTTTAAAGTTGGAGCAAAAATACGCCAGGCCTCAGTACTTTTTCCTGCACATTTTACTGTTCACTACTATTCACGGTTCGATCGGAATGTTCATAACTTGTCGCTCAGGTATCCGTTTTGGATGATCCACGTATCGTTGGAAAGATTATTCGATACTATATGCAATGGTGGGTCATAATCTAAGACATTCCACACGAAAAATTTATAATTCATTTTAGAAGATAGAACCCAACACGTTTACACACAAAATTTCAACGAAAAATTTCTTGGGGTATTACATCATCCCTCCCTTGGAAAAATTCATCCTCGAATAACGCTAGACATGCCAAGATTAGATAGGGAATAGAGAATATAGCTGAAACCATTCGTTAGACTCATCACCACATTATTTCTCACTCTGAATGCAACATAGAATGCATAAATTCAAGAAACTACAGTTGAACACATAATAAATGACAGCTGAACTGCTGTAACTTTTATCAAAAGTGCATGATTTAGGAAAGAACGGTACCTTCGACTTGATCGGAGTTTGCGAAACACAGGTGCGGTTACTTGGATCGCATATCCGTCTCAGCTTCCCAAGTTGCACCCTAAACAGATTAGTTTCGCCACAACACCTTGACCAAGGGAACTTCTTTGTTCCTTAGTCTTCGGACACTGAAATCAAGAATCTCAACAGGAATCTCATCAAAAGAAAGATTTTTCTTGAATGTCAGCACTCACAGAAGAATCCACTACCACAGCATCGCTAATATGCTTTCTAAGCATGGAGACATGGAATATTGGATGAACAGAGGATAACTCGGAAGGCAACTCGACCTCATAAGCTACCTTACCAACACGGCTAAGAATTTTGTAAGGACCAACATAATGGGGACTAAGCTTCCCCTTCTTTCCGAATCTCTTCACCCTCCTCATGGGTGTAATTTTTAGATACACTAGGTCACCAACTTCAAACTCAAGGTGTCTCCTTCTAACATCCATATATGACTTCGGATGACTCTGCGTAGTTTTCAGCCTTTCCCTAATCAACTTAACTTTTTCCATAGCCTCAAATACCAAATTAGGACTACTCACAGCCGCTTCACCCACCTCGAACCAACCTATGGGTGATCTAACTTCCTCTCATATAATGCTTTAAACAGAGCCATGCCAATACTAGAGTGGAAACTATTATTATAAGCAAATTCTATCAACGATAAGTGATCATCCCAACTTCCCTTAAAGTCAAGCGCATAAGCTCTCAACATATCCTCTAAGGTCTGGATAGTCCACTCAGCCTGACCATCATTCTGCAGATGAAAAGCAGAACTCAAAAGCACTTGGGTACCAAGACCCTTCTGAAAAGCTTTTAAAAATTGTGAAGTGAACTGAGTACCCCTATCCGAAATGATAGACAAGGGAACTCCATGCAGTCTGACTATCTCTCGGATATACAATCTAGCGTAATCCTCAGCAGTATATGAAGTATGAATAGGCAAGAAATGAGCAGACCTAGTCAACCTATCAACTAAAACCCAAATGGAATCATGATGACATCGGGAAGGAGGTAAACCAATCACAAAGTCCATATTTATATCTTCCCACTTCCAAGTGGGAATACTAAACTCTTGCATCATACCACCAGGTCTTTGGTGTTCAACCTTAACCTGTTAGCATGTTGCACACTTAGCTACAAATGATGCTATATCTTTCTTCATTCCACACCACCAATAGATTTCCCGCAAGTCTCGGTACATCTTGGTGACACCAGGATGAATAGAATATCGCGCCCTGCGCGCTTCAGTCATAATCCTTAGTCTCAGATCATCAACATTCGGGACACATAATCTACCTGCAATCTCAACATACCATCTCCCCCTTTGGAGAAAACCTCTACTTTTTGGTCCTTGACTGACTCCTTCAGTCTGACCAAACTAGCATCTAAGTATTGCTTTTCCTTTACTTCTAAAACCAAGGAGGATTCAGAACTACTCTGAACCCCTAAACCGCCTTCAGCAGAGTCAAATAACCTAACCCCCAATCTAACCATCACGAGCCAACTCTTTCTTACCTTCTACCACATGCGAAACACTACCCATGGACACTCTACTTAGGGCATCCACCACAATATTGGCCTTGCCCGAATGGTACAACACACTCATATCATAGTCCTTTAACAATTCTAACCATCGTTTATACCTAAGATTCAATTCTCTATGGGTAAAAATATACTGCAGAATCTTATGATCAGTGAAAACATCAACATGGACACCATACAAATAGTGTCTCCAGATTTTTAAAGCAAACACAACAGCAGCCAACTCAAGGTCATGGGTGGGGTAATTTTTCTCATGGGGTTTCAACTGTTTAGAAGCATAAGCTATCACCTTACCCTTCTGCATTAATATGCAACCCAACCCAACTCTTGAAGCATCACAGTATACCACAAAACCATTACCACTATCAGGCAAAGTCAAAACAGGGGCTGAAGTAAGTTGATTCTTCAACTCCTGAAAACTCTTTTTACAAGATTCGGACCACAAGAACTTCACTTTCTTCTGGGTCAATCGAGTCATAGGAGACGCTATAGAGGAGAAACCCTCAACAAAATGGCGGTAATAGCCATCTAAACCCAAGAAACTTTGGATATCAATGGAGAAATAGGTCTAGGACAATTTCTAACAGCTTCGGTCTTTTGGGGATCAGCTTTGATACCCTCGGAAGAAATGACATGACCCAGAAAAGCAATTGATCTTAGCCAAAACTCACACTTACTGAACTTGGCAAACAACTTGTGATCTCTAAGGGTTTGCAAGAAAGTTTGGAGATGATCAGAATGTTCATCCTCACTACGGGAATACACCAGTATATCATCGATGAACACTATGACAAACATATCCAGATATGGTCTGAACACTCGATTCATGAGGTCCATGAAAGCTGCTGGGGCATTAGTAACCCGAAAGATAAGAGAGCACGAAGCAATAGCATAGAGAGATACTTTAAGCACGATAGACTTCTAAAAGAAAGAATTACACTTTTTCCTAAAATGTCTTGTAGCCTCTTGCTCATAGATGTGGCACACTACACATTGATGATCAAGACTCTACTTAACGCGGCTTGTCAGACTCCCTAGGATACCTTAAAACCTTAGGCTTTGATACCAAGTTTGTAACGCCTCGAAAAATGGGTCTCGAAGCGTCACACGATGCTTGAGGCTACGAGTAGCCCCAAGCTAACCCTTTGAGCCATTTTCATTTAGTTCAATACAAATCAATGAGGTTTTCATAAATAACCCTCAAATATCAACAGAGTAATCATCATCCAAGAATAAAAGAATTTCAGAAAGATAAAAAAATATGACTTATTAGTCAACTCTCAACATCTATACTAGTCTGATAAGCCTCTAAGAAAATCAATAAAACCAGCAAGCCATTAAGACATACCCCAACTGACTCATACTCAGTTATCAAATGTAAACAATTCCGTAAAACCAACATCAGACATCACATCCTTGGAACATGAGGACTCACCACAAAAGAGGATATAGAACAGCATGCCGAAGAATCATTGTCGAACTTAGAACTGAGCACCTGAACCAATATTTTGAGAAAATGCAGCCCACATCCCAAGATGTGGGTCAGTACCATGGAAAGAAATCGAGTATATGGGGGTGTATGCAGTTTTATAAACATCATCATCATAAATATTTATAAGAAATATGCAGGATGTATGAAATACTCACATAGCCCGAAGAAAATCATCATAACCATGAGAGGATGCAATAAGTATAATAACACATGTGAGTCATCATATAATTTGTCAATCACTTTCAGTTCATCAAGAATATCAATTCTCATAATGTAAATATCATTTAAATCTTTCGAAAGAATAACTTTCATAATTCCACTTTCAAATCACTTCACCATTCACCATAGACAAAAGGAAACACACACACTGGGAGATCCTATAACCGACATAAATCATGTGAGCTACATGGAGTCCAACGTACAACCCTCGTTGGGGAGAGCCATCCAATCCATTCCATCGGAGTAGGACTATCAATATCAAATCCACAAAAACTAGTGATCACTATATAAATCAGCCTCAGGCTCACTCCTATGGGGGCACGTAGTTCTAGAGAAGTAAGGTCACTTTATACCTCCCACTCGGTGCTAAAGATTTCTCCCGGACTTAGCTCAAATCATTTCAAAGACAATCCACAACAAAACAATTTCAGTAATATATAAATATACATCGAGAGCCATCATGGTTCCCATCTATCAAAATCAACCACGTTGTGGATTTCTTTCACACTCGAGTTCAAAACAACTCCATTAAGACCAAAAGGTCAAATCATTCAAAATATCTCAAATATTCAACATCAATGTGCTTATAACACACACTTTCTCAAAAAAACACAATTTCTAATGGGGATTCACGATCCAAATATCAAAATCATGATAAATATCATTCAAGATTCATGCTTTATATCTCCACACATGTAAATTCATCTTTCAAAATCATAAACATTAAGATTTCATAATAATCATCATAAGATATGGGTTCATGCTTCAAATTTGTAAAAATCAAATAAAACTTTGTAAAGAAATTACTTTTGGTCACAAGAATGAAAGATAGTTCTTGTTGAAAAACCCCACATACCTTGAATGATTAACTTTAGATCGATACTCATTTTTGAGATGTTAATCGTGTCTTTGAATGATGGTTCTTGGAGTTCTTGACCTAGGAACTTGGAATCTTGAATAAATTTGCAGAATTAATGGTGAACTTTGGAGGTTCTTGAAATTCTTGAACTAGGAACTTGGAATCTTGAATAAATTTGCAGAATTAATGGAGAACTTTGGAGGTTCTTGAAGTTGGATGTAGGAGCTTAGAGTTTTCTTTTTTTAGGGAATTTGATTAAATATAACATATAATGCTTCTAATAGACTTTAATATAGGGTTTGGATGGATTTTGGGTGATGGGTAGTGACCAAAACGCCCCTAAAAATCAAATAATTCTCGAATCTATACTTTGGTGGACTGTTTTGATAGTCTGAAGTAGATCAACCATAATGTTTTACTCCGCTATCCAAATTGGATGAAACTAATTTTATTAGAAAGAGGACTCTCATATCTTTCCGTTGATGTATATTATCTTACCCAAATCATAGTGTATGAGGAGCTATGATCGTTTGAAGTTGACTCAAAAATTCATTTTTGATAGGCTGAAGTAGATCGACCATAACATTTTGCTTCGATAGAAAAATTGGATGAAACTAATTTCATTGGAAAGAGGACTCGCAGAGCTTTCCATTGATATATAGTAGATCACCCAGATCATTATGTACAAGAAGTTATGATCGTTTAAAGTTAGAGAAAAAATACACCAGGCCTCAGTACTTTTTCCTGCATGTTTTACTGTTCACTACTATTCACGGTTCGATCGGAATGTTCATAACTCGTTGTTCGGGTGTCCGTTTTGGATGATCCACATAGCGTTGGAAATCTTATTCGATACTTTACGCAATGGTGGGTCATAATCTAAGACATTCTTCACAAAAAATTTATAATTCATTTTAGAAGATAGAACCCAACACGTTTAGGCACAAAATTTCAATGGAAAATTTCCTGGGGTATTACACCTAGTTTCACCTAAATCAATTAGAATAAAATCTGTTGGAACAAACAACTGAGCTATTGGAAATTTCTAACAGATATTGACAGCTGTTACAATAGATGACATATCTAATTTAATTATCAAATAGACATTTGTATCTGTTGTGACAGATGACTGAGCTGTTTGAAATTTTCAAACATATATTGATATTTGTTGTAACAAATGACATATCTGATTTAATTATCAAATGGACATTTGAATTTGTTGTCACAGATGACTGAGCTATTGGGATATTTAAACAGATATTGATATCTATTGTAATAGATGTCATATCTGATTTAATTATCAAATGGACATTTGCATCTGTGAGCTGTTGGGATTTTTAAACAGATATTTATATCTATTGTACAGATGACTGTGCTTTTGGAATTTTTAAATAGATATTGCTATCTGTTGCAACAGATGACATATTTATTTGAATTGTTTTTCTTTGAATTTTAAAGAAAGCTTATGTCCAAGTAGATAAAGTAGTACTACAAAATGCTGTAAAAAATATTTCTTGAATAACTCAAAAATAAGTTCATTGAGTAGTCTTATATTGTCTTTTCAATGTCACTAGTCTTCCTCTTTCCCCTTAAATTATTAATGAATATTAACTATATTAATTAATAAAAATTAAAACTCACGTCATCGTAGACACTATATCTAGAATTATCTCATCTCTCCTTCAAATTCAGCCCTAAATTTATTTTATTCATCTCTTATCTTTTTCTTTCTCTCCTCCTTAAGGTTATCACAACCTTTTTTCTCTCTTTTCTTTTCTCTCTCTCATAAAAAACCTTTCGTATCTAAACCAATCCATATTTTTCCTCGACTGAAATTGTTGTTTTGATCCCCTTTTGACATTAAGGTATGGTTCACTATTGCAATTCATTCTCGTCTTCTTCTTTGCAAGTTATTTACATCTATTTTTTTATTTAATTATCATTTATCTATATCATATTTATTTAAAAAATTTGAAGAAACTTTTAAGTGTTGAATAAACGAACTGAGAATTTTTATTATAATATGTGAAAAAAGTCATATGTTAGGAGAAGTTTAAAAGCCTTGTTGGCAGTATCATTTTTTGTTTGTATTTTATTTGTTTTTTTGTAGTTGATGCTATTATTGATGTTGTTGGTGGGGTTGGCATTGTTGAAACTTGTGGTGTGGTGGTGTTGATGGTGTTGGAATAAAGGATGTTGCTTCTTTATTGTTGATAATATTGTTGATAGTGTTGGAACAAATGTTGTTGTTTCTTTGTTGTTGATATTTTTTATTTGTTGTCTCTTTGTATTTTATGTTGTTGTTGATGTTGCAACAAATAGAGCAACTGTTGGAACAAATCAAACCATCAGCAAGGTTGGTTTGATGTATTCCAACAGACTATATCTATTGTATCAGACTCCATATTTGTTGTAACAGACTCTACATCTAATGCAACAGACTCCGCATCTAATGCAACAGACTCCATATCTGATGCAATGGACTCTACATCTATTGTAATAAATGGATAATGTTCTTTCTATGGCATTATTTTTTTTCTCTTCTTTGTAGATATAAGGAACTGAAAGTTGATCAACTTTTGCCCGACCATCATAAGAGGCTGTAATAAAGATGGGTTCAGAGAAATAAGTTGCATGCAGATGAAATCACTTCATATGTGGGAGGTATGTATGTATTACTAATAATGTTATCGTGGAAAAACACATAGAGTACACTGATTTTGTGAATGTTGTTTTAATTGATTAGTTATAGATCATTCAAATAAGATATCTGTAATTTTATAGTTAAGTTGGGTAGGTCCAAACTGATAAGGCTATGGGACCATAAATATGGTTCTGAGACCCTGTTAAGATTTAATATCAGTTGCTGCTCATGTTTATGTGTCAAGTATTATGAAGGGATCTAGTTTTTGTGTTATTGTAAAGAGAATCAATAGAGGTTGGACTAACTTTTAGGGTGCATTGGACTCTAAGAAGGCCTTCGAAGCCTAGAACTATATCTAACAAGAACAAAAAACCAATATAGTTATTGTCCTAGCCCAAATTTATATGGTTGGGTTACTTGGGGTCATGATTATACGCCAGAAAGTGCAGTACGAGAATGCCTTTGAGGGAAAATGAGTGGTTGATGAAAGACTATATCATCTAAGAGCTAATTAAAGAGGATACATAGGGTAGAAAGTAACTTCTAGCGAATCTGGCCGATGAAATTATCTAAAAACATGAGAAATCTGTATCAAGTGCAAATATGAAATTATATCTGGTAATAAAAATCTATCTATTGTTTCTCTAAAAAATAGTGTAGATGATCACTTTGCAAGAGAGTTGCGATAAGTAGTATGATTGGGATTATCACCTAGATAGAAAATAGCAGAAGACCAAGAAAGAAGCCTTACCGGCCTCAAGGTTTGAAATGATATACATTACGCGTAGAAAACTTACGCCAACAGCAATTGCAGTTAAAATAAGAAATCTAAGCGAAGGTGGCAATTTTTGAATTTTAAATTGAATCTCATGCCTTCTTATTTGTGGTTCCGATTAAGTCCACTGTTGTTGACCTGATCAGAACCACAAACAAGATTGAAAGACAGTTTGAGCGTCATTACTTCCTTAGCAATATGGTTAAAATTGATTGTGTTTTCTAGCCTTACTATGCTTTCAACATATCTTGGAGAAGATCGGAGGCTTGCTGTAGTATGCGAATATCAATAATTTTAAGTTTGCCTCCAGCTTGCTGATTTGGTATTCAAGCTTGTCATTGCAGTCTTTGAATTTGGTATAGAGTTTCTGATCTTTTGTAAGCTCAATCAGGAACACAAACTTCAAAGTTATGACATTCTAGAAGCCCTTTAAAACACTTTCTTCAGAAGCCTTAATGGATAGATGTAGGGTCGATGTGTATGGTTTTGGTCAAAATATGTTGATGTACACTCAAGATGTGGTGCCTACCATTGAATAGATCACTTTTATCGAGCGTTTATCAATACATCTTGCTCAACTAACCTTCAAGGAATTTGATAAATTAATAAGCAAGGAGTTACATAACATTTGATCTAATAAGCTTTTCCCTGAGTTAGTGCACAAATAAAATGAGCTCAATCTCTCAACCTTTCTACTGATCATTATTCTCCAATATAGATGACAAGATATCCGCCATGCAAAAGTCTACACCATCGTCAGAAATGGTTGCCAGGGCGCAAGTCTTCAGAAGGCATCAACAGTAATATCTCAATATCAAGCGATATTGAGAGATTCTTAGTCATGCGTTCCCAAGACTTTTCTACGGTAAGAATTTATACTGATCACAAGATATCCTCCATGGAAAAGTCTACACAGTCAGTAGAAATTCTTGCCAGAGCGAAAGTCTTCAGAAGGCATTATTAATAATCTCTCAATATCAAGGAAATCTTGTATGAAAGTCTCCAGAAGACATTAAAAAATAAGGAAGTTTTTAGCAATAACTACACATAATTACCATCAAAGACCTCACTAGATTCTCTCCTCATTTAAAAGAAAAGCTAAAAATATTTTCATTTGCATTCACATGTTATTTATTTAACAAACCAAACAAAGATAAACTAAATCTAGCATTAGTTCATCTTTGAATTCTAGATTTAGTTCATCTTTGGTTGGTTGTTACTAATAATATTTTTTGAAGACTTTCGCTCTTGCAAGATTTATGCTAATGGTGTAGACTTTGCATGGCAGATATCATGTCATCAACAAAAATTCTTGCCGTAGAAAAAGTCTTGAGAAGGCATGACTAGGAATATCTCAATATCACTTGATATTGAGAGATTATTGTTATTGCCTTCTGAAAACTTGTGCCCTGGCAAGCATTTCTAGTGACGGTGTAGACTTTTGCATGGTGGATATCTTGTCATCTATATTGGAGAAGAACGATCAGTAGATTGGTTGAGAGATTGAGCTTGTTTGATTTATCCACTAACTCGAGCAAAGTTTTTTTATAAGGTAATGAGCCTGGAGTTACTTAACATTCGATAGGCTTGGTAGAGTTGGTTTAGATCAAACGTTATGTAACTCCTTGCTTATTAATTTATCAAATCCTTTGAAGGTTGGTTGAGCAAGTTGCATTGAACAACGCTCAATAAAAGTGAGCTATTAAACGGTTGGGACCACACCTTGAGTGTGCATCAACATATTTTGACCTAAAACAACACAACAACCCTCTATATATCCTTTAAGGCTTCTAAAGAAAGTGGTATGAAGGCCTTCTTCTTGAAGGTAGTATTCCTGATCGACCTTACAAGAGATCAGGAACTCTATACCAGCTTCAAAGACGGTAACGACAAGCTTGGATACCGAATTGGCAAGCTGGAGGTAAAATTAAAAATTATCAGGATTCACATACTACAGCAAGCCTCTAATCTTCTCCAAAAAATATTGAAAGCATGCTAAGGGAAGAAACCACAATCAATTAATCCATATTTCTAAGGAAGTAATGACACTCAATCTGTCTTTTAATCTCATTTGTGGTTTCGATTAGGTCAACAGCAGTGGACCTAATTGAATCCATAAATAAGAAGGCATGGGATGCAATTTAAAATTCAAAAATTGCCACCTTCGCTTAGATTCCTTACTTTAACTATTGTTGCTGTTGGCGTAAGTTTTCTAGACTTACTGTACATCATTTCAACCCTCGATGGTTGTAAGGCTGCTTTCTTGGTTTTCTGCTATTTTCTATCTAAGTGACAATTCCGACCATGCTACCAAGTCAAATCTCCCTAGAAAAGTGTCCATCTGAATTATTTTTCTTTTAGAGAGACAACAAATGAATTTACATTACCGAATATACTTTCATATTTGCACTTGATTCAGATTTCTTAATACAATACAACCACGAAGATGGGCTCGTGTAAGAATGCAATGAACCTGGGCTTGGAGTGTGCGAGTGAAGGACTTAAATACACACCAAACCGACCCTAATATCACTCTTGGAGTGTAAATAAGATCCCTGGAACACAACAAGGAAGCCCCTAAATACACTTGAAGGGAGCCTAGCTCTTAAAGGGCATTTTAGATATTTTGTAGTTTATTTATAACCTAGTATAAATAAAACATTGTAGGGTTTTTAGACTTAGATTATTCATGATATTGTAAATCTTGAAACACAAAGAAACATAAGTCATCTCTCCTTGAGGTACCAAAACTGAAATTAGGCATAGAGAGTGTGGAATCACTCTTGTTGATCTCATGTCTTGGAAACGTGATGCTTGGGAGGTGGATTCTGACCTTGTATCTTCATAAGAGATAGGTAAATATTGTGTGTAATTTTAAGGGTCCAAGACAGGAATATTACCTAGGGTTCTCAAGATTATACCTTCATTAAGTCTATCTAACTATCCTTTTACTTGTATTGTAATCTTGTAGTAGCCTGTGTTCTTGTAACCGTTTCTATCTCTTATTAGTAAAACCGTGTGTTATTCCTATATTGTTATTATTGTTCATCTTACCATATTATTGCTGTTTTGGTGTATTTACACCTTCAATATCTTGTTGTAATTGTGTTTTCATTGTTGTTGTAGTGAATCCGAGAGTGGTTACCAAAGGGGTCCTCGATTCTTCAAACTTGTATACTGATTTGGTGTTTGTTTCATGTTTTCCTAGTCTTTCCCATATTATTTGGTATCAAGGCATGGCTTGATATTGTTCCTACAAGATCAAATCTTGGGCTAGCTCACTTGAAAAAAAAATTAAAATCTGAAAATTTCAGAAAAAGAACAATCTGTCCATTTTGTGTTCTTGGCCAAAAATTGTGTTCTTGTTGTGTCTTGGCCGAGATTTTTACTTGTCTTGAGTGTTTCTAGTGTTAGTTTTGTTCTTTACTAACACTTTGAGTCTAAATCTAAGTTTGAGCTTGTATTTATTGAAGTTGTAGTCGTGAACTTGGACATAGCCAATTTGTTGTTGAACATTGTTGTGGTGGACTGTTTTGGCCTTGTGGCCTTCATCTTGTTGTTGTTATAATCTTTTCCACGTGGTATTGTTGTTCATTGGTGTCCTAAGAACCATTTTGTTGAAGTTGTAGTTGTCTTAGCCAAGTGTTGAAGATATTGTATTGTGAAAATTAGAAGTTGGCCATGTGAAATTGTTGGTGTTCTTGGAGATTATTGTTGGTTGTTCTTGGTGATTGTTGATTTTGTTCTGGAAGTTCTTCACAACCTTCATAGCTTGTTAAAATAAAGTGAACCTTAGATCTATAAAGGTGAAGGGAAAAAGGTGAAGCTTTGTTAGTCTTGAAAGACTTACCATCACTCATCAACTAGTCAATTACATCTCAACCACTTTCCAAGACTTTTCCATGATTTAAGGACCAATGTTTTAAGGAGAAGTACAAGAAAAAGTCAAGCCTTGAAAATTGAAAATTGAAAATTGAAAAAGGCTCCAAGACTTATTTTTTCCTCCTAAAAAAAAATTCCACCAATCTAAATTAAATTTTTGACCAAGACATGAACATTTGAGAATAACAATTCATTAGAAAGACCGCAACTAATACGTGGTTGCCACGTCAAGTTACTGTTCACGCATCAAATTTTGGCTCAAATTTTAGATTTCGTAGTTTCCGTTTGTTGGTCCTTAGTTTCAATTTAGTTGGTTCCAATACTAATTGGCAAACTAGTACTCATCTACTAGATTGTTAGTTATTCTTTGTGTTCGTTCATTCGTGTTAAACATTGTTGTATGTTTTTCTCTTTTGTGAATTTGTTGTATCTTATTGGTTCAAGTCCGTAAGTAAAGTTTCTTTGAGTCAACTCAAACAAAAATCTATTCCGGACCAAGGTGGACTCCTTCCGCAATCACTCATGAAGTACAAGCTGGCTTTCAACACTTGTGAAACCAAGTGTGAGGTAAAAATCGAGAGTGAGAGTGTGGTGAGGCATTTTTAAGCTAACAAGTTTATTTGTTTTGTTGTTTGTTGTTGTCTTTTCTTTTAGGTACCATGGCTTCCACCAATCTCGATGCCACATTTAACCCTATGAACGACAATATTAAAGACATGAAATGGCACGTTGAATGGTTACATCAATTGGTATCCACACTTATCCCAATAAATCCAAAATCGAAGGTCGAAACACCTTACGGTGATATCTTCCCGAAGGAAGTTGCTGCCCAAACTTGTGAAGGAATTTCACACCAAGGTAAAGACGAACATAATCATGAACGTCAAGGTAAAATAGCTATTGCTTACACTCTGGTACATGTGGATGATGAACGTGTGACTAATAAGCCATTGAATGTGAGTAGTATCTTACCTACGTATGAGTATATTGATTCCTTACCACTTGTAGAAGATGTACATATTGTGTGAGTGGATACATTAGTTGATCCTATAGATGACCGAATCGACTCTTCTAGTAAGATCTCTTTGTGTCCACCTAGTGTTGAAGCTATTGTGTTGAATGAAAGTACATTGTCATATGAAAATTATGTTGACCAACTTGTGTGTAAAATTTTCCCACCACTTGAGAATATGTGTGATATGATTAATAAGTCTCAAGTGAGTGAAGAATTTGAAAATGTTGGTCAAGAAAAAAGGAGTGAACCCGTGAGCCTATATTGTTGTAAAGATTCTAAAGTTTGCTTGTCTCATAGAGTTAATCGTGTGCTTGACATATCTTTAAAACTTGATAATGATTCCTTAGAGAGTGAAAGTTCCAAATCTGTCCGCGGGTTAGAGCATTCACTCTTTAGGTACAATGTCTTGTTTGAAGATAGTTTAAACATTCCTAATAGACCTAGTGGTGAAAATGATGGTATATATTGCCTTGGAAGCTATAGCCTGTATGCTAACCCACTATGGTGTGACAACATTCCTCCTAAAGATGGAAATCTCTTCTTGGAAGATGAGAGTACTCTTAAGGGTAAGGAATTTGTGGTCTTGACAACTACTTCTTCTACTTTGTGTCGCTTTTTCGAGGACACCATAGTAGAAGTAGAATTGAGTGCAACCTTTCTCTACTCTCTCTTTACTTGTGATGATATGTATGCCAATGTAGAGAGTAAGCCATGTGGTTGTGGTAAAGACTACGGGAAATGGGTGTGTTATTTAGACCCATGTCCATGGCCACTCTTCCCATTTGATCCCGGTGCCATCTTAGGGTGGGGAAGATTTACTCTAGGCTTAGGTGCGTTTCTTTTGGGTGCTTATCATAGCTAATTCCTTGGTGAATTTTTCAATGGCTTCATAATGTTTAACACTAAGGACTCTTGGTTATATGTCAAATATGAACTACCTTGGCATGTCGAGACTTGTTGTTGAGCCGAGACTTGAACTCAAAGGGTCCTCAGTTTTTTTTTTGGTGTGGGCTGCTTTGAGTGTTTTTAATGCATACCATTATTGTTTTAATTTTTCTAATCCTAACCCTCATGCCATGAGGAAGTCTTCTTGTTTGTCTCTCTTTGATTTCGCAAGGCATGGATTCGAGGTCGAATCCTTTTTAAGGAGGGGAGGATGATACAAGTACGACCACGAAGATGGATGCATGTGAGAATGTAATGAACCCAGGGCTTGGAGTGTGCGAGTGAAGGACTTAAAACACACCAAACCGACCCTAATCTCACACTTGGAGTGTAAAGAAGAGCCTTGGAACACAACAAGGCAGCCCCTAAATACACTTGAAAGGAGCCTAGCTCTTAAAAAGGCATTTTGGACATTTTGTATTTTATTTGTAACCTAGTATAAATAAAAAATTGTAGGGCTTTTATACTTAGATTATTCATGATGTTGTAAGTCTTGAAACACAAATAAACACAATTCCTCTCTCCTTGAGGCACCAAAACTGAAATTAGGCATAGAGAGTGTAGAATCTCTCTTGTTGATCTCATGGCTAGGAAACGTGATGCTTGGGAGGTGGATTCCGACCTTGTGTCTTCATAAGAGATAGGTGAACGTTGTGTGTAGTGTTAAGGGTCCAAGAGTGGAATATGATCTTGGTTCTTAAGATTATACCTTCATTAAGTCTATCTAACTATCCCTTTACATTTATTGTAATCTTGTAGTAGTTTGTGTTCTTGTAACCATTTCTATCTCTTGTTAGTAAAACCATGTGTTGTTCCTATCTTGTTATTGTTGTCCATTTCACCATATTTTTGTTGTTTTGGTGTATTTACATCTTCAATATCTTGTTGTTATTGTGTTTTTATTATTGTTGTAGTGAATCCGAGAGTGGTCACCAAAGGGGTCCTCGGTTCTTCAAACTTGTAAACTGATTTGGTGTTTGTTTCATGTTTTCCTAGTCTTTCCCGGATCATTTCTCATGTTTCAAGAAAATTTCATCAGACAGATTCGCTAGAAGTTACTTTCTACCCTATCTCTTCTTCAATTAGCTCTCAAATGATATAGTCTTTCATCAACTTCACTTTTCCTCGCAGGCATTCTCCTTTGGCTCCTTTTGGTATATAATCATCTTCTCGATCAACCTTTCCATATAAATTTGGGCTAGGGGAATTTATATTAGTTTTCCGTTCTTGTTTGATGCAGTGCGAGGCTTCGAAGGCCTTCTCAAAGTCCAATGTACACTTAAAGTTAAGTCTAATTGCTATTGGATCTCTGCAATGATACCAAATATTGATCCCTTCTCAAAACTTGACGCACATAAACATGACCAACAACCATCAGTAATTCGTAATAGGGTATCTGCACCATTTTCATGGGACCCTCAGCCTTATCATTTCAAACCCATCAAACTTAATTGTACAATGCAAGATCTTGTTTGAATGATAAGTGCCTAATCGGTTAAAAACTACATTCACAAAAATATTGTACTTTATGTGTGTTGTCCCGATGTCCTTATCAGTAATACTTAACTCCCACACATAACAGTGGGTCTATCCATCTGTACGCACTTTATTCTTCCTAGCCCATCTATGGCTTAAATTAAACAAACAGATGACTAGAAAGTTGCAACAGATGCCACATCTATTTAAATTATGAAGTAATTGCAGACATATATTACGACAGATGATCAATCTATTGCAATATATGAAATATTTGTTGGAAAAGCAAATAGATTTATTCATCTGTTGTAAGAGATTGTCAATATGTTGTAAGTTATCTGACTGATGGAATATATTTTGCAACAAATTACCCATCTGTTAGATTTATTTTAAAGCAATTTTCTTTTCTTTTCAAAACACAATAAAAGATAAAATGTTCTATTTAGATTCATTTTTTTTCAGTTTACATATTTGAAAAGTCACCAATTTTATTTAATTAAGGGATATGAACAACCATGGTTTTTTGTTTGACTAACCCCTTCCAATTCGATCATTTATAAATAGGTTCCTCCGGCTTCCTTAATCACTCTCACTCATTCATTCTACTACACTTACAATACAAATATGACTGATCTAGATTCGTATAAGAAGATTCATATTGAATCCTTGCGGAAACTTCAAAGGAAGTTTGATGAACTCCAGAGGAATTTGGCCGACTTCGGAGCAAGGCTGAGGAGGGTCCTGCTACTGCCGGATGAAAATTATCCAGTTGACAATAATAATAGTAATAATAATATTAATAGTAATGATAATAATAATAGTAATAATATAATTAGGTTATGTTTTATATTTTAGCGTATGTATGTATATATTTCATTTTCCTCCTTTTGTATATCGGATCAACTCAAGGGATTCGAAAATCTATGTTTGGAAATGGTGATCGACTTTGAATTTTAAATTCTTATTTAGTATATAATTATTATTTTGTTTATTTCTTATTCTCAACATGTCGACGGAGGTTAATCTGATGCGACAGATCGATCATATGTTGCAATAGGCGGTTATTAATAAAAAAAGGGTTATTGTTATTGAGAGGGTGAAAAGACATGATTTTCTGATCATTTAATATGAAAAACGATTCATAAATAAATAACAAGGAAATAAATAATAAACACAATTTATAACCGTAACAGAACAGTTATTTAATTTTAATAACTGATCGTGACTCTTCAACAGATTTATTTTTAAATCTATTTTTTAATCTATATAATAAAAAAGTCACCAAATTTAAATTAAAGATATGTTGATTATTAAAAAAGACAGCTTATATGTGCAACAGATATATTATCTGATGTAACAGATTATCGATTTGTCATAATAAATGGTAATTTGTTGTCACAAATGGGTTATCTGATGCAACAAATATATAATCTGTTGCCAGAACCAATAAAAACGGTTACTGAAAAGAACTTATCAAGTCATAACTTTCCACAGTAATTAAAAAGTCACCAGTTTTAATGTAATTAATAAATAAAGGTGAATAGTCTCGCTTTTTATTTTTGAATCTGTTTTTTTCTTTATATAATAAAAAAGTCACCAAATTTGGATTAAAGATAAGGATATGATGATTATTAAAAATATATATGTTGCAATAGATATATTATTTGATGCAACAGATTGTGGATTTGTCACAACAAATAGTATATCTGTCATCACAGATGGGTTATTTGATGCAACAGATATATAATCTATTGCCACAACTCAATAAAAACAGTTACTGAAAAGAACTAATTAAGTCATAACTTTCCACAGTAATTAAAAAGTCACCAGTATTAATAAATGGAGGTGAACAGTCGCGCTTTTTTATTTTTGAATATATTTTTTTAATTTATATATAAAAAAAAGTTACCAAATTTAGATTAAAGATAAAGATATGATGATTATTAAAAAGATATATGTTGCAACAGATATATTATCTGATGCAACAGATTGTAGATTTGTTGCAACAAATGGTATATCTGTTGTCACAGATAGGTTATTTGATGCAACAGATATATAATCTGTTGCCACAACTCAATAAAAATGGCACCAGTATTAAGTTTTTCCTAACTTATTCAAATTCAATCCTCTATAAATAGGTTCCTCCTTTTTCGTTCAATCTACTACACATCTATTTATTTTTTGCTCTTGTCTTTCATATTACACCTTCAACTACTTTCTCTTGAAGGACTTGATAGATTTTTCCTGTCTCTGGTAAGTTTTTTTCTTGATTTTTGTGTAAATATACATTGTATTACTTTACTTTAAGATTCTTTTATTTACTTTTATTTTTGCATTTTTTGTCAATTTATGTGTGTTCTAGATATAACTGATCCAGTGTGGGATGTCTCTATTTTACGAGACATTGTGCGAGAACTATAGAGGCAGGTTCATGATATACAGTGGGAGTTGACCGCTATCAGGGTAAGGATATTTGCGGTAGATCCGTAGGATGAAGAGGGCGCTGCTTCTGTCGGTCGAAGATTGACCGGCTGGCGATAATAATAATAATGATGAAGATGATAATAATAATAATAATTATATTATTTTGTTTCTTTCTTTTTAAGTCTATGTATTTGTATTTTTATTTGTTTTAGTTTAATAAAATTGTTATATTTGATCAACTTTGACGTTTTAATTCATATTTAATTTTCATTCTGTCTATTATCTTCTCAACAAACATGTAGACGATTAGACGTATGGAATAATTTTGAATCCAGTAGCAATAGCAAGATTTAAGATTTATCTGTTGGGTTTGTGGCAGGGGCTGATTTGTGTTATTCCAAACAGATTACTCATATGTTGCAATAGATACGCAATTTGTTTCAATAGATAACTAGTCTGTTTCAACAGATAACTAGTCTTCTGCACGACTTTGACGTTTTAATTAATACTTTCTCCGTCTCAAATTAACCCATCTCAAATTGAGATGGCATATTGATTAAGAAAAATAATTAATATTGTGCCTAGTTTACCATAATACTCCTATTAAATGATGTTTACACTTTAATTTGAAGAAAAAGTGATTAATACAAAGGGCAAAACATGAATTTTTTTTATCTCTTCTTGATTAATGTAAAAACACAAGTAAAATGAGAAATCAAATTAGAAAATTTAAGACAGAGGGAGTATTTAATTTTCATTCTATCTATTATATTCTCAACAAACATGTCGACGATTGGACGTAAGAAATAATTTTGAATCCAGTAGCAATAGCAAGAGTTAAAATATATTGGTTATCTGTTAGGTTTGTGGCAGGGGTTGATTTGTGTTGTTCCAAATAAATTAATCATCTAACGCAATAGATAAGAACGGATTATTTGAGATGGAGGGAATATTTAATTTTTATTTCGTCTATTATCTTCTCAACAAACATGTTGATGATTGGACGTAAGGAATAATTTTAAATCTAGTAGCAATAACAAGAGTTGAAACACATTGGTTATCAGGTGGGTTTGTGGCAGGGGCTGATTTATATTGTTCCAAACATATTAATCATCTGTTGCAACAGATAAGCCGTCTGATACAACAGATAATCAATCTGATACAATAGATAATCAGTCTGATGTAATAGATAATCAGTCAAATGCAATAGATAACTAGTTTGTTGCAATAGATAAATCTTCTGTTGCGCCAGATTACTCATCTGATGCATCAGATTAGTGATCTGTTTAAATTGTGGGCACTTATGTCGGATTCATGATCGGGTTCTATCCATTGTTGAAAAAACAGCAATAACTGTGTGCTCAGATGACAAATTCAAATAAAAATCATAATTTTACTTACCAAAGTCACTTATGAAGTAATGCCAAAGTGGAAAGTGATGTAGGAAAGTCACACACACACATATATATATATGTTTGCATTAAGGTCAGGAAACACAATAGTATCAACATTGAATACATCTCTATTGCTCACTGTGAGTTTTGACCAGTTAAGTCATGGTGAACTTTGATATTGCTAGAAATTATTACACGATTGGTTATAGAATTGACTGAAAAATAGTTGAAATCATATTATAACTTTTCATGGAAAAAAAAAAAGATTAAAATCATCACAAAGACTTAGCATATAACCTAATAAAGATGAAAAATAGGATATCATGACGAATAAAAAATATGCTATATTCCATGGCTAACATTGGAGAGGAAAATTTAGCTAGTCCTACGCAGTAGATTTATGTTTAAGTCTGCAATTTATAAAGAAGGAAAGGTGTTTTAGTTGATATATAAAAAGGAAAGAAAAAAAAAACGTGGAGGTTTAGAACTGAAATAGGATTCAAGATCTATTCAAGTTTTATTTCAATTATTATTATATTTTTAAATAAAGAAACTTTTTAAAAAGTAACAAAAAAATAATTTTGTATATTGTGGAGTTTTTTAATGAAGGGCAAAAATTCAAATCACTTTTCTAAGATTTTTCACACTTTTAATATATTATAGATATAGATTGTTTATTCAAATAATGCAACACAAAATACAAATTCTTTAAGCATATAATCTTGTAAAATGACTAAATTAACATACCCTAATCTTTTATTCAATTCCTACAAGCTAACGTGTTGAAAGTAGCTTTTCTAACGGCCCGTATTAGCACGGTCCCAATATTTTAAAAAATAAAATTATAATATATTTTTATCAAAATAATAATTTAAATAAAATATGCATCATCTATTTTAATTTAAATATAAAAATGGCCTATTGATTTTCTAAATAAATTTAAAATTTTCAATTATCTATAGATATAGTAATTATAGAGGAAAGGTGTTATTTAGTTTTATAGTTGATTCTAGGGATGTTACGAACCGATATTATCATACCAAGTTAGTTATTAAGTTTCTTTAATTTAAATCATAAGTTCGATAAGTTTTTAATTTTAGAAAAATAAATTAAAAAATATCGAATTGATAGAATAAATTTATATGAATATAATGTGTTTTATATACTAAGTTTAAAGTAATGAAATATTAAAAATTTTGATTTGGGTTTGAGGTAGTTAAAATGAGTACAAGCCAACGGATCATTAACATTCAAAATTTTAATTGAAAAATAACTCATAAAAGTAGTATATTTAATCAAATACTTTATAATATGTCTGTATATGTACTCTTTGCAAAATCAAAATCTTATTAGATGTTATTCTTTCTTTTTTTCTTATTTGGTATATATTGACTTGACATAAATCTTAAGAAAATATTTATTAAAAATTTATTTTACTAAATTAATTTTATTACATATACTTTAAAATTTAAATTTGGTTATGTATTTCATATACTTAATGATAAAAATAGTATCAAACTAAAATAATAATTTTTTTCTTTTTTACTAAAATAAACAAGTAAAGAAGGAAATTTTATTTTATATATAAAATTTGAATAAAGAATAAAATTTCGTTACTTTTATTTAATGGATTAATTATTATGATTTAAATAATTTTATGTAGACCTAATCAAATAATACATTTTAACAAAAAAAAAATAAAAATACATCAACCAAATTTTGAATGGAAAAGTCACGTGTCGTACAATTTATGACACATAAGGAAGCTAATGGGTCCCACCATATTTTTCAAGGGACACCTATTGCATGGCATGGTGTGTAATTAAATAGCAAAGTATAGGCATTTTTTAAATTTTTGAGAAGGTCCAAACAACAAAGATTAAAAGACAAATTCTCTTATTGAATTTATTTTACAAAATGACTTTAATACCTGCAAATTGATATTTAATGCCGCTAGCATGACATGATGTGCAATTAAATAGGAAAGTATGGACATTTTTCAAAACTTTTGAAGAAGAAAAGACAATTTCTCTTAGTGAATTAATTTTACAAAATGACTTTGATATCCTAAAATTGATATTTAATGTTGCAAAACAGACATGTTGAAGTGACTTTCTAATATATACTCCCTCCATTCTAAATCATCTGTCTCAAATTTTCTAATTTGATTTCTTATTTTATTTATTTTTTTTCATTAATTAAAAAGAAATAATTTTTTTTTCATGTTTTACCCTTTGTATTAATTACTTATTCTTCAAATTAAAATATAAATATTATTTAATAAGGGTACTATAATAAATTAATTATGTGATTAATTATTTTCTTAATCAATGTGTCATCTTAATTTGAGGCGCTAATTTGAGACGGAGGAGATAGTATATAGCAAGGACTTGTACAGTTAATTGAAAGTCGTGCCAAAGTTATTTGGACACTATTATTATAAAAACAATTACTTCCGTAAGATAAGTAATTACTTCCCCCGTTTCAAATTGTTTCACATGTTTGCTTACAAAATTATCTTAAAATAATTGATATATTTAAAAATTTAATAAATAATTAATCATTTTTTTCCAACTAAATTTATGTTAATTCAAGATGATTCATCTAATCAAGATTAAATAAGGTCATATTAGTCGAGTTACACCTCATATTAATTTTTCCTTTAAAGTTATGTACAAAAAATATAAAAATATGTCAAGTAATTAAAGACGGGGAGTACTACTTTAATTTCCATGAAAAATAAAGAAAACGAAATAGGTCTTCTGCATGCATGCGACGGAGGAAAAAAGTTGAAAATGGCATGCCTGCTGATTCCAAATAAATGTCCCTATCTATCCTAATTAGTCATGACTCCACAGTAAGGTTTATTAAAACGTTTCTTCAGTATATTAAAACGATTCTTCAAACAAGTGAGGGTTTGGTTTACCCATGTCAACCGGCCCGGTTACCCCACGTGCTGTAGGGTATCGGATTTCGAACCGATTTATTTTTTTGATTGTAATCGGTTAAACCGGTCCGGATCAAGCCCAGTCAGGGTCCGCCGGTTAACCGGCCCGATTATTTTTTTTAAAAAAAATTATATTTAATTATAACTTAGTTTTAATATATTATTAATGTACTATCAAGTATTATTAATTTATATATGTGTATATATATCTTCTATAGACGTATATATTTAATGTATACATATATATATGTTTTATAAATTAGTATATAACTATATGTATATATATATTGTAGTACATATATATTGAAGTATATTTTATTTAAAGTAGTGCATATATATTGAATGGTGTATACATCTTCTATAGACGTATATATTTAATGTATACATGTATATATGTTTTATAAATTAGTATATAACTATAACTATAACTATAACTATAACTATAACTATATATATATATATATATATATATATATATATATATATTGTAGTACATATATATTGAAGTATATTTTATTTAAAGTAGTGCATATATATTGAATGGTGTATACATTTTCTATAGACGTATATATTTAACGTATACATGTGTATATGTTTAATAAATTAGTATATAACTATATATATATATATATATATATATATATATTGTAGTACATGTTTTATTTAAAATAGTACATATATATTGAATGGTGCTATATGTGTATATATCTTCTATAGACATATATATTTAATGTATACATGTGTATATGTTTATTAAATTAGTATATAACTATATATATATTGTAGTATATTTTATTTAAAGTAGTACATATATATTGAATGGTGTGTATATATGTGTATATATCTTCTATAAACGTATATATTTAACGTATACATGTGTATATGTTGTATAAATTAATATATAACTATATATATATATATATATATATATATATATATATTAGTATATGTTTTATTTAAAGTAGTACA